>JANVCC010000047.1:9916939-10054050 GCA_025345505.1 Todiramphus chloris collaris | reverse complement strand
GGAAAAAAAAAAAAACCCAGATGGTGCGGTGTTGCTAAGCAACTTTAAAGAAAGATGAAAGAAATCACAGAGCTCTATTTAGGTCTTGTAAAAACTCAAGCAGTAAATACGCACTCCTTTGATCTTATTTAACCATGATGATGCTTTATCATTCTCTGTTGCTGAGAAGGGAAAGTTCTGGGGACATGTAAAAGAGGTAGTTATGACAGTCCTTGAAAGGCCTAGAGATTTAGGATGGCAGCCTGTCAGTAAACTGTTGCTAAGAAAAACAGTTACAATTACACTGTCCAGCTCAACCATGATCGAATCTAATGTTGTCTGTTATGTCTGTCCTTTCCCATCTTCCCCAGACCTACTTCTCCCTTTATATCTAAAGTCTTAAAGTACAGCTGTGATCACTGCAGTTGTGGAATCGTAGAATCACAGAATGTTAGGGGTTGGAAGGGACCTAGAAAATCATCTAGCCCAACCGCCCTGCTAGAGCAGGATCACCTAGATCAGGCCACACAGGAACACATCCAGGCAGGTTTTGAATGATGTCTCCAGAGAAGGAGACTCCACAACCTCCCTGGGCAGCCTGTGCCAGGCTCTGTCACCCTCACTGTGAAAAAGTTTTTCTTTCTGTTTACCCAGAACCTCCTATGCTCCAGCTTGTACCCATTACCCCTTGTCCTATCACTGGATGTCACTGAGAAGAGCCTGGCTCCATCCTCCTGACACTTTCCCTTTACATATTTATAGACATTAATAAGGTCACCCCTCAGCCTCCTTTTCTCCAGGCTAAGCAGACCCAGCTCTCTCAGCCTCTCCTCATAGGGGAGGTGCTCCACTCCCTTATTCATCTTAGTGGCCCTGTGCTGGACTCTCTCCAGTAGCTCCCTCTCTTTCTTGAACTGGGGAGCCCAGAACTGGACACAGTATCCAGGTGGGGCCTCACCAGGGCAGAGTAGAGGGGGAGGAGAACCTCCCTCGACCTGCTGTCCACGCTCTTCGTAATGCATCCCAGGATGCCGTTGGCCTTCTTGGCCACAAGAACACATTGTTGGCTCATGGTCATCCTCTTGTCCACCATGACTCCTAGATCTTTTTCCCCAGAGCTGCTCTCTAACAGATCAGCCCCCAACCTGTACTGATACATGGGGTTGTTCTTCCCCAAATGCAGCACTTTACACTTGCCCTTGCTGAACTTCATTAAATTTCTCCCTGCCCAGCTTTTCATCCTGTCCAGGTCACACTGGATGACAAACATGCTTGTCATGACATGGTGACATTCCTGGATTCCACATCTGTGTTCTTGTCCAACTCTGTGTTCTTGTCCACCTGTAAATAGATAGTAGATGGCAGTTTCAGATGCATGTGAATTTGTAATTCTCACTCTGGTCCATTGAAAAATAGTTGGGGGTCGCTGTATCTGTTACAGTGAGCAAGCCACAGGTAATGTTTGCGGACAATTTATCTTGCATCTAGGCAATCTCAGGCTGTCACTGCCGCAGGAATGATGCTGATTATTCATCTGAGCTAGTCAAGGATCATGTAAATTTTAAAAAGGGAAAAAAAAAATTCAAAAAGGGAGTATTTGGAAAGGTAGAGCCTTAATATCATATGAAATTAATAGCTCAGGTAACAGCTTCTGCTTTTATTTGACTTTTTTTTTTTTTTCCTAAGAGGCAAGTTCTGAATAAAAGATACCATGTGTTGAAATTGTTATAAAATTGAACAATATATTTCACCTTCACTGAAGACAAATAACCTGTGTGTTTCTTACATATGAGCTTGCATAATACTACATTAACAGAGTTATCTCAAGCAAAAAGACATATTTGTTTCCCAGTGACTATATGAATAAGAGAACATGTCAAGCACTGTACTGAGATGCAGTATTTATTTTTGATAGGTGGTATAAAATTCACTCATTCATCTGTATATCTAAATGATTTGGCTGATAAATATATCCTGGAAGAAAAATGTAGCAATCATTGAATTCCTTAATAATGGAAATAATTTATTTACATTGCATACTTGGAATATAGTACCAGATTCCACAAATCCTGTCTGTCCAATCAGGCTTTTCAGAGGCCAGATAAATTGCTTGCAGAAGTCTTTACAACTGTTGTTCTTACCAAGGAAGTGCCAGCTCTGTGTTTTCTTGGTTTATAGGATAACATTGCAAACAATACAGAGAATACAAATTACATATTCAACGACTTCACTTACAGGATTAGTTAATAGCCTTAGGTATGCACTATCGAATTACCTGTTTGATTAGCAGTTGAGAACCTGAGGGCATGCTGTATCTGAAATTACATTCAAAAATGCATGTACATGTTTTAATATCAAAATAACCACATTCTTCTAGCTCATTTTCTTGCTGTTGAAGCCTTTGCATAGAAATCATTCTACTCAATTCACCAAGTGCATTTGTGATATACGCTACCAAAACAAAATTAGTATTTTTTTGATGTTCTACATCTCCATCCAAGAGAAAATTTAAATGCAAATACTTCACAGATATTTTCATTGTAAGTTAATTTTCTTTTTTTTTTTCAGATTTGGAACTTTTTTTTTTCTAGTAAGAGCTAATTATGTTATAGCATTTTAATAAACCAGTAGGAACTGGTTTACTCCTTGAAAAGCTGTTTGATTAATTGAACAGAATAGATCAAAAGGAGTCATTGTGAAATGCTGAATGGATGTTTTGGAGACTTCAGTGACAATCAATTGTTTCAACAAACCATGAAGTAAAGCCTTACAAGGAATCTCTTAAATGCACACACCATAAAAATTACGTACAGAAGATGTGTACTTGCCTATTGTTTTTAAAAGTAGGCAATAATGACTTTCTGTCTTGTGTGGTAAAATGCCCAGTGCTGCTCTAAGTGATGGGAAGAAAAAAGGTGGAAATTCTGCTCAGCTTAGGGCCTTGTCGTAAAACAAAACTTTACTGCACATTGCCTTTGTTATACTTATGGTCTCATCTATTAGTGTTGTTTGAATTAGACACTATTTCTTTTAATCTGTTGCACACATGGTAAATAGTTCTGTTACTTAAATACTAAGAAATAAAGTTATAACTCTTTAAATAGAGATTTGAAAAGAAATTCTTTTTTGTAGGATATGAAAATCTTGAAAGTTTACATTTTTGGTTGTTTCCACCACCCCTACCAAAAAAAAAAAATGGAAAAGAAAAAAGAAATATTAGTTAACGAAATACCAAGATTATTTGCAGAGGGAATGATGTTCCTGGGAGAAGTACTTTTGACTTTGTCATTTGGCTGAAGATAGGAAGCCACTGGGAGATGGTCTGCAACATGGCCATAACTGCCAGAAATACATTCTGGAGCAGTAGTTTTAAGAACAGAGGCTGCAAAGGAGCCATTCCCATGCAGTCCCATGAGCTGAACTTTCACTATTAGAAGCCTGTCTATTGACCATGAAATCCAGCCTACATTTCAGAGGAACCTTGTGAAAACTCAGACTGGTGAAGAGTTTGACATATTTGAACCAGTAAATAATAACGGGGGGGAGGGGGGGGAATTTATTCTTCAACAACCTGTGTTTGAAAATTTAAATGGCAACTCCTTTTTGTTATTCATCTGTTGCTTTTTTGGACTGCTGCCATTGTTCTGCACCTGGCATCTATGCTACAGTTGCATTAAGATTGTAGCATTATATTGGCCCATCAAAACCTACAACTGTGTTAGATCAGTGGAAATGGGTTCTAGGGTTAAGGCAATCTCACCTGGGCTGCAAAACAAGATCTAGATTCCTCTGTATGTCTTTTGACATTATTGGTCTAAGTTTTCTTTAATGAATAAAAAATTACTTTGAGCTTATAATACCTCTGCCAAGCAAACTTTAGTATTTTATTTCCTCACAATTGTGGAGAGGAGGGGAGGGGAGGGGAAAAGCAAAAAGGGAGGAAAAAGGAAAGGAGAAGAAAGGAAAAGGAACAAGAAGAAAAGAGTTTTGGCCTTAAAGATGTTATGGTACCCACTGAAACTGTCTTACTTGGATGATGAACTTTGTTAGGTTTCCAAGTGTACCAGGAGCTTTTAACATATGTAAATTAAATTGAATTCTGGTAAGATTAAATTTGTGGACCTCTGTTCAGTGGCATGTAAAAATGTCCAATAATTTCGGTAGTCCATGAATTAGATCCACAGAATATGAAACAGATAGGTTGGCTTATGTCTTGTCTCACATTAATTTGGAACAACATGGTATTTTATGTATATTATGTCTTTTTAGTGGATGGAGGCTGGTCTTGTTGGTCATCTTGGTCAAAGTGCTCGGCAACCTGTGGAGGAGGCCATTACATGAGAACCCGCTCCTGCACAAACCCAGCACCAGCATATGGGGGAGATATCTGCCTTGGACTGCACACAGAAGAAGCACTCTGCAACACACAGCCATGTCCAGGTATGGCAAATCAGGCTATGCAGCTTTGTTTATGTGCCACAGAATATGGCACTCGCTGTTAGGCAACATAATGCTCCTTCATGTATTATTTAGTTGCAAATCCTTTCTCTCCCTTACTAAGTGCACAATCAGCTTTTACATTCTACAGTCACAGTAAATCAGTTAATACCAAGATACATCCTACAGGACACCACCTCCTCTCTCCTCCTTTAAAAATTACAATTTAAGTTACCAGGTTTGAGTCTGGATAAACCTGAAATTGTATAATATTTGACGTGGATCATGCAAATAGCCTGGGAGACTTTTAGTGACAATATCACAAAGAAGTGCATTTGTTATAACACTGAATGTTTGAATGTTCACAGCAAACAAATTGCTGAGGTTGATATTCACAAGGTTGATATTCACAACCTTGTGTTATCACAAGGTCCTTCAAGTAGATAACATTTGCCCTGATTTCATATGAAACACAGAGCAAACCATACTGCTCTTTGTAAGGTCTCTTCTTCAGCTTCAGATGTTAAGAGGCAAAGACTTCATCTTTTTAAATAACTATGGAGTGCTTAGTAACTGAAATGTCTCATCACTCCTGCTAGTTGTATGATATTACGGATCATGCCTTTTTGTGTAACTGTAACTCTACCTTTTGACCCATGCTAAAGGGAACTTAAGCGAGAACTAGAGAGTAAAACCACATAAAACCAGACAAAATCATTAGTGAAAAGCCAGTGGGAAAACTTGTTTTCTTTTATTGCTGATTAATAGATTACACGAAACAGCAAAAGGGAATAAGCATCTCTGCTGCCACATTGTATTAGCTGTTTCTCTTAGAGCTCCTAGACTTTATCTCATATGATGCGCTCATATGGTGCAGCTGTGCACGTGAAGGTACAAACCCCATGTGTTTGAATTTATGGATCCTATTACCTGTGCTGAACTGTGATTTAAGTCGATTAAGACTGCATGTCTTACAGCAGAAGTACCACAGTGTCAAAATTAAAAGCAGATGCAACACTCCACTGTGTTTTAAAAAACCCCGAAAGCAGAAATAGTTGATAATCTGATTTTTCAAGACAAATAGTGTACATTTGTCTGTAGAAGTTACATAGCTGCTTTGGGATTCTTAAGGCATCTTTAAAAGGTCAGGGCTGGCGCATTCATTGTGCTAGTATTGTAGCTATTTCTCTTGTGGTGAATTTGTTTTCTACCACCATTTTTCTAGAAATGACAGTTTGCAAACATTCATGAATAATTTCTTCATCTTATTTTGACCTGCTTGTTACTCAAATTATGGAATATATGGGGAGGAGAAGGTTGGTTTCATTTTGGTTCAGGAAACTGAAAACTTTTATAAAGCAATAATATTTCAGTGTGAAGTGTGTTTCTCACATTCTCTGATCATTTATTAATATTTCAATCTTACTGAAAATTTGCTGTACATTTTGAAACAGCACATCATCAATTAGCCGCAGAAATGGCTCTTGCCTCATATTTACGATGTAGATTTCAGAACATTCTTTTACTGTTGTTATTTCACACTGGTACAGAACAAAAATAACTGCAATGCTACACATGTCAAGTTTGGACTGACTCCTGCATCCCTGCAGAGACATTTTCTTGTGGTGAGAATCATGTGGCCAGTGATTCTTCCTTATGCAGAACTGAAAGTACCATTGGTGACATTTGCTGCTTGAGTGACAGGTTCAATATAGGAAGGAAATAGTAGTGACACTTGGAATCTAAAAACAACCAACCAGCACAGAAATGCATATGCAAAAATGGATATTATTATAGTGTTCCTTAAGTTGTGAAAAGAGCAAAGATTTCTTGGCATTTGAAATAGTACCTTTTTTTTTTTTTGCCAAATGAAACTAGCAGGAAACTAAAATTTCTGGAATCCTGATAATAAGGATTTCTTGAGGATATGGAGGGTTAATGGCAAATCCAACTGAAAGTATGCAAGTATGCACTTAAAAGAAAGTAACAGACTTGTGTCTGCAAAATATATCAGTTTTTCTCATCTTTCATTTTAAAAGCTATGTGACTGGGTTTGTGGTTTTTCTTTTAATTTATCCAAATGCAGTTGCATTAATATGAATGTAAGTGCTGAACTATTGATCAGTAATGGTTTGTAGGGTGCCTAGTAGTAAGTGTAATTGGTTGCAATAGTGTCTGTAATGTACTGAATAAAACAGTATTTTATACCTATTTACTGCTGCTGTAAGAAGGGGAAATATATTTTGTCCTTGAATTGCTCACTCACGCATGTAAATAACGGATAAAGCAGTTGAGTACTTAGAAATGGTGGTGTAGTTTGGCCTGAAAGAAATTTACAATATTGCAGACTTGTGGCCTGATCTTTCTAAGGTGCCTTCTTCACCAAGGGACCTTTTAGGAACTGCTTAGACTTAACCTGGCTTCAAAGGCCAATCAAGAGTCTGTAGAAAGAAGACATGACAGCTGAGTATTCCTTGCCGTGTTAGAGGTGAAAAACAGGTCCAGATTAAACACCTCTCCAGTCCACCCTCTCTTTTCCATTCTTGTGATTTTTGCAAAGAACTGAGTTGAGAGGAGCCTGCCTGAGGTGCAAGAGAGACTCAGATACTTTGAAGATAAGAAATCAAAGGGATGAGGCAGGGTAACTGAGTCTGTAGAAGTGCATGCAAAACCTATGGGTTCAGCATATCTGTGATGGCAGAGGTAGTGTCTCCACAAAGGGCAAGTCTGCCAGTTTAAAATGATGTATCTGTCAGTCTTGGATGCCTTATTTCTGGGTAACTCTGAGCTCCCGAAACACTCCTCAAAACACAATTTTGGTACCAGGATCCACCATTGCAGGGATATCCATCCCTCTTGCACTTGCACTGGTGTCCCCTCTCTCCTCTTCTGTGATTCTGCGTGCCAGATAGAGCTAATCAGCATTGACTACCTGTGCTGTAGTTCCTGGACTGCACTGTGGGACTCGGGATGGGAGGGGGATGCCCTGTGTTGTATATATGCAAAGGTTCCAATGCACAGTGTCTTTTACAGGACCTCTGAAGGGCAGGCTGAAACAGTAGCCTTGGCCAGTTACCAGTACATGACCTAGCATGCTCTGCATGTACTCTGAGGTCCCTATTTTAATATGGGATGTAGCCCTTTCAGCAAGGAACCTGTTGGACCAAAAGCACATTGGACAGCATGGGGCTGCAGAGTGCACCAGCCAACAAGCTGCACTTGGGATGCTCCTGAGCATTTTGACAGCTGCTGCATATATCCCAATTATACCAGGACTGGGCAAGCATATTGGCTCTGGATGAAGCATGCTGTCTGCCACCGATGAGAACTGGGCCAAGATTTGTAATGAGCAGCATTCCTTTAAACATGAATGAGCAGGACTTTATTGTTAGTAAATATTTAAGGTAAGGTAAGGGTCCAGCAGCTGACACTGGCGGTGACAACAGCAGCTCCTGGATGTGCCACACTATATAATCAGGAATAAATCTGTCCAATTGCTTGGCTCCCACATCAGCTTTCCTACTCCCCAAATTAGGATCCAACTACATTATGTCATCTGCCTCCATGCTTTTACTACCTACTCTGCAAATGATGCCCTCCCAGGACCTCTCTGAGGAAACAGAAGAGCCAAAGGTCAGAGCTGCTCCTCACAAAAACAAGATACTAGTGTTTGACATCAGCTGCTCATGTCACGGCTTTTGCCCTGTTTTCAAAGGAGACCCCATCCAGACAGTTGCTAATTTTTCATAAATATCAATACCCGGGTTCTTACCTGAGCTGCAGAGTAAATCAGTTTTATGAAAAACTCCAAAAGTGGTATGTGCATCTGAACCACAGACTGCTAGTACTGATTGCTCTTGTCTTTAACCAGCACACCCCTACTGTCTTGTAATGGTCCTGGGTCCAGTGTTTTAGATTTTCTGTGCTAAAGTTATGTCAGTCTCCTCCATTTTTATTACCATGCTATTGGTTAGGAAGTGAATGTTCAACACTGACATGGAAAGCATCTATTACTTGACATTTTTCAAGGCTGCAATCTCAAACATTTCTGCTGGAATCTGTTAAATTTTAGATGTCTGTCTTAATTTTTCCCTCTATGGTCAAGAGGAAAGTGATGAGTAAATGTGAACCTTGTATGCTGGATTTATACAATGTATTGAAACGGGCACAAAATGGTGTAAGACTTTTCCGACTTTCTGTCTGATTCACAAAAGGTGTACAAAAGCTTCATGAATTTTCCAAATTATATACAGATGTTAATGTTCTTCGGTCTGACTTGACACAAAAACAGGTTAATATATACTTTTTTATCTGAAGCAAAATGAAATTCGTAAATTTGCTTCTTGTTGGCATCAAATGAGTTAAAATTTTGAAGCAGAAACAAGCATGATTTAGGATAGTAGCACTGCTTATTCTGTATCAAAACCATAAAATCTATCTCACTGTGTAAGATGACAGAAGAAAGTATAACTGAGCTCTGTCTTTGCTATACTTGCAAAACTCAGATGATTCCACTGAAGACAAGACTTGTGTTTGAATTGTAAGAAAGCTGAGCTCAGTAAACTCAGCACTTCATTTAAAAGAAGTATTCTGAAATCACACAGGCATGAAATAAAAATGTCTTAACCAAAAGTACAGAGGCAGAGGAAGAAATACAGAGAAACGATAGAAGCTGTTAATGAACTGAATGGGGAAGGTGAGAATAGTTGATGAGATCTCTTTTATCTACAGCAAGAAATGGTCCTGAAATAACAAAAGCTAAGAAAAAAATAAATAAAACTGCAAGATACTACAATTTTTGTGCCTCAGTAAACATCCTGTTTCAGACCTGGAATACCTACTCATGTAGCTGTCATTGCTGCGTGTCAGGTAGATAAAAAACAGACAGTGTCATTGCCCACCCTAATGACCTAAACTGGAATTAACTCCACGGCAGTCACTCTTCAAATCACCACCACAGAATCCCTCTGGCTTCTCAAATCCACACACAAAGGCTGTGGCAGAAGCCAAAGCCATAATACATCTGTGACAAATTTACTATCACACTCCACATTTCGGAGACTTCTGCCAAAGCTCAACTGCCCTTGTTGTATCATAATGAAAGAGCCGTCCTCGACTAGTTGGTGGGAGCTGGGGGTGAGACCTTCTGTCATAATTCAGAAATATGGACTATTTCTGTCTGACGTAGTGTACTTGAAGAATTTAACTGCATCGTCTGCATGTGTGTCCCTCTCTGCCTGTTGCAGACAGCTGGTCCGAGTGGTCCGAGTGGTCTGACTGCGACTCATCTGGCTTCCAGTTCCGTGTTCGTCAGTGCATCATTTTGTTTCCCGTGGGCAGCCAGTGCACGGGCAACACCACAGAGAGCCGAGCCTGTGCTTTGGACTCCAACTTTATACCAGGTGAGACCAGCCTGCTCCTTGAAGGATTAGTGAAATGTCTCAACATGTCAGGAACACGGTGTAGTACTTGTCCCAGTCTGCGCAGTGCAGAGTCAAAAGATGTAACAGACTTGCTTTTTTGTCAGCTAAAGCACATTGGTCTACTGTGTAGAGATGACGTTAGATCTAGTGTCTTCATGAAAATCTGCCTCATGGCACCGAGTGCTGTGGAGCTGTCCCTGCTGTCACTGCCTGCAACTTTGATTACTCACTGTCTTAGCATTCTGCAGGTCCCGTCCATCTTACTTGGTAGCAGGGTGCAGAGATGACTACAGCTAGAAGAAATAGGTTGCTTTTTACTTCAGTGTTTTTGAGACTTTGGGGTTATTAGTGAAACATTCCTCTAGGTTTTGTGGTTTGCATATACAAAAGTGGGTGCTGCAGTAGATAATCTGGAAATCATTCCACAGAGTCCCTTAAATGAATAACTGCTTAGAAAGGTAAATGCTCTTAATGTCCTTATTTCTCCCATGACCATGAAGTACCTGAGGGACAGTGACATGTATTATTCTATAGCATTTGTCAAAATTAATGACTGTGCTTTTTTTTTTTTTTTAAATCGCAGCGGTTATTTAAATGCACGCTGCAGTATGGGTGACCACATTGTGTTGCTGTTAACAGTTATCTTTCTGCTGATGTATGTTACAAAAAGCTAGCAGTCTATTCACAGGCATAGAAATTTACCTTTTAATGTATCATTTGAAATATAATTATGTTTACTCAGTGCAACAACCTTTTTCTTCTGTGACTATGTGGTACAATATAGTACATTTTAAACTCTGCTTTTATTAATGGTGTATAATGCTTTAACTCCCAGATACTATTTTTTCCTTCAAAACTAATGTGAAAAAAGTCAGTGTGAAAGCAAAAACTCCTACATCATATTTTCCCCTTTTTCTCAGGCTTTTGAGGCAGCTTAGTTACCATTCGCATTCTGTGAATCCCCTGCTTAATCCAATATAGGCTCTACATCTTGTTTTGGAAAGTAGGCATTTTCAGAATCTGAAATGAGTCACCTCTTCTCTTCCCTTCTTCTAATTGACCTCTCTCCTTTCCTCAGCTAGTGTGCTGGCATATCCACCCTCACATTGTGTCCTCCTCCTCCTCCTCCTGCTTACCCTAGCTTTGTTCCTCTACAGAACTTGGTATACAGAGTGATTCTGGTGGAGTGCAAACATGACAACTCCTCATCGTTACTGCTGCTGCTGTTTTTCCAGAATTAGTCCTCACTGTGCTCTCAGCCTTAATCTCTCTGTGAGAGTGCTGTTCTGTCAGGTCTGATACTTCCTCATTTTGAAAATGGTATTTAGAATGTGAAGAAAAGTAAAAAAAACAAATGTGATCCCTTCAGCAGTAGCTTCACGTGGATCATCTTTTGGCAGTAGAGAGTCTATTCTGTTAATTCTGCACACAGAAATTATTGCATAGTTTTGACAATCATTACAGAGAAGGCTCTGTTCTGTGGTTTTGTTCTACTAGAGACATCCTTAGATGGGAAAAACTAGAGCTACACACAGTGCTCATGGTGTGGACAATGCATAGATTTGTTAACTGCCATAATGCTGATGCCCTGTCCTATTCACTATTGCTTTCTTGGTAGAACCTAGCCTTTTGTTTGCCGTTTTGAATACTTCTGAACAATAAGCTGACAATTTCCTGGAACAATTTGTCATAACCTCCTGGTCTCACTCATAAGAAGTAGCGGTCAGCTCACAGACCATCATTTTATATGCGAAGCTAGGATTGCTTTCTACACTGATCTACATTTTATGACATTTGTTATTTTCTTGCCTAGTTTTGTAAGGCCTTTCTGCAGCTCTTCCTATCATGCCCTTCTCCATGCTACCTTAACTTTGTATCATCAGGAAACTTCAAAAACACATTTGTCTCTTGCTTTTCTAGCTCTTTGCTGAAAAGCCTGGGTCCCTGCAGGAGTGCTAACCTTCCTCCATTTTAAGAACTGGACACATAGTAATACCCTGTTTTCTATCTTTTCCCTCATCTGCTTTGTTGCTTGGAAAGCCTTTGACAAAGAACTGAAAAGCATTTTTGAAATCCAGGTAGACAGTGTCAGCTATGCCAGCCATATCCATGTGATTGTTGACACTTTCAGAGAGGTTCAAGAGGTTTGAAAGGCAGGACTTCCCTTCACAGAAGCCGTGGTTGTGAAGTAAAGAGTAGGAAAACTTGATTGCCAACAGATTTTATTCAATATATTTATTCAGAATGTTTCCAAAGTCAAAATGGTAAGGATACAGGCTGGAATTACATTTTATTAGTTTATAACTGGGACCCATTAAATTGGCATTTATCTTTTTTTAAGATTTGTAAATTCCCTCTTTTCACATTAGTTCTAGCTGTGACTTGCAGAAGTAATGAGCCCATTTGAACACAAGATAATTAAACTCTCGTTCATTTTACTATTCAGAAAATCAACACTTTCTCAACATGCTTAAACTCCACAAAGAGTGTTTTCATGTGCACTTCATCTTTTTAATTCTAGAGATGTTTTCAGGCAAGAATTAGAAACACATTACTGCTTTTGCTTGGGAAACTAAGGAATGTGAAGATATCATGGGACCTTTTTGTTAATTCTACCACATAGTCAAAATCTTTTTCACTACGGATTTGGAGCGAATGTAGTGAATTTTTAAATCCTTACTGTGTTAATCAGATCAGTAGTTCTCTGCAATATTTTTTCTTCTAGGCATAAGTGGCATTCTTTTTTTTTTCCCCCCCTAGAAATATCAGTGGCACGATCCAGCAGCATAGAAGAAAAACGATGTGGCGGTAAGCTTTTCAGCTCTAGATGTGTATTAAATGCTGAAGTATTGATTCTCCATTTGTTGGTTTTGTTTCACATTTTGCACTCTCTTAGTTTTATTCTACCTTCTAAATGCCGCATTCTCGTTATTTACACTTGCACAGAAAAAGAGATCTACTTACTACAGGATTTCTCATTAAATATCTATCTGCCATTGATGACCTTTGAGACAAGAACATATATTACTGGATCTTTGTAATTTCCTCTGTTTCAGTATGGCAGTCACCCTTGTCTCAAAAACAAATTCCTTTTGTAAAGATGCTCTACCTTTTTCAGGATAATAATTTTACAAACCTCTTTAGAACTCCAAATAGTATAAAGCCAGCCTGCTAACTCATCTAATAGCTCAGACTGTATCCAGGACTCATTTTCAGATTCACTCCCAAAGGCATAACTAAAAAGTAAAATAAAAAAGTTCCAATCCCAAGAGTCCTGATGCTAGAAAAACAAATCTTGAAAGAGAAAACTGTTTAAAAAAAAAAAAAAAACAAACAATGATAGGCATATAGAGAAAAAGCCAAAATTACCTTTTTTTTTGTGCTGAGCTATCGTGCTTACTCTGTCGTCATGGTAATAGCTCTGGCCAGTTCTAGTATTCATCCATGCACAGATCAGCTGAATTTTTAACCTAATAAGGGACAAGGAAAACATAGGGTTTATGCAAGGGTACTAGTGTGCATGATAAGTTGTTATGGGAGATTTTTTTACTAATTAGCAGTGGTACTCTGAAAACATTTTGCCAAGTTTTGCAACAATGAGAAACTCATAAAAGCCTAGAAGGATATTTCAGTGATAATCTATATATTGAGGCAGTCAACCTAGTTATCTAAATGTTTGTGTTTCTAAATAACCAGCAGGCGTGTAAAGGTTTTACCTTAGGCATTTGCAGAAAGAAATGGGACCCATGTTCTGGCCCGTTTTTCTGTATCATATCTGACAGATGTTTTTCAGACTAGTGCAAGTCTTCCAGTTTAAAATCTCTCATTTGTGCATTTAGGCAACCACAAACAAATTTTCAGTAATCTTAAGATGAAATTTCCAACATGAGCTTCTCCCTGATAGTTCTTTCCTAATCAAAAAACATAGCTCCAGTTTGAAATAACACTGAAATCATTGTGAATTTTTTATTTCAAACTGATCCTACTGGTACCACGTCTGACCCAGTATCTCTGTACAGTAATGCCAGGGAATGATTGTGTGATCTCCTTCTGCAGTTTCATGCAGCAATGAGCTTCCTCTCAATTTTAGTCCTTGCATAGGTGGAGAGGGTTTCCCATCATCTGATCCCATAGTAACTTTGAAGGACAGAGCAGACAGAAGAGTTGTTGACTTTGCAGTCTCTGGCTGCGGTGGTTGAAAGTACACTGAGCTTTAAGGACACTCTCTCCTTCTCATTTTCCCCTAAAATGCTGCCATTCCTTCCTCCCCACCTTAACATAGAGAAAAAATTCTGAAGGCTGGAGAAGAAAACAAATTGTCCAGATGTCAAAGATACATTAACAGTGAGACCCAGCAAGAATCAAAGCAGCAGATGGAAAAAAAATGTATGTCACTGTTTCTGGGACATGCATTAAATAAAAGGGGATGCAGAAAACATTTTAGAGAAAGCAGGATTGTGATTCAAGGATCAGGATTTTGTTAATTCTGCTACAAGTCACTATGTGTTAGAGAAAGAACCTGAAGAACAGCAGAGGAGGTGATACAATAGTTCACCAAAATAAAGCTATGTATGTACTTTATGTATGTAATTTAGATATATAACAAGGCTTTGTTATTCAGTCTGAAGAAACATTTTGCTGAACTGTTCAAACATACACAACGCAATTAATTTTCATTCATCTGTTATTTGGGTTCTGAACCTCTTTAAGCATCTTTCAAAAATCTCAGCCTTAATAGTTAGATATATATATGGGTATCTAAGATTCTTATAATGATCCCTTCAGGGAAGTACAGTGTATTTGCCACTGTGGGGATAGACCATTGTAATTGAGATGTTTCTAGGAAGCACATGTAATTTCCCTTATCCTTATTTGAATTAAGCACTTGTCCACATTTTTGACCAAGAGTAAACTTTTATTGCTACCTCCTTAAAAATAAGACTGTCTTCTGTTCTCCACTCTGCAGAGTTCAACATGTTTCACATGATCGCAGTGGGATTAAGTAGCTCAATACTTGGTTGCCTTCTTACCCTGCTTGTTTACACTTACTGCCAACGATATCAACAACAGTCCCACGATGCCACTGTCATCCATCCAGTGTCACCAGCTCCTCTAAATACCAGCATTACCAACCATATCAACAAACTGGACAAATATGATTCTGTAGAAGCCATCAAGGTGAGAAATGGGTTGGGAGCTCTGTACTGCACAATGTATATGATCCTAGACAAACAGTTCTCCTGTATCAAAAGAATTCTATTTGCTAGTTTTCTGAAATGGCATTTGGACTCAAATAGCCCTGGTTATTAATGACAAATATAGGTTTCATTTTAGATACTGTAATTAGAGATCCTTTCCTTTGCCAATCCCTATTACACAGGAAGTTAGATTTTGTGTGTATGTATAATTTATACAGCAGTGGTCATTCCTGGGGGGGGAACCCAGACCATTCAGTTTTTTGTGTGTGTGGTTTGTTTGGTTGAGTTTTTTTTCTTAGTTGTGTGGCTTGTTCAAGAAGTAAATAGGGCCATTAACAATCATCAAGCCATATATTGAAGATACTACTTTGGCTCCAATGATGTGGTGTCAGGACCACCATTCATCTTCCTGTATTATGTCTTTATACAGATGTATCTGGTGAGTATATTACGGGTCAGCAAGTATTCATACCCAAAATATTCAGAAAATTAGCAGAAGATATTTACATTACCTGAGAGTCTGGCGTGATATCTGTATCATGTCATCATTGTTTCCAAACAGCTATTTTCTTTTTATGACATTTTAGAATAGCTCTGCTTTTCAGAGCCACTGAATTAAGGAAGAATGAACCTTCTGAAAATACCTAGTTCAGTATCTTCAGACTACGTAGCTCACTCATGTAGCTGCAAAGCTTTTTGTAAATGAGGATTTTTTTTTCTTCAATCCTACCTAGATAACACAGTTTTAAATTTCTGCATTTTTCTTTCCAATTAAAGACATTTTAAAGAATTTAATTAAAAACAGTGAGAAAAGTACAGCTTTTAAAATCATTTAATCAGTGGTAGAATATGTACCTAATTTAAAGCCTTTCCAAATTCTACTAATCATCTCTCTGGACAGCTACATTAAAAAAAAAGACAAAACAAAGGCAACTTTGACAATTCATACTCTAAATATCCATATCACTTAAAGAAAAAAAGGATTTACTCTTAAGACCTTCAGACACTTCTTAGATATTGCATTTGAAAATCAAGGAATGAATGCAATAAAGAGAAAATAGCTAAGTAAAAAAAAAAAGAGTGAATCATTTTAATAGCAAGAACAGAATATGTATGATTAAAAAGCATTTTTAATCATAAAATTAGTTTTATAATATTGGGGGGAAAGTGCCTGGCTTTACTTTATTGAGTAGCATTATTTTTTAAGGACCATTATTATGTAAGCAGATACAGGCAAAAGCAAGTTCTGGTATTTCTCAATGCATTTTTTACTGACTGACTATACACAGATATTTGCCTTCATGAAAGAATGCTTAGTGCTTTCATTTATTCTGTTCTTCCCATTTTCTTACCATTTTTTTTTTTTTTTCCTTCCCTTAGGCATTTAACAAAAACAACTTGATTCTGGAAGAGAGAAACAAGTACTTCAATCCACATCTTACTGCAAAGACTTATTCCAATACCTATTTTACAGATTTCAATAATTATGATGAGTACTAATGGGCTTGTGTATTTTCTGGCCTCCTGTAACTCCCCAGTCCCCAAGGCCTGTGCTACTTGACTGCTCATGTGATTGAGACTTCAGAGATGAAGTTCAGAGACATTTCAAGCACGATTCAAGCCATCGATGTCCCATTGCTGCCAAAAGCCCAAAACACCTGTTTGTGACATGATGTTTAATTTGCAGAGTGCAAGGTTGGCCTTCAGTGTCAGGTGCAGCTGTAGTCCCTTGGTGTCACTGGACCGCTCATGAGGATCGCATCACTTCATTCAGTTTCATAAACTTCCAGTCAGGTTTCTATAAGTGACTAAGTAATTCCTGAGCTTTTTTTAGGAAAGAAAAAAAAGAAAAAAAAAAAAAGTTACCCCCCATAATGCTGTGCCAGGAGTACAAATCTCGTTTTCTTTTTAGGCATTGTCTTTTATTTCCATGAGGTTTGAAAAGGGAGCTTTGCTGCTAGCCACGGAGCCCTCTGTGCACTCTCCTGAAGCTCACACCACCAAAAATCGCTCACATGGTGCTGGGAACAAGAAGAAGAAATGTGGTGGTTTAGCAGTGCTCTGCAGCAGCCCTGGAGTCTGTAGGGCTGATCTGCCTGGGCTGTAAATCGCTCTGGCTGCAGTTCAGCTGTTCAGAGTGTGGAGGCTAAGGCCGTACTGACATCTTGTAATTAACCCAGAAAGCTGCAGGGTCAGTGATTTCCAGTTGTGAGCCAAGCCTAGTCGTGTAAAACCCAGTTTGGTTTAATATTTGGGAGGGTGTGAAAGGGCATGTCCCAGAGGGAGGCTGAGGGAGGAGGGCAGGTAGGAGGGGCACACTGGAAGGTTTTCTTGTGTGTCGTTAGCAAACCAGCCTTGTTGCAGCGTGCGGGTTCGTACAAGTCATGGCATCCCGCAGGCTTCCTCTCCCTGGTGCGTGCACGTGGGAACCCACTCTTCTCTGCTCTAACACTCACCATCAGGCTGGTCATGGAAAGATACAACTGCACCATGCTCTGTATGCTGTCTCAGGCTATCGGGGGTACGTAGGCATAATCGCAGATCTGCTTTTTTCTTTCTGGCTTTTACTTTATATGCACGTGTCTGACAAAAAAAAAGCTGGCTCAGAAAATGCAGATGTATTTGCAAAGCATTGTCTCATCTTGCTGCCATGTCCAACCCATGCTAGTCAGCCCCTAGAGGAACATTCTTATGTTGTTTTAAGTGATTATCTTGTCGGACTTCATTGATGTAAATATTTAAAGTACTGTTTAAGTTATCAGTTTTAATTCCTTTTGTAGTGGCAGGTGAGGAAACACAAAGAATTTTTATATCATTTTTCTTTGTTCTGTCTGTCTTCACCCACATTCATGCTATTATTTTTGTATCTGAAATTCCACATGTATAGCTAAAAAGAAAAGGGCAGGGACTTGGGCCAGATTTTCCAGAGTACTTAGTAGTAAGGCAGCATTTGCTATTCTCAGAGGCTTGTGAAAAGAAATTAGCAGTGTGAATATTATGAATCTAAAACTTCAGCTTTTATTTTTTTTTGAGCATTCTAGATGCAAGATCATCACACCAGAATACCAGGAAGGTATGCAAAGAGAAGCAGAGTGGACGTGCTTCCATCCTGTGTTTAGAGCCCTTGATCATTAGGTTATGCTATGATAAACAAATAAAGAAAAACATATACAGATTATAATGATTCACAACTATGAAAAAAAAACCAACACAAAAGTACCAAGAAACACTGATCATGTGAGACTGCATTTGACCACCACTTTGGTGGTCCAGCCATTTACGTAGCAAGGGTAAGCACAATATCTGATGATGGCAGTGAGCACCATTTTTGAATGGGAATAGTTCTGAACGTAGCACTATGCTTCCTATCTCTGTTCTGCAGTTGAAATGAAAAAAATGCAAACCAAGTGGTCTTTGAAAAGCTGTGCAGTAAAATGAATGCACATTTACCATCTATGAAAATAATTAAGATCAGACACCTATTTTTCCAGTTGAAGAGTTCTCACTAACTCAGTCTAAAAGAAAGCACCTCATTCTGTCACCAGTTTATCTCAAGAAAGTATAATAATACTGATTCTCTGTAATTTGTGAATTTGGGTGGTTTTTTTTTTTGGTCTGTACATTAGATTTGGGTTTCCCGGAACAAATTAGCTCATTGCCCTGGGTTAAGAGGAAATTTTCTCTGCAATAAAATTCAGTGAAACGGATAGAGGGGGAAAAAGATCTCTAAATCATAATCATTCCAGTATCTGAATCATTCTGTTCATGCCAAAAGATAAATTTTTACATTTAAATAAAGAAAATAAAACCTAGATTGCTGCCAAGGCCAAGAAAAAGCAGCACATGCACACATATGCATAACAATGTTCCTCTCTGCCCCTGTACTAAGAGCACATTAGTTTGGCTTATGGATTTTATATTTAGACTACTAGTTATAAGACCAATATCTTAAAAATATTTGAACTCTGTATTTTTATTTTAACCTTTTTTTAATTAAAATTATCTGAAATTAGCTTTTTTTTTGACTCTTCAGTAGTTTAAGGCACAACTATCTTTACAGTGATCTATTTTCCATTCTTTTCATGAATAGATACATATGTTAGATACATGTTATATATGCAGTAATAATACCCTAGGTTAAGTCTGCGTGATCATAAGTAAAAATGCATTTTGCAGATGTTCAGTCTGCTCACACTTCCATCTTCCAAAGGAAAATTTCAGGTGTTCCAGATCTTTGAGCAACTCCCATGTGATGTAATTTAAACACCATGCCAACTTATCAGAAAACTGTTTCTTTTAATTTTTTTTTTTTTTTGTCATTTAGTTTCCTAAATTACATTGGTCTAAATCACAGGCAGAGTCTTATTCAAGCCTCTAGCTAAAGCAGTAGGGTAAACATAGGAATTTTGTAGCACTTCAATGAGAAAAAAATGGTTACAAGATCTCCTTGTCCTAGCTAGATTCTGAGACAACAGGTTTTAAACCCATTAGATACTTGTGTCTTAGGTAATTTTAGAGGACACCAGGTGCACCACCTATATCAGTATTTTAACCTTCTGGATTCTACACAGCTGCCCAGGTAGTTTGATACAGCCTTTCCTAATACATGGAGCGAAGTAAAGTGTAATAATCTCGATTACTTAATTACATCTCTATTAATTTTCAACTTACTTGAAATAACCTTTTTTGCTAAAATAGGCTACACACATTTTGATGAAAAGCAGATTTGCTTTTTTTTTTGATAAGCTCTTCTTTTTCTTTGCCAAAAATGTAAAGTGGGCATTTGCCTGCAAATCTTGTTTAAGCTGATAGAGCTCTCAAATTTGCACAAGGCAAAATCTGGTTCTTAAAGCACTGTTCTCTTCTTGGAAAGGGAAAATCAACTCCCTTACCCATTAAATGCCATGTTTAAATAGCCCCCATCCTTTTGCTTGGATAAAGTGATCTTTTCTGGATAAATAATTGTATTACCTCTGATGCCAGTAGTTAATATTACTAAACCACTTTTGCACTGATTGCATAAATTTAAGAATGTTTCTCCATTTTGTATGCAAACATTTCAGCAGATAGATCAAATCCTCCAAGAAAAGCTGTTTCTGTGTAGCCCTGCTACATGGTTTGAGGAGGAAGCAGGATTGCCACTCAGATCCTATACAGTATATACTTTCAATGGATAACTCAAAGTAGAATTGTGCTTGAGTACACGTTTTGGGCTTATTTTTATGTCTGATACATAGTGTACATTCCTTAGTTGCTTAGAAAATGGACTTCCATGGTTGCAGATTTATCTTATACTTCGAGTCTGATGACCTTTAGCATCATTTAAAGTTACTTTACATGGAAGCTTTTCCAGCCATTTGCAGTCACCTGCTGTTGGAGCAGTGTTGTTTGGCTAAAACTAATCAAGAAACTTTTGACTAGGATTAGGATTTTCATAAGAGAGTGGGAGAAAGAATGGGGATTAAATGGCTTTGATTTCCAGGCTATTAAGCACTGCTCATTAAAGTCTCAGATGGGTGTAGGACACTGTGCATTTAGTCAGCTCTACCAGAGCTCCACAGTAACCTCTGGGAAAATACCACATCCCTGTACAAATCAAGAGCTACCCAAGCACTTACGTTAAGTGAAGAAGGTTCTCAGAGCATCAGACCATATGGCTGTTCAAAACAGAAAAAGAAGTCCCAGCTGCAACAAAAATGTTAATAGGAATAAATGTTTCAGTATTTTTTTCCTCGTAATTATAGAATGAATATATTAACTTCTTTAAATGTGGGACCAGTTTTATTAAAATCAGCACAACATAAGGACATTCCTAAAGTGAATTGTATGCGTAATGGCTTTGCTGTATGAGATCAATTCTGTAAACAGTTTGGTCCCAGCTAATCTTGCTCTGCTTGAGGCATCTGACCAGTTTCTGATTGTAGCTGCCACCAGCACCCTTAATGTCTCATCTGGGAGAACATCATCCTTAGATGGGCAGAGTTATGTCCTGGCAAGGGCTTGTGTCTCTCCACTAACAGTATACCTACAGAGATATACTGATAATTTTCACTGTCACTTGGATATCTAAATTTCAATTGGCAAAAGCTAGCCTCTTGAGCATGAGTTTACTCATTAGTTAAGTAACCACACCAAGTTCAATGGTATGGATGTAACAAGTTATGTTTTCAAATGTGTTTACAGGATTGAGCCCAAAATATATTGCTTCTGCACAAATCCATGCACAGTACAAGATGACTTCAATAGTAAGAAAACAGATTCATATAAAACTGTTCACAAGCAAATCTGCATCTTGATATCAGGGAACAGATATGTGTACATTGTGTGGGGTATTTGAATTCATTCCTTTCTTTGCTAAATAAATGAATGATAAAACAAGATACTGCTTGACTTCATTTAAAAGCCATTCTGCCAAATAAAGAAGGGTTCTGGGACCTGTGATTTTTTTTCCCTTTCTTTCGCTCTTCTTCACAGAAATGAATGTGTGTGTGGCTGAAACAGCCTTTGGCTAGGCTGTTTTGTGTAACGAAATGAATGCTTTTCATTGTGTTGCTATGCAATAACGTTTTCTAACTGGGATGGTACAAAGAGAGAAATGTGCTAACCTGGGATGTTTGGCAGAGATTTCAGCCCCAGCAGTAGCAAGGGTAGGCAGAAGTGGAAATGAAAACATAGAAGAAAGTAACTGAAGGCTTGGCAAATTTGTCAGTAAACTTTAACGGAATCTTAAAGGCTTTTTGGGAACTGCCAAGGGTGAAGCTATTGGGACTGTAACCTCACAAACAGTGAAGCCAATTAGCTGCTCAAGCAAAAAGCAGTCTGATTGTAACAGGTACTTGTGTAAAGTTGTAATTGTTACTCAGACTCAGGGGAGAAATGAACTGGGACGCTCTCAGGACCAGGTTAATCAACAGGAAAAGAAACACTTTTGCAAGCAGTAAGTACCACAGTACAGGTGGCAATTTGGCAGCATCTGTGTTGGATAGGGGAATGGGAGCAGATCTGTAGAGCAAAACAGCTGGTGTTGTACTCATTGAGCTTCGACAGGGTCCAGGCTAGTCCCACAGGCTGAACACCCGTTACGAGTCAGAATGTACCCCTTTATTTTCCCTCCTTTATTTAAGAAAAAAACAAAACAAACAACCCACACCAGATGGCATGCTCTGAGGCTGCCCCATGCTGCAAATGAAAGCACAAGGAGAGGTCTACCAGGAAGTGATAAAATTTTGTTTCCAGTTCGGCACTTTTTCACATACTTCTCCCCTGGACTTTTCTGCTTACGGGAAACTGATTACAGATCTACCTAGCTGAGCATTTATCAATTTGAAGGAGTGATTTTGTACCAGTGGTGAACTCCACTAAAAATTTGTATTGTAAAACTGATATCCAGGGTTGTGCAAAAACTGCTATACTGAGTCTGTCTTTTTTTAATTGTTCTTAAACTGAATGTACTATAGCAATTCCCGAACTGAACAGAGATGATAGTTCCGTAACATCAATTCAGAAAAAAGTTCAGTATAACTTTCAGCATTCTCACAATCCAATCCTAGAGGCTGAGAATGCAGAAAGAAGTTGTTACTTGTGTTCACAAAGTTCAACCAACAATCGCTTTGGATTTTAAATTATCGTAGAAGGAAATAAACAGTAACACAATATATGTTCCAGGATTCAGCAACTATATTTACTAATCACCTAGCCCACAGCTTTGAATTAATTCTCCCTTTTGTTAGCTGCAGCAGTAGGCATTGACTGAAAGTGAAATAAATATCAATTTTCAAATAAATGGGACATTTAATGTCCCAAATTTTAAATAAAGCTTTGAAGTCAGTACAACTGCACAAGGAATTCCTTTTATATGTGTGTGCTGAAAAGTACTTTCTCTTGTCATGGCTCTATGAAATGCTCTGTACAGTGGAAAAAATTGTTTTTAATAGTGATGTGCCCAAGATAATTGAAATAGAGCTCAGAGATTTTTAGCAATCGTAAACACTTTTGGTTTGGTATCAGGGGAATGTCATTGCTTATTGCAGTAATACGGGTAAATGATCCCTGTACAGAACTTTATAGGGAATCATCTTCCTTTGCTCTTAACTCCTTCTAAAATAGCTTCCTTAGTAAAACTTCTGAGAAGAGCTGCTGAAGATACATTTAAGAAGAAACATTGATACAATGGCTCACACACAGAAGCACAGGTGCAGGGATCTAAGCCAGTACAACTGCAGTCTCATTCCACTGATACAGAGCTTACTTGGGCTTTACACCTACTCAGGCAGCTCACAGTATTTGTATCCTATCCAAGTTTGTTGACTTACTTAGTACTGCCAGGAGGTAATTTAACATAACACTTTCCCGATCATCTGGAGCACAGAGAAGAAGCTCAATTGATGGGAAGTGACAGTGTTTTTCCATCATATGTCTGCACCCTGTATTTCCCTCTTCAGTGATATATCTGGATATTTTAAATTATTTAATTGGATGAATTAGCTTTTATCAAATAGGATTCTAGATTGGGAGAGGTGTGAATCATACCACTTTTCTTGTTTCCATTACTCATATTACTATTACTTAACTACGTTGATTTATATTCACATTTTCTTCTTGATCTAGTCTCCAAGCTTCAATAATAAGGATTTTACCACCTTTTTCAGGTCTTTAATGTCAGCATGATGTGAACTTCATCCTTTTGTGCTCATTTAACACTTTTCATCAAACCAGACATTTATCCCAACACGCATATTCAAATTGCAGTCACACATCTGTGATCATCTAAGCCACGCTTTTTGTTTCCTTGTTTTTGCACTAGTGGAAACAGTATTAACCCACAAGCAAATACCAAGATCTGCAGTGATAAATTTGGACAAAAAAAATCAACTTCTTTACCTTTTTATATTCCCTTTGAAGCTTCCTGCCTGGTGCTATTCAGGGACCACAGTGTATGAGTATATTTCTCTCTTAGGAGTTCTCTTCAAGTCAGTGCTTACATGTAAAGCCATGTTTATAGGACTCTTGATCCCATGAAACATTAACTGTGTTTGATATTAAAAGAGATATAAAAGTTTCCATCAACCCACATCACAGAGATGGTGGAAATATTTTCAAATCTCATGATGCGGCCTCAAATATGGTTTAGAGTGATTCATTCTCTTGATTTCCTAGAAATACTCGTAACTTTTCAAGACCATTCCTTGTAGAGGTGATTTTTTTTGAAACCTTATCAATTATTTGCCCACTGACATAATAAGCCCACCTTTGCCTATAATTTCACGTGAGACCTGAGCTAGTATTTCTCCTGAGGTACAGATTACAGCAGAAGACAGTTTCTAGCAGTCAAAACATTGCTGTTAACATACACCTTGCTGCAGAAAGGCACAGGCTGAAGAGGTTGCTCCCGTCTTCTTCCCATCTGTGGCAATTATGTAGAAAATGAAAATAGAGGAAAGGTAGTTATCTTGAAATATCAATTCCTTACATAGATTATGGTAATTAATGTACCATAATAGGAGTCATCATGCTGGGTAAGAGCAAAAGAGTCTTTAAGCCTCTTTCCTGGCAGAAACTGAAAGCATCTATATTTGTGCTTCATTTGTTCCTTATTTTGATATAATCCTTTTAAAGGATAACCTTTCCTTGCTATGGAATCAAATGTTTCTTCACTTTTTATTTTTATTTTTTTCTCACAGGAATTAAGACTCTCTGAGCTGTAACGGGATTACTTCCTGCATAGCAATCCTCCTCTGTTCTGTAACTGCAAAGACCTTCCACCTGTCACCCTGTTCTGGAGCAGTTCCAGCACAAGTTTCCAGACACTTGTGTGGTTGCCTCCATCTTCTCTGTTTCCAGTCTGAAGCTGGTTTTCAGTTATGAATTTTAAATCTTGTACCTGCATACCTGCTGGTGAGCTGTGACTGCGTTTGCTTCAGACTCCACTTGACAAGATGTCCTAGTTCCTCAACAAGCATTTGATTTTAGAAGATTCAGGTGGGTACATAAGGACAAACAGCATTATCAGGGTGTTGGTAGTTTCTAACATTAAGATAGAAACATTTTTCAGAGAAAAAATGTAGTAGGTAGACAAAAGTAAATTTTTGGTTTAGATCCCAAAATTTTACACAGCCCTTGTTATTAAAACTCATGGTAGAGCTTGATTAAAAAACCAAAACAAAACAAAAAATGCAAACATAAAACAACAAACAACTAAACCCACAAAAAAAGCCAATGAAATCTCAGGAGAGGAAAGTCCATCCACCATACCTCTCCAGCACATCCACTCAATCTAGAGTTCAACATCTATTAAAAATTTAAAGACAATTTTTAAATGCTCACAATCCCCAGGAAACTAAGTGAACAAGCAAAAAGGTGTCCTAATATTAACAGAGGTTGCAAGAGCCATGTGATGACATCAAACAATTATCAACCTGGAAAATTTACAGACATTAACATTTAAATATAGGTATCTGTTTTAACCAACTCAAGGAAACTTCCTCAAAGTTTCCGTGGAAAGGCAGAAAGATTTCTGCTGCTGAGCAGGTCAGGATTTGATTTATTTCACCTGCACATATTTTTCAATCAGTAGGAGATAGGATTCAAGGCTGGTTTTTTTCAGTGTAACTCTCTTGTGTGCCTGTCTCTGCTCTCTGATGTCTGTGGGTGACAGGTCTCTGCTCAAAAGATAAAGTATGGCCCAATTGCCTTCTGGCTTTTTACCTGCTCTTTGGAACCTGTTTCTCAAAAAAACATGTATGTTCTTGTCTACCTGGACTCATGTGCACTCTCTCTCTTATGCACATGTGCATACAAGTATCTACATGTCCAGAATGACAAAGGCAGACTGGGACAAAGATTTCTGAAGTCACTGTCAGATCATAGTTTTAGCTATTATGTGTGCAATGATATTTTTTTGCATGTTCCCTATGATCATGTTTCTTACTGGTGCTTGAGAGCTCACACACTGATTGAGATCTGGTATGTAAACACAAAAGAGAAAATCAGGTTTCTGTGGGGGAGTTGTTAGTGTAAGTTGCTTCAATATTTGAGCAGTAAATGCTGACAGCCTTTGGTTAAAATAATGTGTCATTATTTCTGAAGAAGAGTGTCTGAAGGATTATGCAGCCAGTCAATACAAATTGAGATCAACATCCTCTTGGTTTCCTCATTAAACAAAACATTACCAGGTTTGCAGGGGCCAATTAGTGATCCTTAACAGGAGTACCAGGAGATTGCTAGCAAGCTGGTCTGCCATTTCTGCTCCAAAACTGTGCTCTATGAAGTTTAAATGAGAGCCAAAGGGGACACTAACAAGAACTAAATCACTATGTGTGAAACTTAGCCTCCTAAAGCATGCCTACTCATAGGCACCTCCCAGAAGATGAGCAGCCTAGAGCACCAGTTTTCCTGGTGGAGGTCTAACAGCTCCTCTCATATTCTGAAGAGCAATTTTTGTGCTTATGTTTTGTGTAAACAGCTTATCTTTTGGGTGTGTGTGAAGAGTGAAAACAAATCTCCAAAACAGATCCTGAGAATAATGTGGGGTTTTTTTCCTGCTTTTCTTTCTGGACTTCTAGGTTTTCCCCTTCCTGTGTCTGTGTCTTAGCCACTCTCCAGTGACTTTGAATCACTATCTTTGAGGAGTTTAGAATAAAACCCAGTTCCTCTGATCTCAGGTAAACCCGTTTTTCCTAAGAACTGCAAATCTCAGCACTGAAACAAAGTTGAACTGATGGTTCACGAGGAAAAAAAATTCTGACCAGCAGTAACAAGGCACCTCTGCTGTGAGCTCTTGGCCAGGTAGGAGTCGTACAAGTTTATGTGTAACAACGTGGCCCTGATGCAGCAAACTCAGAGCTAATGTTCAGAAGTGGGCAATTGCCAGCAGCGTGGGACCTAATGTGAGGCCTTACACATAAAAGAGCCAATCTCCAAGATTGCCACCAGCATCACTACCACAGATTCTCTCTAGTAGCAGACTCAATGCATACCAGAAATGACAACTGCACTTAAAAGATGGTATTGTTAGAGTGTTGTGTCCAGATGGTAGGCTTTGGACTTCTGTGTCCATATAATAATAAACTCTTGGTTTCCTCTCTGCACCAAATAAAAATTCTACAAGAACATTTGCCACTTTAACCAGTTAAAATTTGAATTAACTTCAGCAATAGCCTTGTAATAATGACCTGTTCCTCGACAAAAACCTGGCGTACAAAAAAATAAAGGGAAATATTATTTCACTGTCCAGCTTCTATCCACTACTAGTACTAAAGTTAAAATGTTCAGTATTTTTGTCATGCTATCTGCTTCAGCCAAATCAACAGACAAAACAGGCTGGTGCCAAGAAATCTTCTCTTTATGCAAACACGTGAAATAGAATTTAATTTACCTAACTCTGAGCAAGTGTTAAATTGTGAAAGACTGTTGAAATACAATGAATGCAGTTGCAAAGTAATATCAGTCTGAGAAAACTGAAGCAGAGTTTAAAGTACATATTGAAATGCACCATTGTTTATGCAGCAGTTTCTTTTGCTGCAGTGCCATTCTGGTGGTAAATATGATTAGAAGGCCCAAGGTGAGAATAACAAATAAACAGATTAAAAAATGGTGACTATTTACATAGGTCATCAGGAAAAACATGTCATGTAATACACATGAATACTTGTCGCTCTATTACCAGTGCTAGTAGGTGAGATGGGAAAGTGACCTTTTACCCTTTTACACTTGCATAGCTTGAAATTATTCATAACTCTGTATCACAACCAGTCCACAATTTGCCATGAGGGACAGTCTCTGTTCAAGAGAAGCCCTAAACAGCTGGTGAAGCAAGAAACACTTTCTTCACAAGAATTGATTAAAGATGGCACCTTAGTTTTATGATAAACACTGTGGTACTTTGTGGGTTATATTTATCTGTATGCTGGGCATGCCATTAGCCACTTAGCTCTGTTAAGGAACCATAAATGTACTTGTGCTGGCTGATTAGTGAAGGCTTCCAGCCACTGAGGGCTGCTGAGTGAGGTCTGACAGCTGGGGTGAGCTGGCTCCTGAACTTTCTTTCTGTAATTTGTCTTTGCTGGGTGTCACTGGTTGCCCGCATTGAGGCACCAGTGGATGTGCTCAGCTTCTGGTTGGCCCACCCACACCTCATCATCACGCTCAGCATTCACCGCTGTGCAGAATATGGTAAAACAAGGTAGGTGAAGGGTCTCACCTAACAGTTCTCTGAGCATCAGTAGGAAGGATGAACAAGAAGTGATGGTATAATTCCTTTTTACTGACGGAGAGGACTGTGGCATGGCAAGATTAAGGAGCTGTTTTATCAAGGTACGTAGCTGAATTGCTCTCACTGAAGAGAGTGAGAGCTCTAAATTTGTTTATAAACCTAACCCCAGATAACTTCCCTGAGAGGCAAAACTTGTCTTCTGGCAAAAGAAAGCCTCAGAATATAACCTATAACTAAGATTTATTCATAAAAGATCAACCTTTACCTCACAGTGACAGTTTTGAGTTAAAAATGCCACTAGGCTCACCAGCTCACCTGTAACATCCCTAGGAAGCAGGTGGAGTCTCAGTTTTTCTTGCATTGTCTGTCACCTGAGAAAATAGATTATATTATTATAATATATTATATTTATATTATATGAATATTATTTATAAGTATAAATAACTTGCATAATTAGAACAGCAAAGATAATTAATCATTAGATTAACTTCTGAAGGGATGCCCTTATTCCCGATAAACATCAAGCTTTCAGGTATTATTGGAAAGCTGTGACCAGTTGCATTCTCTTTCTCAAATCCAGTGATCTCCTGTGGTCTGTGGTATGTCCAGCAGAAGGGGATAATCAGTATCCATAAGAGAATGGGGGCATAAGAGGGAAATTAATATTCTTGTCAGTGGGGCCATTCAGGGCTTTGGTAGAGCAGAAGCATCTGAAAATATTGTTAGAAATGCTTTCCTGATGTTTTAGCTATGTTGTCCCTTGCCATTAGTTACCCTGTTGTTCCCAGCTTGATGGATTATTTATTCCTTAAAAAATATTGTAACCTTGGTGCTCTTTATAAACTCTGATCATGTTACTCTTGGTCTTTCTTTTCTTTTTATTATTTGCTTTTATTGTAGTAAAAATTACATAAATCACAGAGATTAGTTTGGTTTGTTAGGCAGATAACATTGGAGGTTTAATGATTAAACTGAGGCATCATTCAGATTTCCAAGGGGAATCTCATTCTGAGAGCTCACTGAGGGGTGATGCCACCACATAAAATGCAGCCACTAAACTAATGTAATTTTAGCTTTATTTAATGGATGTTTTCTAATTGTATAGAGTATGTCCTTAATTTGCCTCTTTGTAATGTGACACTGATATCCTTAAATAAGGATTTTGGTGGAAAGCATTTTACTATTTTTTTCCCAGCAGCATTCTTCATTGCAGGGGCAATTGGGGTTAAAAGCAGGCTGTAAAACACACTCTTTTCTGATATCTGTAGTGACAAGATGTCAGTTGGGAATGCAGGTGGATTTTAGTAAAACCATAAAAAGATCTTCATTCAAACCGTACTAACAATGTTAGAGACAGCAGGGAGGACACCCAAGGATGTGAAGCGGGATTTGTCTACTATACAGAAAAACAATGGCAATTAATATGTTTTGAGTGTAAACAGAATCAAAGGATGACAAATGAAGTTCAGGGCAGAAATGGCAGAACAGTGGTCAACCAAGAGTACTGAAAAGGCTGTAAGAGAAAGAGGATGTCCCAAGCAATGCAGTTCCCAACAGAAAGTCCTTAGATGTTCAGCCCTTTGGAACAAGCCATTCACCTGCTCCTACCAAAGCCTAATGTGCCCATACATCTGTAAATATAAACCACAGGCATGTCCACGGTATTACTGTGCATGCTTTTCCTCCCTCATCCAGGAGCCACCCAACAGTTCTCTCAGCTCCTGAAGAATGTCGGTGTGCAAATTTTCCAGGGGTGGGTATAAAATGCTGCTGTGGCATCCAGTCTGGCAGATTGCAGTCACCCTGTCGAGCTGTCAATGGCAATGAATGGTGGAATTGTTGAGGTGCTGGAAATGACCAGGAGCAATAGTTTCCACAGCCTGAAACAGAATTACAAAGGGAAATGAAAGGTGGCTTCTGAGTCAGCTGAAGCTCTGAAGCACAGGTGGCAGAGGTGGCCTGATACTGGGAACATAGAAGGACAAAGGCTTTTCCCTCAGCTACCCTGTCCTGGCTCCCAGTACTGAGAAGGTGACTTTTATCCTGACAACCATGAGGGGTTTTCAGATACAGGTGGCAACATAAAGCTGGTGGAGGTCATGTGAGGTAGCTCCTAACAAGGGGATGATCTTTGGAGGTGGTGAGGATATTTTACCAACCCCTGACCCTTTGGCTTAAAGTCTGTTTAAGATCTGGTTTACAGAGCTGCCAAATATCACACAAGGAATCTGACAAGCTTTCTTCCGCTTCCCTACAGCTCAGTCTGACTCCCCATTCAGCTGGCTGTGCAGTATCACCATGGTGTATTTGCTTTAGTCAGCTGCCGGGGACCCGGGTGTTGTCTGCTCTACAGAGTCCCATAGCTGTTCTGCTTCCTCAATCCCTGCCCCACTCATAGCTCCATGACAACAATGCATAGATAACAGCAGTCCTGAGAGAGAAAGATGGGAACAGTTAGAAGAGGATGAGGGAAAGAGAAGGCATCAAATGCAGGCGGGAGAGGAGCACAAGAGCAGTCAGTGGTCTCGGGGACCTCACAGGGTTAATGTGAGAGAGATTACCAAACCTCAACCTGCAGAAGTTATCTTAATCGTCAACTGTGGGCAAGCAAGAAAGAAATCTCTACCTCAAACTAGATAAGATGAAGACTGTGAGATCCACTATTAGCTGGCTTTTTAATTCACCATTTCTCTCAAGAAGCGATGTTTAACCAGGTCACAAAAAGTAGACCAGAATGACTGTGTGTATTACAATGATGTTGTAGCCAATTGGCACAATTTTCACCTTACTTTTGTATGTTACAGCTTCCAATTACAAGAAATGGACTAATTGTTTATTTCCAGCAGGTCTCATGTTATGGCTTAGATGGGCATACACGTGTACGGTTAACATGGCTTGATCTGTTTTTATTAATCCAAATTACAAAAGCAGTTCTGAGAGAAAAGCCAGAAATGCCTGGACTCCTGAACCATGGGGTGCGATGGCACATCTTTCAGAAGAGATTAATTTTTTCTCTGCCTGAATTAGTAGAATAGTCTCGTCTGCCAAAAAAGTGTTTGTTTCTGCACACCTTTAGTCTCTGTATCATTCCTGCAAAAAGCTAATCCTAAAACCCCAAAGTTAAAACAAACACAATAGTTGCTCCTGCTGTTCTTTTGCAAAAGTCAATAGATTTTCACCTGGGCAAAGGCTGAATTACTGACCTCTGCATTCAACGCCACTGAAATCTCCCTCCTCCTCCACCTCAAACCCCCCAAAACCGCTAGAATAATTACCTGTTGACATCGTAAATGTAAATGATAAAAAAGATTTTGAGCCAGTAGCCGAGGGCGGCGGCTTTGGAGCCGGCTCGGCCCCCCCCCCGAGCAGCAGCTCCTGGGGGAGAGGGGGATCGGAGCTCCCCTTTCCCAGGAGAGACCCGGCAGGCCCAGGCAGCTCCCGGGGGGCGTGGCCAGGGCCAGGCGCCCACCCCCACAGCGGGGAGGGCAGCGGCGGGGGCGCTGGGGGCTGCGCGCAGCCGGGCGGGGAAAGGCGGCAGCGGGGCGGTGGCAGCCGCAGGGCCGAGCGGAGCAGCCCGCCCACACCGCCCCTGCGGGCTCTGCAGGGCCCCTCACGGCATTGCCGGCTGGGAGAGCAGAATCTGCAGCTGGGCTGCGGGCTGGGAAGGGGGCACCTGAGGTGCAGGATAAGGGAACTCCAGTCAGTAAATCATCTTCCATGGGGGCCCAACTTAAATGGCTCTCCACTAATGCACAGAGCATGGGGAACAAGCGAGAACAGTTACAGACATGCGCGTCCCTACACGGTTCCAATGCCCTTGGCATCACCGAGATGTGTGGGATGGCTCTCACGACTGGAGCACAGGAATAGATGGATACAAGCTCTTCAGGGAAGACAAGCAGGGGAAGAGGGGAGGGGGTGTTGCCCTCTGCATCAGTGACCAACGGGAGTCCATGGAACTCTGCCTGGGGGTGGGTGAGAGGCTAACAGAGTGATTATGGGTGAGGGTGAAAGGGAAAGAGACATCACAGTGTGGTGTCTGCTACAGGCCACCTGACCAGGAGGAACAACTGGATGAGTCTCTCTATAAACACATAGGAGCAGGTTCATGTTCACAAGCCCTGGTCCTCATGGGAGATTTCAATCACCCTGATATCTGTTGGAAGGACAGCACAGCAGGGCACCAGCAATCTAAGAGGTTCCTGGAGTGCATAATGATAATTTCCTCTTCCAAGTGGTAGAGGAACCTTCAAGAAGAGGTGCTGTGGTGGATCTTCTCCTCACCAACAAGGAGGGGCTGGCGAGTGACAGGGACAGCCTTGGCTGCAGTAACCATGGAATGGTAGAGTTTAAAATCCCTAGGGCATCAAAGAGGATGCATAGCAAGCTCACTATTCTGGACTTCAGAAGAGTAGACTTCATCCTCTTCATGGACCTGCTTGGTGGGGTGTCATGGCATAAAGCCCTGGAGGGAAGAGGGAACCAAGAAAGCTGGTCTCTTCAAAGACTGTCTCCTCCAAGCCCAGGAGTAGCACATCCCACGAAAGAAGGTGGCAGGCAAGAATGCCGGAAGTCTGGCATGGATGAACAAGGTGCTCCTGGACTTACTTGGGCACAAAACCAAAGTCTCTAGGGAGTGGAATCAAGAACAGGCTGACTGGGAGGATTATGAACAAAATTGTCTGAGCAGACAGGGATCAGGTTAAGAAAGCTAGAGCACAGATAGAGTTTAATCTGGCTAGGGACATAAAGGGGAACAAGAATTTCTTCAGATATATCAGTGACAAAAGGAAGGCCAGGGGAGGTGTGGGGCCTCTCTGAAAAGAAAATGGAGACCTGGTCACAAGGGATATGGAGAAGGCTGAGGTAATCAATGACTACTTTGCCTCAGTCTTCACCAGCAAGGGCTCTAGTCACACTGCTCGAGTTCCAGAGGGACTGGGAGAAGGAAGATTTGCCCATTATAAGTGTAGATCAGGTTTGAGACCATCTGAAGAACCTAAAGGTGCACAAGTCTTTGGGACTTGATAAGATTCATCTGTGGGTCCTGAGAGAACTGGCGGATGAAGTTGCCAAGCCACTATCCATCATATTTGAAATGTCATGACAGTCTGGTGAAGTCCCTGCTGACTGGAACAGGGGAGCCATAACCCCCATCTTCAAAAAGGGAAAAAAGGAAGACCCCTGGAAACTATAGGCTTGTCAACCTCCCCTCTGTACCTGGCAAGGTCATGGAGCAGATCCTCCTGAAGGCTCTTCTAAGGGACATGGAAAATGAAGAGGTGGAAAGCAGCATGGCTTCACCGAGGGCAAATCATGCCTGATAAATTTGATGGCCTTCTGTAATGGAGTTACAACATCAGTGGATAAGAAAGGAGCAACTGACATCATTTACCTGGACTTGTGTGAAGCATTTGACATTGTCCCACATGACATCCTGGTCACTGAATTGGAAAAACATGGATCTGATGGACAGACCACTCACTGGATAAGGAATTGTCTGGGTGGTTGCACTCAGAGCTGTAGTCAGTGTCTCAGTGTCCAAACGGAGACCAGTGAAGAGTGGGGTCAGTACTGGGATCAATACAGTTTAATATCTTTGTTGGTGACACGGACCAAGTGCACCCTCAGCAGGTCTGATGATGACACCAGTCTGTGTGGTGTAGTCAGCACACTGGAGGGAAGGGATGCCATCCAGAGGGACCTTGACATGCTGGAGAGGTGGGCCCATGCCAACATCCTGAAGTTCAACAACGCCAAGTACAAGGTCCTGCACCTGGGTCAGGGCAATCCCAAGCACAAATAGAGGCTGGGTGGAGAATGGCTTGAGACTGGTCTTAATGAGGACTTGGGAGTGTTGGTCAATGGAAAAACTTGACATGAGCTGTCAGTGTGAACTTGCAGACCAGAAGGCCAACCATATCTTGGGCTGCATCAAAAGATGCATGGCCGGCAGGTCAAGGGAGGTGATTCTGCCCCTCCACTCTGCTCTTGGGAGACTCCATCTGGAGTACTGTGTCCAGTTCTGGGGCCCCCAACACAAGAAGGAAATTGAACTGTTGGAGCAGGTCTAGAGGGGGGGCCATGAAGATGATCAGAGGGTTGGAGCACCTCCACTATGGGGACAGGCTGAGAGAGAGGGGATTGTACAGCCTGGATAAGAGAAGGCTCTGGAGAGACCTGGAGGGGACCTACAAGAAAGCTGGGGAGGGACTTTTTACAAGGGCTTGTAGTGATAGGATGAGGGGTAATGGCTGTAAGCTGGTTGTGTGTAGATTTAGACTAGATATTATGAAGAAATTCTTTACAGTGAGGGTGGTAAGATACTAGAACAGGTTGCCCAGGGAAGTTGTGGATGTCTCTTCCCTGGAAGTGTCAAGGCCAGGGTGGATGGGGCTTTGAGCAACCTGGCCTGTGGTGAATCATGGCATGGACTCCCCGGTTAATGTGCAGGAGAGACACTTCATTATGACAGCAAGCAGCTTATATAGCCAGTTATGCTTACCACAAAAGCTTGATTAATATTGGCACTTAGCCATGCTCCTTTTATCAACAATACAGGCAAACACAGAGGTTCTTCTCAGTTCCTTTTGCAACTATCATAAAAGTAACAGTTCAACAAGCAGATGGTCACAAGATGTTCATGAGCTGTCTGGCACTCCCACTCAAGCTTCTGATGAAGTCGTCTTTGTTTCAAACTTGATCCCTTGGACATCCTGAAGGTTATACTACCATCTCAACACTCCTGATATTCCCACAAGACTAACCTTGTAATAATACTCCACACTGGTCTAGTGGAAGGAGTGCCTGCCTGCGGCAGGAGGTTGGAACTAGATGATCTTTAAGGTCCCTTCCAACCAAAATCATTCTATAATTCCTATTTGAGTGTGTCCAATGCAATCTTCTAATTCCAGCAACACTACCAGAGAAAGCCAGCAGTGTGGAAGCAGCCAGGATAAACCCCTTCATTTACAAGTGGCAATGTGGGGCAGTGGGGGAGGTGGCTTGCAACTGATAGTTGCACAAGAATATTGCTACTCTGATGGATTAGGAGATGAGTCATCAGTGCTGGATGACAGTTGAAAGAACCAAGGACAACTCGGGGTAGGGTTGTCAGCTTCAGATGTACAGAAATCCAAGTATTCCATGGCTGTGTGAGGGGTGGTGGAGAATGTGCTTCATTACACATAAAGAAGCAGAGAGGAGGGACAGGGAGGCCACCCAACTCTCCACTCTTTGAGGATAAACTGAAAAGAGAAATGAATATGATATGGAACATTTAGATGGGAGCCCAATGACTGTCAAACTTGTCCTCGTTACGGCAGTCAAACCCACACTGGGCACAGCCTGAGCTTCAGCCTCACAGGCAAGATGCCAGAGGACCAGGTATCCAGGTAGGCACAGGGGGAAGATTATTCCAGACTTGTATCAATAAAGTAAGGAGTGCAGCAGTGCACCGCAGATCCTATAGCAGTGGCACTGCAATAGATTTTCCCTGGGAGCTGATGCACCAGACTGGAATTGGAGCAGAGGCACATTTCTGAAGGAGCAGAAAAAGTTAAATCTTTGGCAGGAGAATGTTCATTTTGAAAAATGATTTGATGACACGGGAGTTTTGAAGTAGAGCAACAGCTCTGGTTTTATTTCCATTACAGTTTTCTCAAATTATTTCAGCTCAGATTTAGTTTTTGCCTTCTTTCTTTATGTAATTGTACTTCAGCTAGCCATCTGCATTTAAGCTTGTACAGAAATAGTTTTGTTTCAATGTGACTGGTCAATCTTTTGGGGGTTTGCTCTGTGTTTCCATTCCAAGGGGCATGCAGTTTTTAGATTTGCTCGTGTTACCCAAGAGACCACTGCGGTGGGATGGCAGCTGTCACTTAGACTAGACTTGGTCTTTGAAGCCAGTAATTGGCATCACTCTGGATCTGAATGTGTGGCAAAAGGAGCTAGGATTGCCAGTTTCTGTGGCTGACTCTCAGATGTTGGATGCTGATATGAAATAGTGAATACTCATTTATTTTATAATATAAACTCTATCCTTCTTCCCTGAAGGGATGTCAAATCAAATTAAAGTATTAGAAATTATCTCACTTCCTAGGCAAAAAATTAATACAGCATTTATCTCACCTTACAATGAGTGGTGCTGAAGTGCTGTATTAATTGGGAAGATCACAACATGAGGCCACTCAGAAACAATATTCTTCCATGTAAATGTTTCAGGAAAGAACAAAACAAACATAGCTGGAAGGTGTTGACCTTTTTTTTTTTTCCTTCCAGTTTGCTGAGTGCAGGTTGCAAACCACCTTTGTTAAAATGCACAGATGAGATGAGGGGGCACAGCTGTTACTCTGCAGGTAAGGAATGCACTTCTAACTGTGGAGGTGCCTGGGTCAGAGCCACCACGTGCAGGAGCAACTGTGGACACTCGGCACCAAGGGAGCAGAAGGGAATCACAGTAGAAAACGGTGGTCAGCATTCCTGTGGGATTTCTCTGTGGCATAGTCAGTGACTCACAGTAAAAATGAGTAGACAATAGTATGCTTCTAGTAAGTGTTAGGGACTCACCCAAAGACTGTCTTTCCAAACTGCTTCTGAAATATTTTTCTATTTCAGTTTAGGATATAGTTCAGTGAAAGATGCAGTTGTTAGTCATAATGCAAAGCCAGAAAAAAACAAACAAACAAACCAACCCCAAAAACTACACCAAAATCAAACAAAAAAAAATGCCCCAACTTTAAAATAAAATAAAAAACCCCAAACAAACAACACTTTAGAATATATTTTCGAGATGTGTCAATGAATTAAATGTATATCCCTTCCTTTCTTCCACTCTGACATCTGATTAGCTTAAAAAAAAAAAAAAAAAAGAAAAAACAAACAGGGAAAGAAATGAAAAATGTACATAAAATAACACATAGATAACTCATACAAGCCTGGGTTTAAGATGACAACAAGGAGCTTTCTGTCCCCAATCCTTACTTGGTTTGGGAAATATTTCAGGTGAGAAGGTACAATAGTTGGAGTAAACACATAGACCATATTCTCAGGGGGAATGAGGTAGGGCTGCAGTAACACAGCTGTAGTTTTTGGCTATATGTGCTTGCATCCTAAACTGTGATAAGCAAACAGGTAATAATGGTTGCTGTTGAATCTTCTCGTGGTTAAAATTACTACTTTCAGTAACACTGAAGTTGTAGCAAGGCAGGAGTTAGTCTGTTCTCCCTGGTGACAAGCAATAGAACAGGAGAAAATGCCCTGAAGTTGAACCAGGGGAGGTTCAGGCTGGATATTAGGAAGCATTTCTTTCCAGAAAGGGTTGTCAGGCATTGGAATGGGCTGCCCAGGGAGGTGGTGGAGTCACCATCCCTGGAGGTGTTTAAGAGCTGGGTAGATGATGTGCTTAGGGACATGGTTTAGTGGTTTTTGATAGGGCTGGGAATAAGGTTGGACTTTATCATCTTGATGGTCTCTTCCAGCTGAAACTATTCTATGATTCTATGAATAATGCTAATTAAATTAATGACTTTAATTAAATGATACATTTATTACACATACACATTTTATAATACTGTAAGTTGTGTAATATATTTTACAATACCATACTGAACATTACATGGTACATTTTCTTGGATATAATAACATATTTTGTATTTATCTGTAATATATTACAACTCCACAATGTATGAATATGATATCACATAAAAATTAATAATTTTCTAAATTACCACTATTCATCAATGTTCCCAAATCAACATGCTCTTTTCCAACACATTTAAACCATACATTATTTTATTCATAACATCAACAGATACTGAAATGCTGTTCTCTAGCCAGATCTGTTTTTACAGGATGGTGTGAGGCGTGCTCATGTTGCTGCCAGGAAGAGGCTGGGGAATGAGACATTGGAATAGATGCCTGGCTTGGGTGAATAAAAGGTACAGTTGCTCTGATTGCAAGGAGGAGATGGAAATAACATCAGCCAGAAAACAAACCTTGGCATCTTCATGCCAGTTGTTTCATTTAACACTGTGATAGTATTGAACATCACCCCTTCCACTAGCACACACTTTGTGCTAGTAGCCTGCTGACCTTGCATGCCTGCCAGGTCCCACACCATGTTGTCTTAGGTACCAAGCTTCAGCCAGTCACGAGCACCAGCTGATGGACACAAGTCCTGCATGCATGCCTATGGTCCTTCCTCACCCTCGCTGGTACAAGCCTGCTTCTCCAAGATCATCCTGCAAGAGACTTCCTGGTCCTCACAGAAGCTACTGTGACCCGGTTGCAGCAAAGTGGAGCATACAGGTGACTTGTAAAAATACCACACCAGGCTCTTGTCTGTGTGTGAGCAGGAAAGAGCACTATGAGGGCTCTGCCAGCTGGTGTGCAGGAGATGCTTCTGCAGGCTGCCTGCCTGTGTCCTGGGGCCAGGAACTTCCCCCTGCTACTTGGTACAGCTCTAGCGGGCAGCAGTTACTTCTGGCCCTGCCTGACTGTAGTCATACCACCCAGCCCCACCGGCAAAGAAAGAGGAAATTAAAGAACTCAAGTAACTTGCCTTTCCAAATATTGATGATTTGAAATGCAAATAAGTAGTTGAGGCATCTCCAGTGCCTTTCAGTAGTCATTCGTCCTTGTTCCCTGCAGATAGCATGGATTTTGTCCTTCTGATCAAGACAAACTACAAATCACTGCTCATTTGATCACAGCTTGAATCATTGTCATGAAAACAAAACCAATCAATTAAAGCTCAGTCTGCTGCGTGCTGCTCTTTAATTTTTAATGGTAGTTTCATTTGCTGCCCTCTTCTTTTAGCTCACCAGAAGGGCTACATACTCTGTTTTATTGCAAACTCAGAACACTTTGTTTTGCTCATTGTTCACATTTGAGTGTGGAAGGTGGGAAAATCTTGCGATAATTTTTTTGATGGGACATGGTCTTGAGCTAATTTGCTTACCCTTTCCCTGGTGGGATACCCCAGCTTACTGTTCCTCGTAGACCTAAAGAGAAAAAAAGACTGCAGTGTTTTTTGGTTAAGGGCTACGGGGAATTTGTGTTAGTAAACAGCATTTCTTCAGGTGTGTAGAAATGAGGCTGGGGTTAGAATCAACACCCACTGCTCAATCAACCCACCTGGAATTCTCTAATAGATAAAAAAAAAAAAAAGCTTCAAATGTAATTGATTTCCCAAAAAAAGGTTTTGTGTAAGCCTTCGTCCATGTATTTTTTTCTTTAACTCTTTCTTTTTTGAGAACGATGAGTGCAGAAAAAGGAAAATACTTGTCAAAGCAAATGGAGTATATATATTTACCTTTCATAAAAGGTAACATGGTTTGGATGTGAGTTGAAGCAGAGATTCAAGTAAGTTTCTAATACTGCATTTGCTTATGCTTGCTCTGTGGACTATTGATTAAGACTGCTTGGGACTTCTTAAAAAAACCCCTGAAACCTGGGCTGTGTTTAAGCAAAGATTATGCGGTGACAACAGGCCTCCCTAGAAATACGGAGCAAACCAGGCATAAATTGAAGTTGGGCAAAACTTACCAACTTGAATTACATTCCTTTTTAGGGTTTATTCAAAAATAGGAGACAGATAATAGTTACTATGGCTGCTGAAAAGCTGGTTTTACTTCAGAAAAATGTTAAAAGAACTTTTGAGAGAAATTTTTGCTATTTCTTTGCCAGCACTCTGCTCCTCACGCCCCCCCCTTTCCCCCCCCCGCAACCAAACGTCTCAACAACAGATATATTTATACTGGATACCTTTGTCTTACAAAAATGGCTACTGTTTTGTGAAAACTGTGCATCTGGTGTTTTGCGTCCTCAGTCTTCTCTGCTGATGTAGTTAGACACAGTTACGCTATGTGTCCAGGGATCTACCATAGCCTTTCCTCTTCCCGCTGTTTTATGGTGCAACTGCTGATGGAGACCTGGGGCATTTGAACTCTAATTCCTGAGACATACTTGGCAGCAGTTCTGAGAAGGCATTTTTTAGTATTCAGGTATTCATATTTTCTGACAAAAGAAATATTTAATCTCTTGCTGAAACGTGGGCTGTTATGACAGCAAAAGCCAACTTTCTGATAAAAACAGCTCAGGAGGAAAACTTCAAATAAGCTGCAGGCCAGAGCTACACAAAACAGGAGAAAAAACAAGTGTTAAGAATGGTGATCTGAAAGCATTGGATTTTCCACAGCCTGTCATAGAGTAAAATCATATAAAGTTTGTCATTTAAATCCTTTCAGGATTTAGGTATCTTCGTTACAGGGCTGAAATCCACTCCTTGTGGGCTGCCAGAGTAAACAGCGGTGGTTTTTTCCAAATGCCATGTCTTGGGCATTTGTGTTTTGTTGTAATTTTAAGTGTGTCTGTATCTAGATATACTTGCATTTATTTTTGTACTCTCTGCTGTTGAATATGAACAGTATTTCATTTTAAGTTCCAAAGAGGGTTCCCCATGTCAATAGATAAACTCCCCCCCCCCAAACATATCTATTTGAAGCAGAATTCTTAGTGTGGTCGTGCTTAAGAAAATGAGTGGGAAGTGCTGCATGCTCAATACTTTTCAAAACAAGGTTTGTTTTGATATTTGAATATGGATGAAGGTGCCTCATACAGGGTTCCTGTCTTTTAAAACCTGATGTTTGGTTTGTGAAAGAGAGTTTTGTACTTGGCTTGTTCTTTCTTTGTAATGTATTCATCCGAATCATAAAACTTCATTGGTCTCTCGGAAATAATTTTTATTTATCTAAATGCTGTTTTGGAAAATATTTGCCACTAATAATGCAGGCTAAATAATAATAATGACAATGACAACAACAAGACCCTCCTGGAGTTTTACCTGAAATTCAAATGCAATCACTCAGATTTCCTTGTGGATGCCCTACTACATCTATGGATGAAAATCCTGTATAAGATTTTCTGTCTTAGTTAAATGTGAATGGTTGTACATTTAGAAGTTGAATTGCATAGTCGATTGTCTTAAAGCAGGATATGAGCTTGGCTAGACATGTTCATTGCTCCCCTGGCAAGACCAGATTGTACAGTGCTCTTAGTTATGATGCTGTCTGTCATAATAGGACTACCTGAAAATAGCTTAAATGTTAATCTTACATTAAAACAAAACACAAGAGACTATTAAAACATTAGCTTCTGTAATTCTATTTAAAAAAAAAAATAACATTTTCTCACTTTTCCCCTTTCTGAATGTCCGTGGCAATTTTGCCAGCAGCGTGCTGGTAGCAATAATAGCTTCTGCAAAATTCAGAAAGGTGGCTAATAAAACACCAAATGATGTCTCATCCATAAAATTTAAATTCAACATTTTGATGTGATATGAGTTTGTATGTCCTCAGTTGTAACCACTAAACTTTTTGGCTTAATGAATTACGTGTTATTAAAGTGAGAAAGGAAGAAAAGTATTTAGATGAATGCTCAGCACCTGTGTCCCAAAAGGTGCTTTTCTTCGGTGTACCTTCTCACAGGCTGGTTGGCTGCTTTCTGGCCCCATTGTGAGGAGGGGAACATCACTCACAGACTTGGATTTCCACATGCTTGTGTTTTGGGAGAAAATACTCTCAAATAACTGCTCCTCATTCCCTCCCACTGACTGCTAGCAAGGGCACTGCGTCGCTCTCCTGGCTGTTCTGGCTGGCCACCTTCAGACATTTCTGTTGCTGCAGCTCTGCAACAAGCATAGAGACAATGTTAAAGACTGTCATTGCTCTCTTACGTACAGAAGACTTGTAAAGAGATCTCTTTGCTTCACACCTTTCAAGATGGTCCCAGACACATTCTCTTTTCCTTATTCTGACAAGAACCCATGTGGGAAGCTGCTGCTGGGCATCAGTGTGACTGCTCTTCCTGCCACACCTGTGCACAGCTGGCAGGGCCAGGTATGCTGTTGCAAATCACAAGCAGTTTCCTCATTATGCCAGGCTTCCTGTTCTGAAAGAGCTGGCTCCCAAGCTTATAAAAGAATGTAAGAAAAGCCTCTATCAGGCCCAGCCATTAGTCCTTTTCCATTATTCTTTTTTGTTTTCCATCACATCTAAACAAACCAATTAACTTTTTTTTTTTTTTGGTTTCCTCTTCTGAGAAATCTTTGGGTAGATGGAAGGAAAAGATCTTTCAGGTGTCCATTACCCTGCTTAGAATTAATGTCTTATGCTTAAATAATAGATCAATTCCACCAGCTATTGTAGAAGTCAAAAGACACAGCAGTTTTTATGTTCTATCACAGACTTAATACTGGGCAAAGACACAAATGGGGAATGACTAGCCTTTGATTCTTCAGATAATGAGGGAAGGGTAGTTCTCAGAGGAGAAGTGCAGATAGTGAAGAAAGGCTGTTCTGAAAGGGAAAACATTTCCAGTCAGAAATTATTTGAAAGGCACGTTAATTTTGCCCGTTTATTGCTCTTTTTTCCCCCAGTAGTTTACAAGTATCTGAACTGGACCAAAAAATGTATTTGTTTATGGTAGGAAATGAACAAAGCATCAGCCTTTTTCATCTTTTGCACTCAAAAGAAAAAAAGTCATCTTTCTCTAAGCAACATGAAGAATTTCTACAGCTTCTGTGAACCCTGGCACACCTGATGGGAATCTGTCGATATATTGCTCTTGATAAAGTACAGCACTTATAAAGCAATGTGGCAGAACATATACTGTAAATTTCTGCCTTTTGAAGGCAGCCGGACAAGACATTTGGTCTGACTGTGAAGATTTATTCTTTTTTCTACTCCCCTGGACAGAAAAAATTGTTCACAGTAACTGAGGGGTGCATTGGTAGGGGTGGGCTGTGGAAGGAGAAATTGAAGTAAAGGAAAGAAAAGACTGAGTGCGAATACCTTAGTTAAGAAATACATCCAGGCTTTTTGACTGGATAAGCTGTGTTTCTGGAAGTTAGGAAGCATCTGAATAGGAAAACAGAAAGCTGCTTTAAGACTGAAGGAAGTCCAAACAGGCTTTTTACCTAATTAAAGCAGTTTTCAGCCTCTCTGGGAAGATAAATGATGAAGAATTCAATGAAAAGCGCAGAGGGTGAGGCAGCTTTTACCAGCATTGCATTGACAACGTACATTGATAAAAGTAAAACTGTGTTGGTTTTTTATTTCTTTGGCAAAACTAGGCACTGCATCTCCATATAACCACTTTAATACTCCAGCTGTCTGAGAGGTTATTTGCCCTGTTTGTGAAGAACTACAGCTGAGCAATTTTAGAAAGTTTTTCTTTATTAGCTGTATATGTAGGCAGGTGGTAGTCACTGGCCTGGAAACTGTATGCTCCTTATTTCTCAGTATTTCAACATGAATAAAAACAAATCTGTTTTCTTCCCTTCATGCTGGTCTACATCTAACCTTTCACACCCACCACACAAGACAGCAGAAGGAAGAAAATCCTTAAATTGCAATTTGATACAATTTCATCATAATTGGGTAGGGTAGCCAAAACCAGAATCAGCGTGTTCTATAAAAAGCTTTATGGAAAAAAACCAAACCAGTTTAAAACAACAAAATCCTTATATTTCTGGAAAGTCAAACACATTCTAAAACAAAACAAAAAAAGAAGAGGTAATATCCATTTTACTCATGCTAACACCATTTTCTTAGGTCTAACCGGGTGTGATATTATACATCCAGAAACAGGCAATTTGCAAATTTGCAAATTGACATGTTCCTTTTTTTTTTTTTTTTTGAGCTATTTTTCAGGCTCATACTGATAAATTTAAGAAGTATAAAAGCATTGATAAGATAGTGGAGGTTTAAGGTTGACACTTATCTTCATGATGTAAAGGTTCTAGGAAGGTAATCAAGAACACGCTACTATTTCTTTTCACTTTCACTTTCTCCCCCCACTTTCTCACACCTTCAGTAATCTACCTTTGTGCTGCCTGGATCCCATCCCGAATTTCTTGCTTGTATATGTGGCTATTCCCATAATTCTTCCTCTCAGTGAGAAATTGCCTATTGTTTTCAACCAATTTCCTTCTCAGGCTGTTTTGCTACTAAAACGAAAGCCTAACGTGAGGGGCCCTCGGAGATTCTGTCAACTACCAAGGCAAAAGTTTGCAAGAGTTTGATTGCACTTGTTCATGTAGCGTATACCTTTGAACCAGTTTAGCTGCTCGTGTTTATCTCTAATCTTGTCCCTTCAATCCTTCTTGTCACTTCCTCCCCAAACCTCTCAGTGCCTTTTGCATGTTATTACACACTGCTGTTTTCCCATGGAATTCTGTACATTTATTGGGGCAGCATAAGATTTGCTCCTTGAAGCTGATTTCAGGAGGCATGAGTGGGCAGTACTGGGAGGATAAGGCACATGGGCATGTACCAGTAAGAAACAGTATAAGCAGATTACTGGTTTACTTTGTCATCAGTGTGACCACTATATGGTGATACACCAAATTCAGAGACCTATGTGAGAGAACCATGCATGTGGTGAGAGAACGTAAGGTATTTTACTAGCATCATCCTAGTCAAAGCAGAGCACTATCATCACTAAAAATCTGTGAGTGAGGTCTGTGGATCATTTTAACTGAACTCCTGTGAGGTCTCTGTGATTGAACTGCATCATTCTTTGCTTTGTTCATGACATCTGTATTCCCAGAAAGACTACTTAAGAGTTATTTTCAGAATTACTGTGAAGGGTAAACATCTGCTTAGATGTTTAGTGTGACCCCTGCTTAGCTTTTCCAGTACAGGAGGTATACTGAGTAACATCTATTTTTCTTTGCAACAGAGTCAACAGAATTCTTTCATGATTTCAGACAATCTGGACAAATACCATCAAAGCTTACTGGTTTCCTGATGTTCATCAGTTTGCTAACATATTCCATCAGTATGCAAGAAGTAAACTGAAATGAAAGAAGTTTTTCACAGGGTAATGCCCTGAGTAGTGCTCTGTAACCTTGCAGTAACAGTAGCAGAATATATCCTTAAACTTTTCTGCAATATTTTACTTTTTTTTTTCTTTTTCCCAGCCTGTAGTCTTGGTAAATTTGTTATATTTCATCTTTGTTTTCTTAGCTGGGTCTCCATATTCCAAGGCTCTTCTTTTAGTTTCTGTAACAGTATGTACTTCATTACAGTTTCTTTATCCTTGATTTTCCATTTCCTTTCATGCTTGGCATATGCAGCTGTTTTGTGACTTCATGATGAATAAAATAATTTTGTTTTAGTTTAGGATAGCTTCTTTTAGTTTAAAGATCTTTTGCCATTCTTTTCTTCTTAAAAAATGTTAAGTATACAGTTGATAACATTTAACATTTTGTTTTAAACTGAATTGAAAAATGATAAAGCCAATATTTTAATAATGTGTGAACAGAGAAATTTATGAGTAGTAACAAATTGCACAGAATAAAAGGCCCCGCAAGTTTTGATGCTTTTTAAAAATTTATTATTATTATTGAAAAGATTCTATCCAATCCCTTTAAAAATATATTTATTTTGAACATATGAGCAATTTCCTGAGAAAATGCAAATAATTTCACTGTTTAATTGCAAGTAATTTAAAGCATCTTTAAAAATTTATTATCTGTGTCAGTAGTTCGTTTTCCCTGAATGATCTTAACAGAATAACAAAGACATTTCAAATATTCAATTTTATTATTACGTCCTAAAAGATTCTAACTAAGATAAATTAAAATAATGGTCCCTAGGTGCTACAATGGCAAACAGGCACCAGGTGTTAAACTTTTCTCATTTGTGGGCTTGTTAAAAATTTTCCACATTTTGTTGAAACATTTAGGTTTATTTATGACCTGACATATTTGAGTCTACTAGCAACAGAGTGGGGTGGCTTGTGCTGTGAAGGAAGTTTAGTTATCAGTTGCAGAGCCCTTATAACAAAGTCCACAAACTCTGGTGGTCTGCAGACCACAATTTGCAAACCACAGATACTAGGCTATAGGCAGGGCCAGAGTAAAAGTCCAGGTATATTTTAAGTAGGACTTTTGTGCTCTCATCATTAAGGCAGTCAGTTACCTCTATGGCTAATTTCTGATGAACCTTTCTCAGCTATAGTACTGTATCCAGATGATAAAGGTTGATTGGCCACATGCACCAGAAGTTCTGGAAAATTACTTGCTCCAGCAATCCCAGCTATTTAAAGACTGCATTTAAATATCTGCCACTCCTTTCACAGCTCTCCAAGCCAGGAAGTTAAACGCAAGTGCAGGGCTGAGCTTGGCACGTGCTTTGCTCTGCCCTGCTGAGTTTGCAGAAGACTCCTGTGCCTGCCCCCGTGTTGGCAAGGTGAAGCCAGCACACTGATAGAATCCCATACAGAGGAGGCATGCGTGTTTGGAAAGGAGAGCAAGAAGTGGAAGCAGCAGCTTCGGGGCGCAAGAAGGCCACTCTCAGGACTTGGTTGTCTGATTCCCTCCCAGTTCTGTTGAAGTCATCACATTCTTGAAAGCTCTGCAGTGTTTTGCTGCTATGGAAAAATCTGTCCTCAGGTGTTTGAGCTGCCAGAATGATTTGAACTGAATGTGGTTTCCTTATCATCATTCCTCCATTGTCAGCCTCAGAAATATCATGCAGTAGCGTTTGGATTTCATTTTAGTACTAAGGAATAATGTATTTTAATTTTTTTCCTCTGATGAAGAAATATTACAGAAAAGCAGATAGACAAAATGGAGCAAGTATTATGCTGGCATCTGCAAGTATGTAGAGGTTAGAATTTTCCTAAAATCAGCATTGTAAATCCAGGGAAATCTGAATTTAGTTTTTACTGAAAGCAAACCTGCTTATGTTAAGAAGAATAGCCTACATACAACCTTTATTCTGGCTTATACTACCATCACAAATGGGAGGAAGGAAGGATGCAAATGCCAGTCTCAAGACTTTAAAAGTCTAATTTAAGACCATGAGCAATGCCTTAATCACAGTTATACATGGATCATAATCCATAAAATTATTATGGGGTGAGTGCATCACTGCTCAAAACTGCAGTCAAAGAGTGATTACAGGATACTGTCAAACTAGAGGGCATATCAAGGAGGGGCCCATGAGGCCCCTTTCTCTGCTTGGTAATACGCAAAACCAGCACTAACGTTTAGGATGATGGACAATAATTTTCTTTCTGAATTCACAGATGACACCAAAGGGGAAAGGAACTGAAAATAATTTTAAAAAGGATGATCTTGATAACTTGGAGAAATAGCTCCAAAACACTGAGATGATATTCAGTGAAGCTGAGTACAAAGTACTGCATTTAAGAAGAACAACAGAAGTAATGCATGAGGAAAAATGGGTTAGGCTGCAAGCAGTGTGGGAAGGATGAGTGTTTGTTGACAACTAGAGACTAACTCTGGAGTTGAATAATGTAACACATGCAAAAAATTGAAAAGTTACTTGATATTCTCAGTATTAGTGATTTTTCGGTTAGGATACTGACTTCTGCTGATAAGAGAAAAGCCAGACAAACTGACAAAGAAATGACAAATAAAATGTTTTAAAAAAAGACAAAAAATAAAGTCTTTTTAAAAAATGTTGATAAATTATCTAGTTTTTAACTGTTTTAAAGCATTGAGGAAAAAGCATAACCTATATGGAATAATGAAGGAATCTGTTTTATTAAGCATTAAAAAAAAAAAAAAAAGGAAAAAAAAAGATGACTGGGTGCATGTTTCACAATATTAAAGTATGTAAAAGAATCCTATGAAGAGATTAGGCTCAGCTGTACCTTATGTCCATGCAGAGTAAGACAAGAGGTATCAGAGTTTAACCAGTTCTGGGAAAAACAAAAACTGGCTAAGTCGAAAAGCTTTTTGGCCATCTCACTGGTTAGCAAGAAACATTGAGAGATCTGTCTTTGAGGAAGCATAAGAGAAAGCTGGGGATACAATCAGGAAAGACCTGCAAAATATCCTTGAACCTATCTCAGAGAAGGAGAATGGGCTGGATGATATCTTGATATTCCAGATTTCTCTAACTGCTTGCATAACATCTCCCAAAGGCAGTATCTAGTCATTTCTTTGCCGTGTGGCACTTCACATTGTAAGAGAGTCATTTTCTACACAGCTGTGTGGAAAATGTGGATGTGTGGCAAAAGAAATGAAAAAGAAAACAAACAAAATAAAACCAGCCAAAACTTTTGATATAACCAGAAATCAAAAACACTAAGTATTAGAGCAGTGATAAATTTTCCAGGGTGCCAAGACTGGAATTCTCATCTGAATTATTTAGATTTCTTGCAGTTCACTGAGGAAAAGGTAAATTCACATTTTTTTTCCTAATAATTCCAGGAAGATTTCAATCAAAGGGTCTCTAAGTCCAAGTGTACCTCAGAGGAATCACAGGACCTGGATACCTATATCACATTTGTAGATTGATACTGTACTGTCAAACTCTCGGCAGGTTCGCTCCCCTTCTGATACCTATAAATCTTGCTTTTTGTTATGTGAGGATTGTGCCCAGGGGTTAATTTGTCTTCTTGACATTTTATCTGAGGTTATGATAGAGGAGAATTATAGAGGCAGACACCACCTGGCCAAGTGAAAAGCTGAACGTAGGTCCCAGCTTCTTTCCCTAGAATGTCCCTAGCACTCACCTGCAGCAATGCTTTGGCAGAGATTTGCATTCAAATAGTGTGGTCTTCAGGGAAGTTTGTGCTTGTACATGGCTACAAGCCATTGCTATGATTGCTGGACTGATTAATCCTAAATACAGTTCCACAAAGCTGTGTGGCCCAACAATATCTCAAGGAGACTGTTCACTGAGTGTTTGCCTGTAAGATGTCAACACTTAACAGATTTTCTTCAAAGGTCAGTGTCAGTGCAGCTGATCAGAGAGGACTGGTGGTTCTTGCATGTGGTAATCAATACTACAGGTAAGTTCTCTCTACTATGAAAGTTCAAATGTCTTGAGCATAACCAAATTAAAAAGTGCTTTCTGAGCAATTAGATGATAAAAGAAAATCCATTATGGAAAAAGTTTGCCCATGCAAAGTGTGTATCGCCAGCTGTTTCCTTTCATTTGTATTCTAAGAGCATGCAGCTCTGCTGTTCAGATTACTCAGGGCATTGGATAAATGGATAGAGTGGGACATGTTATTTGCATATTGATTTGTTTTGTATGGAAATTATTTTGATGAGTTTTTTACCTTATTAGATTTTGCAGTGTGTATATGAATGCAACAGTCTCAGACTGGGGAGAAGTTTTAAAAAAATGGAAATGCAAACACAAATACATTTATTTAATAAATATGCATTACATATTTAATTAATAAACTTTCATGAATTTAGAGATTGGAAGTGGGAAAAACAAAAGGTTTAAGAACTTACAGATATCAGGTGTGAGTAGGTCTTCTAGGTGTGGAATCATTGACTACCTCCAGCTCAACACAGAGATGCTAGCTGAGGTTTTTCAGGAACACTGGCAAAGGGCTTTGTAGGCTGAGTGCTTAATTCTCATGCAACATGCTTCTGTATTCTTGTTCATGACAATTAAAAAATTTTATTTAAAGAACTAAACACAACTTAGAGTCTTATCTAGGTGACTCCAGAAGGGCAGAGTATTGGTTGTAATAACAGGGAACCAGATTTGATTAACAAGCTGTTCTCATGATTTCTTGTAAGTAAATAAACAACTATTCAGCAGCAGCTTAATCTTGCAAGTAATTGCCTGATGTATATAAATATGCATATATGTCACACTTCTGTCATTCCAGAGATAAACATGTTAGTGACTGGAGTATGCCCTGTTTGGCTGTGTATGATTTTCCACATAACACTAATAAGTGCTTGCTTCACTGCACATTGACTCAGACATCACTGAGGATTTAAAGACCACATCCACAGTTATTTGTGTCCTCTAGACACAGTTGTCAGGGGGACCATCTAACAGTGTCATGCCCAAGGCACAACCATTCTGGCTAATTAGCCCAGCTAATTCTGCCAATAGGCCTGGCAGAAATCTCGTCTCAGTGAAGTTTCAGTACATCTTGTCTTACTTTGAAGAATCACATCCGATACGATTTCAACATCAGTGTCCATTTTCTTGTTTGCAGTGCATTGTAAAAGCCTAATCTGTTATCTTACAATGCCTCTGTCAGACATTAAAGGGTACTGACCAATTGCATTTAATTATTTTATAGAAGTTCATCTCAGAAAAACATGAGAAGATGGAAACCACAGTCAAGCACTGTGGAAAAAGAATGTTTATTTATGTTAAATAGATCCTTCCAATCTCTAGCCAGAATTATTTTATCAATATGAAGCCTCAGCCTTTGTTACTAGAACCTCTACATTTCTATTTTGTTTTTTTTTTTAATATGTTAACTAATTATGTCAGTGCTGTAGAGTTCAGAAGTAGTTTTTTTCTATAACTTGCAGAGTAACTCTGAGGACCAATGAACTGTGAAGCTCAGAAATCTGCCAGATGGTCCAAGCAGAGAGTGCATTGCTCCTGCACTTTTAGTAATTAGCACTGAAATAGTGGGATTTGGAAAGGATCAGAAAATAGCCTCTTGGGTTCCAAATCGTTTTAAAAAAAAAAAAAAAAAAAGAAAAAGATATATTATAAATAAATCATTATTATAAACATTGTACTCCATAGCAACATACACTTTCACTCTTGAGGACTTTTTGAGAGACCTCAGCAGTTACCCAAAATTTAGACACCAAGCAATGACTGTGTGTTTCCCTTTCTTTAAGACAGAAGGTTCCTCCTCTTAATGAACCAACTGATTCTCCGTTACACCCCATAGTCCCCATGCATTTAAAAGAAATGGAATTTTATGACTTTGTCTCTATTTTTTTTAATTTATTGTATAGCATTATTATTTTATTATATTCAGTTACTCATATGTTTTTCTACAGGGCTATGTTTCACACTTTTGCAACCAGAGAGGCAATTCTGAGGGTGGGAAGCAAAGATGAGAACATAATTATAGACAGCTAACAAAATTTCAGCTTGCTATGAATAAGATGAAAGCAATGAACAGCTGACGGTCTCTTGTAATTGTGTGTAGTACCACTGATGCTATTAATGAGATCTACAGAAGAACAATGAAATTAGGAGAGGGAATGAGATAGAGATACGTCTAAGTCCACCCTCTCTGCCTCAGTGTTCATCAGATGAAGGGCAATAAAGCTTGAAATCACATTTTACCAACTCGTCTGGTCAAAATCCCAGGACCCAAACTTGTAGCATGTTAGAAGTCCATTTCAGAGCCTCATAGTCTGCCCCTCTAGGTATTTTTGGGAACATCCTTACGTATCCTGGGAGTCACTCAGGTACTCACTGCTGGTGACAGCAGGAACAAGAGGAGGGAGGAAACACAGGATGAGCAGCAGTTTTCTCTTCCCAGAAGTTTCAGTGTTTGCAGATGCATGTGTAAGGGCTGTTTTCCTAAGGGCTCAGGACTGACAGACAGAGATATTCGGTGTCTACTCTAGCAGTCTTTGAAGTCAATGGGAGTTTTGTCTACTGTTTTCAAACGGTTTTAAATTACAGCTTTAAATCATGCCAGGAATGGAAGTTAGCTGTATCTTTAAAAGTGCAGCGATTTATGCAAGTCCTCCATCAGATGAGTTCTGGAGATCTGGTCTAGTTATTGATGGTTGTCACTTGCTTTGGAAGCAGTAGCTGGGAATTTTTATAATATTGCCCCAAAAGAAAGAGAAGGAATTTATAGTGGCCCAAAGAACAAAAATGGCTAATATAAAGAACTAGTTTTTGCTCTCTTTACTTCAAAGGAGTATCTCAGAATGTATTTTTGGCTTCAAATTAAAGTAGCCTATACTGGAAAGCCACCTGAGATGGTAGCCTGAAGCTACCAGAAAAAGACTGAAATTTAATTACTATCTTCAGCTCTGCCATTTCAAGTACATACCCGCATGATCAAAAACTACTGAAATGAAAAATTATCAAAAGCTTTTAATGACTCCGTGAATGAACCATCCAACTCTTCAAGTCAGTGTTTCTAAATAACTGCACAGTGATAGTGATCAATGACACAGATAATGCAGGGTGGGGGACAACCTTGCTTTTGAAACATGCTTGAATGTGCAAAACAAATTAGAACTAATGGCTACTCTGAAGTTCTGTACCTGATGTAGGACACCAGCACGATTTATCACTTCTTAGCCGCACATAATCATTTAGAAAACAGTTAAACTAGACTCACCCCAAATTTCACCTACCACATTAGTACACTGAAACCTGCACTGGAGGCAAACTACTCTGGACTTCCTCAAAACCAGATTCCTCTTTTAATAAAAAAATCAAGACAAACTAAGCATGGCAGTTTTTCTAAGCTATAATTAGCTGAGGCTTATGTGTGTGTGCCCGTTTCCTCAGGTTATTTTTGTTTTCTGGCTTTTGCAGGGCAGGTTAATTGATCAGTATGTCTGACTCATAAGAGTCCATTCTTAACAGTATAAATATTTAGCAATATACTTGAATTCTCATCTAGGTCATAAAATATGCAGGAGTTTGAAGGCATTATTGATACTTGAGTAGCAGAAATAGTCATCAGTCTTTTGCTTTTCAAAAAGAAACCTCTAAGGCAGTTGCAAAGCTGCATATTCCAAGTCTAAGGGCTCAAACTGTCAGTAAATAGGGATAGTGCATTTAACTTTTTGCTGATTTGAGCACTATGCAGTTTTGCTTTCATGTGTATTCTAAGTGTAAAGTACTGTTGCCTCAAAATAAAAGAAGATTACACAGAAGTGTGTAACCACTCTTCAGGAAATGAGGATTAATGCATTGGATGGCACGTGGTGAGAAGCTCATAAGATGTACTGTGCAGATAAGCGGTATCATGAGTTTAGATCACAGAGGAGCTATGACCTGTGAGACACAAACCTTGAGAGACACGAGAACACACATTGTGCAGTGCAGACACTTCCCCCTTTTTAGCTCACTCCAATCTCCAATCAATTCTTGTAGGATTTGGGGTACTTTTTCCATGTTGAATCTGTAGGGTCTACTTTGTTTGAAACCTTTAAGAGAAAGAGAAAAGTGTAGTTACCACATTCTACTTTGTACTCCTTCATGATAGTGATAATTAAATATCATCTTAATATACTTCAGTCACTAAAAGCAAGTAGTTGCAAAGATCTAATTTTGCCTTTCTAGCTGTTGCTGCGAGTATTTTTATTTTTTTACATGATCATACTTATTGCTTTATTGCCAAGTGCAGTGTCTCTGCTGAGCTGTACACAGGGATGCGTGTGCATATTTTAACTTATTATTAATAGCAGAACAGCAGGTCACTGAGTTTGTACAGTCTGATCAGAGTCCCAGATCAAGCCTCTACTTGCCTCCCCTCAGGAGTTATACATGGAGTTGCAAGAAGTAGCAGAAAGTGCAAGGCCATTAATCATAGGGAACAGGCAGGCTGGCAGATCTGCAGTGTCTTCAGCTCACACCTGCACCCTGCAGTCAACCAAAATCGTTTGGCTGAATTAAGTAGTGATATCAATACATCTGTCTTCTCTGTTTTGGCATAGTTTCAGTGGGCTACATTTCAGCATAGATTCCTATTGGGAGTTACTATGGAAAAACAAAGATAAAGAACTGTTAAAAATAAAGCCAAAGCAAGAGCCAAAAGTACTTAATATTTCTCCTTTTTGCAAGGCTGAATTTCATCCTTCTGTCAGAAGGCCACCGTGCTTACAGTCTCACGGATTTTTTATCTTTTACTCCATATTTTCCCATACTGATATGACTGGAAGATAGAAGTAATCTTCAGAAAAAAAAAAAAAAAACCTTTTAAAAAATCAGTTGCAAATACACTCAGGATCTTGGCTAGAGACAAGGATAAGAAATCTATTAGTTTCTCACTCTGAGCTTAGATACTGCCAGCACGGTAGAATCAAGCTCTTCCAACCCAGAAGATGAAGGTTCTTGGTGTGTGACAGAGGCAATGTCAATTTGTCTGAAATAAGCTGATAAATCTCACCAAAGGGCCAGGTTCTTACAGCATCACTACAAAGAGCATAACTATAGGAGGGAGCAGTTGCACAGAGAACTTCAGGTATGAAGATACAGTAGCTATTGGGCACCTGAAGAATACTCAAACTTGATCTAAGAGAACAACTGTGTTTGTCCTTTATAATCTGTCTAGAAATTTGAAAAATATTTTGCCATGCTTTGTGATTTTTCCCAAATAGTCTGTTTTATTCATGTATACATCTTTTCAAATTGTTTTTTAGTCAGTTTTCACATGCATATTTGAGCTATGGTTGCATGCTCTCAGTAACAGAAGGTTTTGTTTAGGAAATGGAAGGTTTTGATTAAATTTTGGAGTTTGCTTCTTGGAATTTGTGACTAAGCACCTTTACTTGTGTCAAGGTTTAGAGGCTGGCCACTAGATGAATCACAGATGCTCTCCATTAACCCCTCGCCTTTCCCAAAGGGGAAGAGAAAGGGAATAAGGGAGAGAGACTTGTGTATTAGAAGAGAAAACTAAAACAGCTTTAATGAAAAAATAATAATACAATGAAATATACACAAATATATGCAAAACGAATATTGACTCCAACCTCCCTGATGGCAATTACATCACCATCACCACTGATGCTGTGGAGCAGGCACTGGGAAAGTCCCAGGCTGGACTCAGCAGCAGACAGGAACTAGACTCAGAAGCTGGATTCTGGAAATGGATTCAGGAACATGCAGATTCTGTTCTGAAGGCAGAACAGAGTCCTCCTTGGATGCTGACCACTGGAGAAGAGACCTTGGCCCTTGTGATCCCTCAGCTTTATACTGAATATGACATATATGGGATGGAATCCCTCACTGGTCAGTTTAGGGTCACCTGTCCTGTCTGCTCCTCCCTGCTGGTGTGGCCCTTTAGTTTCTGCATCCCCCAACATGGTTCACAAGATTTAGCAGTGGCCTTGGTCTGCACACCAACACACTTGATAGTAACTCTAAACATGGAGCATTATCACTGCTAGAAGCAGACACTGTCTGCCAAAATCTGCTGTTACCTTCAGAAAGTGCAGCTAGAAGAGACTGAGATGAAAAGTAAAATCACTGAACAGAATGAGTTCTGTTCTAACTCAAACCAGGACAACTTGAATTTATCCCATCTAATGTCAGCCACTTCTCTAAGACACATGCCATCACGCCAAAATGATGCACCCCCTAGGTATTTTGGGCTGCCTAATACTCACATAAGTGGTTTCTGCATATTATGATATAGTCTCCAAATGACTTTAGTAAATCCCTTGGGAATAACTATTTAAGCACTGTGCAAAAAAGACACCTTCTAATGTCCTGTGTTTCATGTTTGGATAGAAGAATACATCCTCCTCAGTTTAAATAATGTCATCTGTATACAATCAGGGAAATCAGTGACTTAAATGAAAAATTTTGGCCTAAAAAGTTGTAATAGAAATTTAAGTTTTTACAGAATAAGAATGGTTTTATGTTAGTCTTATAAATCTTCTTTGAATAACTTTCTGACATTTAGTTCACATGGCTATAGGGGTCTTAGGATAGAATAGTACCTGCTAGGATAATTGTTCCATCAATGTAGCCTTGTAAAATTTATTTCCACAGTGGAAATATCAATATTTTATTCTGCATTATCCATCAAAGAGACATCACTTTGACATCCACAGATAAGTTTAAGGTCAGACATGCTAGACAGTGACACAGACCTGAGTTTATTCCACGTGTAAGTAGTTCTCACCTTGTATAGGCAGTCTAAAGAGCTACTCTATTTAGCATTTGTTGTACTTGTCATTAGTTATACTAAATGATTGCTTTTTACGTTGTTACTCTTAGATCATTAGATATGCTCTTTCTAATTGATGGACAGACTGTCCTGCCCATATATCAGCCCGTCAAAGCTTGCCAACAACTTTCATTATTCTTTTCCATGTTCCCAATGCTCATTTCTAGAAATAAGATACTCTGAGTATCGTGCAGGAGTGTGTCACATCTCTGTGTCACAGTTCTGCAACTCTGCTTAGACCAGCTCAAACCACACTGTACGTATTCGTTCAAATTTGTGAGGCCTCATGTGAACCTTGGTGGCATTTCTTTCTTAGAATACATGTGACAAGGCAAGTTTTTATCACTTCATTGTATTAGTTTCCACACTTCAGAAAATACTGCATTTTCAGAGGAAACCTACAGAGTGTGTTGTCAATTGGAGTACTGAAGACAGCAACTGAGGAGGAAAGCAGTGTGCCTCTGTAAGTATTTAGTAGAGCCATGGCTTTAATCCCTCTGACTGCCAGAAAGACAAGAACAGTTTCTTGTCAGCACCTGGCACTCTTTGGAATAAATGTGTTCGGCTTTCACGTCTGCTCATCTCTCCAAAATGATCAGTATGCTGTGCTGAGAGGGACTGTCTCCCAGGCAGCAGTAAGTGTAACAGGGAAAAGTATATAGAAAAATTGGAGAGGGAAGGCCATAGGGTAGATGGTGTATTTGGTGCCCTAAATGCCACTCGTATTAAAGCAGGAGAGATACAGGACCTTTGGTGGTGATGGGGAGGTGGGAATGGGACATACATAATCAGAATTCTTAAAAGGGATAAAATAGGACAAGGCAAAAAAGATGGGCGGAGTTTACAGCATGGTTAGAAAAGGGAAAATGAAAAAGCAATAGTGATATAGACAGCTGCAAAAATCAGAGAACTTCTGGGAATAGCACAAAATGCCTCTGCTTGCAGCAGTGCAGAGGACACTGCAGCAAAAAAGAGATGCAGGCAGTAACACAAAATTCCAGGTATGGCCTCAGAGACACAGGGAGCTGAAGGGAACACACAGCACTCACAATGGGAAATGAGTTTGGGGAGGAGCTTGTGTGATGAAGAACAGTGGACTATAAGGTGTTTTTGAAGCCAGTAATGTTCTCAGCCACTGGAAGCTAAGTGTGTAGTTTTGCTTTTATTCTGTCTATCTACCTTCATATGCATCCTCAGTCATTTAAGGGCATTCTGGCTCTGCTCTAGTAAGTGTCTGAAAGGTAGTGTAGCTCGGAATGGAAACATTCACTATTTGCTAGGTCTTTACTGAATTATCTGCACACCTATTCCTTTGATTAATTGAATTCCTAAATCATGGAGCTGAATTGATAAAGTTTTTGGTTTAGAAGCAGTTTGAGTAGAGCTGTGATTCATTTATTTCTTATAAAAGCCAATTATAGGCTGATAACTGACCTGGTCCTTTGCAGTGAATGTGAAGTAATTCACACTGGAAATCAGTTACCTAACTTCCCAAAGGTACTTTAACTTTGTAGGAAAATGAAAATGAAAAGATTTGTGAAGGTACTTAAAGGACAAAGCTGTAATTGACATTTGTGAAAGGTGTAGGTTTCTCCAATTCATACTTCCCCACCTGAGAGCTCGGAGAAAATCGTGAGTGAGAGTATTTAACTCTTTTTACTTTGAATTATGTAGCAAATGAATTGTTTTGAGCTTTCTAGATGATGAAAATCCTGTGAAATGATGGAAGTTCAGGGGAGGAGATTAAAAAATGCAAATTTTTGTTTCAGCTGTCAGCTCTGTTGTTTGGAGCATGGCCTCGGTTGAATTAACAGCAATCACAGATCATCCAAGTGCCGAACAACTTTAGGAAGAAGCAGTTACAGGGGGCTGGAGGTGGTGATGTTGGTCTCCATGTTTACCAACAAACCCTCTGTTCTCATGCCACTCTAATCTTGATGGAATTTGGAATCCAGCCTCAAGCAGCATAGAATCATAGACTTGTCAGGGTTGGAAGGGACCTTAAAGAACATATAGTTCCAACCCCCCTTGACAATGGCAGGGACACCTCCCACTAGATCAGTTTGCTCAGAGCTCCATCCATCCTGGTCTTAAAAACTTCCAAGGATGGGGCTTCCACCACCTCGCTGGACAACCTGTTCCAGTGTCTCACCACCCTCATGGTGAAGAAATTCTTCCTAATGTCTAACCTGAACCGACCTATCTCTAGTTTTAATCCATTCCCTCTAGTCCTGTCACTGCCCAACAGCCTAAGAAGTCCCTCCCCAGCTTTCTTGTAGCCCCCTTCAGATACTGGAAGGCCACAATAAGGTCTTCCCAGAGCCTTCTCTTTTCCAGACTGAACAACCCCAACTCTCTCAGTCTGTCCTCACAGGAGAGGTGCTCCAGCCCTCTGATCATCCTCGTGGCCCTTCTCTGGACGTGTTCCAGCACATCCATATCCTTCCTGTAACAGGGACTCCAGAACTGGATGCAGTACTCCAGGTGGGGTCTCACGAAAGTGGATTAGAGGGTGAGAATCACCTCCCTCGACCTGCTGGCCACACTTCTCTTGATGCAGCCCAGGATACAATTGGCTTTCTGGGCTGCAAGAGCACAGTGATGGCTCATGTTGAGCTTCTCATACATCAGCACTCCCAAGTCCTTTTCTTCAGAGCTGCTCTCAAGCCAGTCACTGCCCAGCCTATATTGGTGCTTGGGATTGCCCCAACCCAGATGGAGGACCTTGCATTTGGCCTTGTTGAACTTCATGAGGTTGGCATGGGCCCACCTCTCCAGCCTGCCAAGGTCCCTCTGGATGGCATCCCTTCCCTCCAGTGTGTCAGCCACCCCACACATCTTGGTATCATCAGCAAACTTGCTGAGGGTGCGCTCAATGCCACTGTCCATGTCGCTGATGAAGATGTTAAACAAAACTGGTCCCAGTACTGATCCTTGAGGGACTCCACTTGTCACTGGTCTCCACTTGGATACCGACCCATTGACAACCACTCTTTGGGAGTGGCCATCAAGCCAGTTCTTTATCCACTGAATTGTGCATCCATCAAATCCATATTTCACCAGCCTGGAGACCAGAATGCCATGTGGGACAGTGTCAAAGGCTTTGCTCGGGTCCAGGTAAATGACGTCGGTTGCTCTTCCCCCATCTATTGACGTTGTGATCTTCTCATAGAACGCCACCAGGTTAGTCAGGCATGATTTTCCCTTGGTGAAGCCATGTTGGTTGTAGCCAATCACTTCATTGTTATTCTTCTGCCTCAGTAGTGCCTCCAGGAGGATCTGTTCCATGACCTTACCAGGCACAGAGGTGAGACTGACTGGCCTATAGTTCCCAGGTTCATCCACCTTTCCCTTTTTGAATATGGGACTTATATTTCCCCTTTTCCAGTCAGTGGGGACTTCACTAGACTGCCATGACTTTTGGAATACAATAGATAGTTGTTGGCGAAGGAAGACGCGGACACTCCTATGGTCATCCAGCCCGTCTCAATTTATTGTTAAGGCCAACACTCTTTTATACAGTTATTAATGAAGCTCATACATATTACAGAAAGCAAGCTCATTATTGGTTAGACTATAAAAAGACAGCTATAAAAGTCAGACCTACCCAGCTACTTATCTTCGTAGTCGTGCAGCTGCCTTTGCAATCAGCACATCCTGCTCCCACGGTCAGCTTGTGTAGCTTCTGTTTCCTTCCCACAGCCTTGTCTGCTATCTACTAGCACATACACAGTGGGGCAAGGTCAAACCGATCTTGCCTCAGCCCTTATCAGCTTGTCCAGGGGGACAAGCTTCATACGGTCTCGATCTGACTCCTTAAGCCACTCTTTCACAAGGCTCTCTACAGATAGTGGTTTAGCAACCCCATCCTCCAGTTCCCTCAGCACCCGTGGGTGTATCCCGTCGGATCCCATGGACTTGTGCACTTTCAGGTTCATCAGATGGTAACGAACCTGATCTTCATTTGCAATGGGCAGTTCTTTCATCCAACGCCTGCCATCAACTTTTGTGACTCTGGGGGTGTGGCTGGAGCCCTTGCCAGTGAAGACTGAGGAAAAGAAGTTATTGAGGACCTCAGCCTTCTCAGCATCACTTGCCACCAGTTCTGTTTCCTTTCTGAGAGGGCCCACACCTTCCCTAGTCTTGTTCTTTCCACTGATATACCTGTAGAAATTTTTGTCATTTCCCTTAATCTCCCTGGCTAGATTTAATTCTAACTGAGCTTTAGCTCTTCTAACCAGGTCTCTTGCTGCTCGGGCAGCTTCCTTGTACGCCCCCCATTCTAGCTGTTCTTCTTTCCACTCCTTGCAGAGTTTTTTTTTGCGTGACAGCATGTCGAGGAGTTCCTTGTTCATCCAGGCAGGTCTCCTAGCATTCTTTCCTGCCTTTCTCTTTGCCAGTATAGTTTGCTCCTGGGCACTGAGAAGGTGACCCTTGAATACCGACCAGCTGTCCTGGGCCCCCCTACCCTCTAGGGCTTTGTCCCACAGCACTTTGGCCAGCAGATCCCTGAAGCAATCAAAGTCTGCACGCCTAAAGTCCAGGGTCATAAGCTTAGAGTACTTCCTCCTAGCTGCCCTGAGGATCTTAAACTCTTATCACTTCGTGATCACTGCAGCCAAGGTTGTCTCCAAGTTTTACATCAGTCACCAGCCCTTCCCTGTTGTTCAAAAAAAGGTCCAGCATAGCCCCTTTCCTTGTCAGTTCCTCTACCATTTGGAGGAGGAAGTTATCATTTACACACTCCAGGAACATCCTGGATTGCTGGTGCCTTGCTGTGCTGTCCCTCCATCAGATGTCAGGGTGGTTAAAATCCCCTACAAGGACCAAGGCCTGTGAACATGAAGCCATTTCTATCTGCCTATGGAGGTCCTCATCTGCTTGGCTCTGCTGGTCAGGTGGCCTGTAGCAGACCCTGACCATAACATCTCCTTCCCCTGTCTTCCCTTTAATCTTAACCCATACACCTCAACTGGCTCATCACCCTTCCTCATATGTAACTCCATGGATTCCAGCTGGTCACTGGTGTAGAGGGCAGCACCTCCTCCCGTCCTACCCTGCCTGTCCTTCCTGAACAGCTTATATCATCAGGTCATAATGGTGGATATCCTGAAAGGTGGCTGGATGGGGACTTGGGCCAGTGTCCTTTCCTATGCGATACAGTCCTCTCACCAACATGGGACAAAGCTTTCCCTCCCTCTCCTCCCCTCCTCTGATCCATGACGTCACACTGAGCTCATGTCAGCGGATCTACAGTAGCACTTTGATGGGATGACAGAGGAGCATGCTACAAGGAATGTGGAAAACAGATGCCTCCTCGTTCCTCGAGTGCAAAGGAAATTTTAATGCACTGCACATTCCCATGTTGGCTCAGCTGCCATTCCTCCCTTGGCAATGATCAGATCTGGAGTGTGGGAAAACCTAATTGTAATGAACACAGCTAAACTTCACAGTGAACTAAGAAAATGGAAATTTTCAAAATAGTAAATGTAGCTGATGAAAGACTCTGAGGGTGTGAAGAAGATACAACAGTTTTTCCCTGGACATAGTGCTGTTGAGTCAGATTCAGTGAGTCCTATCAGGAAGGCTTACACATAAGCTAGGCAACTAAACTCAGTGCTCTCTGAAGCTGCAAGTTTTTGTAGGTTTTTTTTTTTTGTTTTTTATTTGATTCCTGTGTTTCTCCTGCTAGTTGTGTGATGATTCTGCAATAAAGAAGGCATCATGTTGATTTCTTGAAGTCTTCCCATCTTAACAGATATGGTTCCAAAAACACATCTTGTCCACTACTGCAAAAAAGAAATATTGCTCTTGAGGGATATAACTCATGTTCAGCTTACTGTAAACCTGTTTCAAAGGTTAAAATGTTCACTGTTCCATGTCAGTTTTTAGTTGAAGCATTTTGAATGGTGGGAAGAAATATTTCATTTTGTTCAGTTTTACTTCAAGAAAACATCCAACTAAACTTCAAAATGAAAATGTATAGTCAGACTGAGGAAAAAATAACAGACTATTTTTTTCTTTTATTTAGCTTTCCTCTGCAGTATACTATACTCCTCTCCAGATTTCTCTCTTCTTTGACCAAATAGTTACATTTCAGCTAATTCCTTATTGTATTACCTCACAGTTTTTCTATTTGGATCTCTTTTTATCTTCTCACATTTTGGATATCTCTAGTTCCCTCTGTATTACTGCTCTCAGAGGTATTTGCAGTCTGTCCATTTGTTTTGAGTGAATTTCATTAAGGTTTTTATCTTTTCTATTCCCTCAATCACTACAGCTAATTCACCATATTCCCAAATCATGTTTCCCCTGCATTACGCTCCTGTCAAGTCCCTTTTTGTAAAAAGTTTCAAGTTACATGCCTGTGATCTTTCACAGAGTGGATGTGAATTAATTTTCAGACATGATTTAAATGATAACAAACCCAAACACTTTTCATAGACACTTCCAGCTGTGCTACTAATTTTCTTAAAAGAAAATAAAAGTCTCAGGTTTTCCTGGAGACATTTCTTCCTTTTAAGTCTTCCTGCTTCCACCAACAGTTCATTCCTATGCTTATCTTTTGGCCAGCCACCAGAGACTTTGAAAGTGAAGACTATTGTCTTGAATCTTTTTAATTATTATTTATTTTTTTAATTCTTGGGTTTATTTTGAATCAAACCAATGTTCTCTCTTTCTGTATGCTTGTTGTTTGTTTGACTGAATCCATGATATCACCTGTGCTGTCTCTGCTCAGAGAGCCAGCTACCCTGGTGCTCCTGCAGCTGATAAAAGGCCAATAGCAGATGTCTTGGTTAGAGTACAAGGGCAAGAACAACATGTTAAATTGCTTTCCCATCAAACCCTCTCAGCCTCCTGCAAGTGAATTGTCATGGACTTCCTGGGACAGAGTTGCCTTTGAATTGAGAACTCTCAACGGGATTCTTTTCTCACAGCTTTCTCCAGTTCCTTTTTCAACTCATGCATTCACAAACTCCTGTAGCAAGGAGTTTCAGAATATTAAGTATGTATTATATAAGTGATACTTCAGCCCAGTTATCCTGGATAGAAGTATACTCAGGTACTCAAAGTAAGCTGACAAGTTTTGTCCTTTAATTTCTTGTCTGTTTTCTCTGTTTCTCGGCCTTTTCCGCCTTAAAAGCACTTTGTTTTATAACTACTCCAGTGAGATAAAAGCCCTGAGGAGATTCAAGTTAAGGAAAGCAATTCATTCAGATTATGAGGTTGAGACTGTCCTGAATTGAATAGGACTTAAAAAAAAAAAAAATGTAATCCAGACAATTGCCCCAAGAAAGTCTATACTCTTACTCTGTAATGTAGAGATACCAATATACTAAGGAAGAGTAGGTTAAGTTATGAAATACGATTAAGCTGCAATGGAATATTTACATTAGATTTCATTAGAATATGTTTGATTTGATTCTCTTCAAAGAAAATTTAATGGATACAGCACTGAGCCAATGACAAGTCATATATTAGCCACTCCAGGAGGCACACCACACTGGGACAGGTTCAGAGACAGCTTTCCAGCCACAGGGCTATCTGCTGTCTCTGAGTTTGGTGGAAGTAGCAGTTAGTTAGAAAGTTTAAAATATATTGTTGTGTCTCCCAGTGAATATCAGTAAGTCACAGAGACCGGCTGCTGCTTCCTTACTTCCCACTTGCTTTGGTATGCATGCAGATCCTGATCAAACTTCAAGCCTGGCCAACTCAGAAAGGAGTTCTCCATTTGGCCGCCTAATCCCTGTGTGTTTGAACTGCTACTGTGTTCACCAGGGTCTGGCATCAGAGTCTGTACTCTCATTAAAATTTAAACCTCAGAGCACTGAACAATCTCTCCTGATGTAACATTAGTTAGAACTTGTTCAGTTATATAGAGTTTTTATCTTGTCTGCAAAGAATGATTAATCAGTTCACAGAAAACTATACCTGTCTGAAGATGGAAATCTTTGCTCTGTGTTCATGTGAATTAGAAAATATTTTTCCATTGTCAGTTCCAATGTATTTGTGGGTGGGTGGAAGAAAGAAGAAGGGAAGGATAATTTTAGAAGTGTAAAAGCTGTTTCAGTAGGCAAATAAGTAAAACCAAATGAAACTTTAACTATACTGCCTGAGTTTCTTCTAAAAATATTATGTCTTGACGCAATTTCTAGTTTCATTCATTACAGGGACTTTGATCTACTCCTGTTACTGTATTTTAGAAGGTGATTACAGCAGCCTTGCGGTAATTTGACAGTGGTGAAAGAGACACTACAGGATCTTTCTTTCAAATATTAAGTATACATGGTCCTATCAGATTAGCTATAAAACAAATGTCCAATGTTCCATCTTTTCCAGATTAAATTATCCACCTGACCAGATTTTCTGAATGAGAGAATCAGTTTCTTTTTGAGTGAATGCAGAACCTTTTCTGGTAATGAATGATGCCATGAAGTTAGTGTCATAAGTAAGTCCTTTATATGCTGTTTTAAGTCATTATGCAGCCCAAAAATTAAACCTACACCAGTATCTTTTGCTTGCATAACAAAACCAAATTTTTGATAGCTATATGTATTTGATATGCTTTCCAGACATACAGCTTTGTAAGAGTAATAGATTAACTAGAGGATGGAACTGAACCTACATAATAAAAACCTATGATATTTTCCAAAAGACAAAATTGGATTGAACTAAGGAACTGGAAAGTACACCTTAATTTTGGTGAAGTGTGTGTATGGGAGACAAACGCTGGCTGGTAAGATTGTTTTTATCACTGTTATGATGTTGCCAAAGGTTTAGAAATAGTGAAAAATTATTTTACATTTTTTTCAGCAAAAGATAAAGGCTAAAGTTTCATAAATCAATAACTAGGCTTCCAAGGACAGTATATGAAGAGTATAATCATAAGTTAACTGTAAAGTGAGTGAATGATAGTGATTAGAAGCCATTTAAATTGATAGGCCACTTTATCCAGAAAGTATACAGAGCAGCTAGAAGTACTCAGAAACACATGGGAAAAATAAGCAAATTTATTGCTTATGCAAACATTTATTCAGTGCATGGGAAACCATGAAGGCTAAGAAGATGGATGGATACTACCATTATTTCAGAAAGCCTTGAGATGTACCATAAAACTGCAAATAAGATATATGAGAAGCTACGCTTAGGTTTGGAAAGGCGTGCCTTCGAAGCAGCTGAAGTACGGGTGGTGAACTGCAATGACATATTAACATTCGCTTGGTGTCTAGTCTGTAAATTAAGTGGTAACCAAAGTCTGTTCTCTGTGACACGGTAGTTAAAGAAAAGGCATCCACCAAACAGACTTGTGTATTCAACAAGACATTGACCAAGAATTAGTCATCTTACAAAGTAAGTCAATTAAAGGGGCTGTAGCATTCAGTTGGGTCCTACTGATTCTGATGTGAATATTACCTTTCATTCCTGCTGTGTGCATATAGAGGGATAGCAGCTCAGGAAAGGCTTGCAGGAATGAAGCGGGGAGGGAGGGAATGACATTTCACATTTTACCATGAGGAAGAGAGAGGAAGATAAGGGGAATCACAGTTTAATAATAATTTAATTGTTGCATTCCCAGTTCCTACCTTCAACAGGTCCATCAGTGTCACACTGTTTACAACCCAAATTTGCTAATTGCTTATGAACATACCTCTGCCACTTCAGTTAAATTACTTATGATATACCAAGGTAGAAATATCTCTTTAAGAAGCTGTGAGGAGTGGGAACAGAGCACACATTAAAAAGGTGTTTTAAACTTTGATAGGAGCATCAGATAGCTCTGACATTATCTTCCAATTCAGCTGTTCATAGATTTGATTATAGATAACCTGAAATGTTCATCCAGGATCTGCTTCAGATAATAAAAATCTTTGTCCATTTGGAAAAGAGGCCAGAGAAATAAATAAAAACAGTTTGGTTTTTTTTTTTTCCTGTAATTAATCAAAATGATGGCTTTAATTGTAATATTCCACTCATTTTATGTTTTGGAGTAAGGGCTTGAAATATTCTTTGGGAAGAGCAACAGCTTTTTCATGAGAGTACTATTTGCTTGCCCAACAACTCGGGGGGGGGGGGGGGGTATGGGTGAGCACAAAGGGAAGGACAAAAAACTGGGCCAGAATTGTCAAAAAGGCATTGATTGATTGATCAGTGGCCCTACTGCCAGCAACATGGGGCAGGCCTGCAACAGGACCCTGGATATGGGTGAAGTGGAAAGGGTTAGGGCATCCAAATGGAGTCAGGATGGGAAGACTGAGAAGTGCAGGTTGGCACTGAACTGGAATGAAGGTGCAAGGACTTGGCTCTGGACCACTCCTCAATTTATATTTTTATAGGTGATTGATCCTACTTCAGTTGGCACTCATTTGCAGAGAACTGCATTCCAGATGATGTACCCACTTTTCTAATACATTTTCCATCTGCTTTTCAGTAGTTTTATCTAAATCATGTTTCCCTGCCTTGTTGAGGGTATCATCCCTGTACGTGAGCATGAAAAGAATCTGAACTGTGTGATTACATTTTCTCTTTTCCTATGGGTTCCAGTCTCTCTTTGCACAACGAGTTCTATGTTTGGGATGAATTAGAGGTGTGTGATGAAATAGGCATATTTTCTGAAGGACTGTTGCATCATCTGTAGCTAAAGCTGAAAGGTGTGCAAAGAATGGAAAAGGAATTGGGCCAAAGGAATGAATAATTGTTTTCTGGCTGAGGCTGCTGCAATCTACCCAAGAGTCTGGATTCTAAATGTACATCTGCCAAAAAGTTCTCAGTGTGATCCTGGGCAAGTCATTCACCCAAACTCCTCACAGGTGCTCTCTGACTGTGTTTATTACCTCCTGACAGGCGTCAGTGCAGCTGGGCTCAGGCTGTTTGATTGCAAAAGTGCCAAGTACTCACAACTCTGACAGCACGAAGTTCTGTTATTTAAAGCATTTGAAGCTTTTGAAATATGGATTTGTTCCAAAACAGTGTATATTCCTCAGATAAGATAATATCTAGGGGGACAGTTTTTATTAAACAAGCATTTTCAGATTGTTTAAATGGAGTAGTTAAATTTTAGGTTGTATTGCCATACGAGAAGTCTATCATCTTTTAAAAGTTTGAATCACCACAAAAAATCTACCTTCAAATTAGGCATTTGACATTCTCAAAATACAATCCTTCTATCAAGATGAGATTTCAGCGAGTACTGAAATAGCAGAAAGCATGGTTTGAAGAGAAGCATCTGTTTTAAGAGATAGAATTTCCTTTGTATTTCCATCACCAGTACTATTCTCAGTGATAAATCAGTAGTGTGGTGTCTTGAACACACATTGCTCTATAGTGTTGATGTTCTGTAAAGCTAGGCTCCCGGAGTCTCAGATTGGCCACTTTGAATTAATGTTTCTTTTTCACCTTGATGTATGCATTCCTCGATTCTCCAGCCAACAAGTAAGGGTAATAAACTCTCTGGAGTTTTGTGAGAATATTCAGAGATAACAGTAACAACTGTAATGGAATATATTATGAAGAAGTTAACAAATCTATCATTTAGTGGGATTTGGATGTTGTGCAGAAAATAAGATCTGGGGCTATACTCTGCAAAATTAAAAGAGTCAAGTAGCTCATCAGTAATTACACATTGTTCCTTCTGTGCCCTGGTGCAGCTGAAGCGGCATGGACAAACCAGTATATGATTATGCACTAACAGAGTATTGTAAATGTTAGCACCAAGGAAGAGAGATTTTACAAGGAACCAAATCCTGGTGTGAGAGGGTTTGCAAATTCGGAGGGATCACAAATTATAAAGCTTAATTTTGCTGTCAGAAAAGTTATTACAAAAAATATTTCAATTAAATTCAGATTTCTACAGAGTCTCTTATTCTTTTAGGAAATTTGAAGGAATAGCTATGTGTAAATGATATTTGGAGAAAACAGTCTATAGTCATGTATAGTTTGCTTGCTTTTCAAAGAAAATTGTTCAGACTAATTAATGACATCTGTACAAAATATGTGCTGCCCTAATGTTTCCAGTGCCATCAGATTTCAGGAGAAGGCTTTCCTACCTGCAAATTCTTATTAGGTCTAGGTCCCACTCTAGGCTCTGGAATGCATTTTCAGAATTTCTAATATGCTATAATAGTCCAAATATATTTATACCATACTGGAAAGAAAACACTGAATGCTAGCTATTGCAAATTCCTCCAAAGAGTTGTTTCCCTAATTGTAAGCTGTGAGTGGAGCTACTACAAAACTGTGGAAAACATGCAGGAACTATTAACTGAAAAGAAAGATACTGTTGTGCAAAGCCTCTCTCCCTTCTTAGTGAACACAAAGAAATCATTTTTAGGGAATCTTAAAGGGGCAAGCACTCAGATTGTCAATGCCATCTAAACCTGAGAGAGGGAGAGAGAGCAACTGTGTGAAGTCTTTCTTTTCCACTTTCCCATCTGTCTTTCCATAAGAACAAAAAAACAGTTCAGCTTGAGATTTTTGAGCCTTTAAGAATACTTTCATAGGAAAATGGTTGGGTTTACAGTGAAGACTTTAGGAAACTTTTAGAGGAAGATAGAGCCATCTTTCAAAAGTAAATTTTAGAACTATAAAAGCCATTATTATTATTATTAATACAAAGTAAACATTCTCAATAGTTGTTAAATGAAAACCTGCTTCAATACAGAATATTTATGTTCACCTGAGGATTCACTGGCAATAAGGTATTACTTATGCAACAGACCTTCAAAAATAAGATACACAACGCTCTCCGCTCTTGAATTCTTAAGAACTGTTTGTATGTCTGTAGGGACTGTTTATGCTAAAGAATCACTTTAAGAATTGTGAAAATTTAAACACTGCAGTTGCAGTGACTTATTTATAAAAACAGGCGTGTTTGGACTAACTTGAAACAGAATCTGAACTTCTGTTAAAGGTAATTCAACTGAATAAATATCTGAGAAGAAGTTGTGAATACAGGAGAGGCTTGATATTGGGAGGGATATTTCCAGAGTTCCTGCCACAGGGTGTTACCTGCTGCAGGCACACGAACCGAAGAAGCTGCTGGCACTGCCGGCTGCGCCAACGAAAGACGGCAGCAGCTAGTGAGCAAGTACCGGGAGCCCTGTTCTCTCTCCCAAAACTGTGGAAGAAGGAAGGAAAACTCTCTTTGGATGAAGCAAGGAAAGCAAAGAGCTCCTATACTTCACCTCCCGTTCTTTTGCTATCTCAGCACATTCCCCTGCCTTTTTGATGTGAACAAACAAGAGGACAAAGAAGGAAGCTGCCTGGCAGCAGCATCATATGTTACCTGCTGTTTCATTGCTACTGCTGCAATAGAAAGGTATTACCTCGATACCATTACCAAAGTATAAAGAGACAGAGAAAAATTCTGTCAACCCTTTGTTTACATTTCTCTGTTTCTTCTAATAATCTAAGGAGAAACTAAAACATCATTTTGTCTTAAATAGCAGCAGACTTCCCTGCTGAACAACAAAATAACCCAGACCATAACCTCTGGCAGAAGGTTACAGAAGATTCAGTTTGCTGGCTCAAGGCAGCTTCTCAGACAACTGATTAATGAAATTTAAATACTTCTTTTGACTTTATCTGTTTTATTTATGATTCTTTCTTTTGAGTGTTACATATAATAATTGAGAGGAACTGGCTGACACTGCATGGATTTTTCTGGAGAGACTACAAACTATGCAATTACACCTTAAAACAGAGGCCAGGTCTTAAGTTTAAAATGTACTTCAGCACTGACTTAAATGGAGAAGACTCCCCCCTTTCAGAGGTCACATCACTATCCAAATTATGACTTTTAGTGTTATCAGGGAAGCCAGCAACAGATATGTTGTCTCTTTTCTAATGATAAAAGGACTGTAGTTGGTACATGTATTTGTTTTGCTTCTTTTTTACTTATGGTATCCCTCCAAACATTGCAGAAAAGTAATGCAACTAAAATAGCGAGTCACACTTCCAAGTGGCTTTTTAGGAAAGCAGTGCTTAAGATCCTGTCTGACACTTTTTGTTTCTCCAAATGGTATGATGAGGTAATTTCTTCATATGGCAGTAGGTTAAAACTACCCTTTCTGCTCTGCCAGGATCTTTTAACGTGAAGTTATCCATATGTAACATACACTGAGGCTAACAGAGGGACTCAGAGCAGGCCAACTTACTTTTAACTTTATATGATTAACATTATAGCAGACTTAGCGCTGCTAGGCTCTGTAGTAAGAATCCCATTTTGTTCTGACAAGTGTTCCACGGTTGTTTGTATTGACCTCCAGCGCTAATTGGTTTTTGGCACTTCGGAGGCCATTTGAATTCAACCATCCACCCTGTAGAGTTGTCTGGGAGGGTGCTCCAGCGTGCCATGTAGCCAATGCACAGATAGCCCCCTAATTAGCTTCCCTGAAGGTACTTTCCCACGCATACCAGCTGGGCACAATGTCTGTGTAAGCAGAAAGTGTCTGGCTGCTTTAAAGTGCTTTTTCTCAATATAGACAGCACTTCAGAACTCACTTTTGCTGCACAGCTGGACTTCTGCTGAAAAAAAGTACTCTGTTTATTTGTAATGGGAAAGCCCAGTGTTATTATTTAAGCTAAAAAGGTCTTGGTGCTGTAAAGGCAGGACTTTTGAGGTTGAGCTCAGATCACCTATGCCTGCCAGGTGAGCAATACCCTACACTTTTATTCGTTGCCACAGAAAGAGACTGACAATGGCAGTTAATGGACAAGAGAATGGTGTGGCAATGTATGTGTGAGAGGCGTTACTCATGACAAACACAAGAGGCATTTACCATTTAAGGGGCCAATATAAGAGTACTGATTTAAAGACCCATCTACCGAGGTCTAGAGCCTATAAAGAGCTGGTAGATATCACAGGGGGCTGTTTAGGACACCTATAGTAGATTCCTCCACTTCTTTGCCTTTGGCCGGTCATATTATGTACCATATACAGGCATCCTAGCAAGACTAGCCGCCGAAGTTGTCTTACGTAAGTCAGTGTATAGACCATTTTCCCTTCTCTTCCCCATCCTGTGTTAATGCCAAGACAAAGAGACTGCTAGTTCATGGTGATGGACAGTCAAACACAAGATTGAAAAAACTGGAGATGAGAGGTTATATAGAGAACAGGAAAGGATGCTGCAATTAGATCTATGTCTTCTGGTAGATGTGCAATATCAAGGGAGATAGTAGAAGTAGGAAGACAAACTAAGAGCAGTCGAGGGGGCCTCATATTCTCATGCCACCAGATCACCTACTGAAAAATAAAGTTGAGCCTTTCTATTAATAGACCAACAGCTGGTAGTTGCTCGAGGTAGTATGAGTCAGCTGTGCACTACTGCTTGTAGTCATACTTGGCTTGAGGGCAAACTGGGGTACATATGGAAGGAAAATCTTTGCATGGAAAATATTCCAGTTGTAACTATGCCAACTTGGGTTGCTTTGTACTGGATAAAAGACAGAGTAGGTACATGGTAGCCAAGAATGGAGGCCAGAAACTTCAGTGTTGTCCTGATGGCTGTCCAGCCTTTCAGTGACATAATGGCACAAAGCTTCTCTTAGGAATTAGCTCTTTTGCTGACAGATCTTCTAGTTACATCTTATGTACAGAATGAAGCATATGCTGTGGGAATTGAAACAAGAAACAAGTCTGTTTTCTTCATTTTAAATGCCATTTCCAGTTTTCTTCAGGGGAATGAAGCTGCAGATGTAGGTAGACTCTGTGAGAGGGCTGTAGAAATGGACTTATGTTGTCAATGATGGAGAGCTCTTGTTTCCCCCAATCCCTGTAGATAATGGAGCAATAACAGTGTGAGAAACTCAGAAATAATCTGTGCTTTAGCCTGAAGATTGTGGAAGGAAAATTAGACCACCATCGCTATTCAGAAGAACTCACAAAGGACTGAGGTTCTAGATGTGCAAACCATCAGGGAAACAAAACAATGAAATAAGTGACAAAGAAATGCCTGAAATTAGAGGATGATTATTCAAGTTGCTTTAGAAAAAAAAAGTTGTGAAAAAAAATGTCCTTTGTTAATATTTATTTTCCTTCATTTGGCTTCAGAAAGGCTGCTGGAGATCCTTCAGACGACTAGATAAATAAATATTAGGCAAACCAACTGAGCAGTTAATTTTCATTCCATACCTGTGCACCTATTTAAAATAAACTCAGCAGAGCAAACATAAATCCTAATGAAAACAAAGTACAAGTATGGAAAATTCTAATTCAGACCTTAATTGTGTTGCATCTACAACAGCTGTAGTGCAACAACCACAGAAACTAATTCTCTGAGCTGAATTTATTTTCCTCTCTCAGTTTTACCGTGAAGAATATAGCTGTGATTTTCTTATTCTGAATGTAGGCATTGTCACTGCAGTACCTCCAAAATCTTTTAATTCATCAGGGACTGGAACAGCTGTTTAAAGAGCAGTCTGTTGTCATCATCCAAAGATCTCGTGAGACAAGCAGGAAACTTTGGTTTATTTTCACATTGGGGAAAAAGGCATTGTTGTGAAGTGTGGAAGGAAATACTCTTTAATCTAGGTGGTTCCTACTTAAAACAATACAACTTTGTCTAGAGTAAGTGTTTCAAAGGAGAACTAAGAAACATGGTATATTTACTTGGGGGTGGGACATTTTGCCCTTGATTCCTGCTCAAGGTTTGTGGAGGGCAAACTCTCCTCTTTCCAGACTGGAAGGACGTCTCAGAGGGAAAGGTGTTCACTTAGAATCTGACACATAGAGGATATGTTCCTTACTCTGTTGTAGATTTATTGCATGAATTTACATAAGGCACACAGCTGGACTTGAAAAGAATCTATTGTCAAAATGCAACACTGAGGCATCGCTAACATTCATAAAGTCCTTGTAGAGTTGTAAGCACAAACAGATGTGGCACTGCTAACTTTTGCCTGTGTATAGGTGATATTCTCAAATCAAGGTTGGCATGTTGAAAGCATACCTAACTTACAGAAATTAGTAGAAATAAGAACAAGACTGTCTGGGATGGCTGTGTGCTTTTTTAATGCATTTAATAAAACAATGTTTAGAGTGTCATTCGAAGCTTAGAACACCAATGTGCCTTAATAAAAATAAAAAGTTCACCTGTGTCTCCCACATATTGAGAGACAAAAACCAGGCTGTTGACTGTGCTGCAGTATGCTGCTCATGGTCTATATTTGAAGCTATTCTGTTTGTTAGTTGTTTGCTTTTTTTTTTTTTTTTTTTTGCTAAATAGTTAAAACATTAATTATGTCTGAGAATGAAGAAAGAAATCAAGAAGCCAACTCTCTAAGCCAACTGGCAGGTCAGACAATTGAAAGAAAAGCCCCCATCTCCCTCCACGTACTTTCCATCTGGCTGGGTTATACACCTTCCCAGAATTACAAGACAGTTACAGATGGAAAGGGCCTTTGGAGTCAATGAGTAAGACAGAGGTCCTTTGAAGCTATGGATTTTACTCTTAGGCTATACCTAAACTTCAGGACATAGGAACACCTTCCAGCTCCCACATCCTCTTGCCCAATCTAGTTGCATCCTGATTCAATTTCAGGGTGAGATTTAGGTATGGGGTTTTTATTTCTTCCTCTCTTCCCCTCCCTTTTTGTCATTTATACCAGAAGAAACCCTTAGTATGCAGGCTGACAGGACTCTGGGTCCTCATTTGTGAAGTGAGGATAATACAGTACTATCAAAGAGTAGCAAAATGTTTTCCAAGGATTTAAGCATTACAAAGGTCTCAGATGGGCAACCATTTCTGTTCAATTCATTTATTTCACTTCATAGTAAGAAATACAGAATAAATGTAATTTAATCTTTGAGTCTTCCCTATTTCATGACATGGAGTGCTCTGTAGGTCTGGCTCTTATATGGTCTGCTTTCCATCTCATTTCCAAACCTCAGTGCCACTTTACATATAATGACCAGGAAATGAGGGGAGGGCTGTAAGAGGGGCATCAGCCTCCACCCTGCTGTTGAGGAGGATGTCCCATGAATCCATGATGTGCAGCATAGGCACAGCCCTTCCCAGTTAAACAAGGGCTGCAGTGCCCCTACCTCTCACAGCATTACTGGAACAAAACCAGTACCGGGTTCCCGTCTTCCAAAGATAATGTCCTTTCTTCCAAATACAAGCTGCTGATAGTTTCATATATGATACACTGTAAATCAACACATCACTGGCCAGAATGAAGTCCCAGAGGGGAATTCATTTTGTGGGAAAAAGCTGAGAGAGCTGTGCTCATTCTCAAGGGAGAGGGAAACATTTCATACTGAGCTAAAAGCTTGTATTTGTTATTTTTAGTCAAACTAATAAATCCTCCATGTTGACAAAGATAAAATCAAGGACATGCAACAACAAATACATGGACAAAACCATGTCATGTTAGAGGGAAGAAACAGGCAGAATCAGATCACAAGAGGCTCTAAGGAAATAAAAAAACAAATGCCTTCCTATATACAAATATATTTTTGTTCATTCTGTTCCAGTAATGAGCAAAACTTGAAAAGAGCTAGTATTTTCTTGTGGGAAGGCAGCAGAATTTCTCCCAGTTGTGCTAATGTCTTGGAGGAGTGGTTTCACTTAAATCACTTGCTGTGGAATCCTGATTTATGATCCTGCTTGTTGCAGAATGAGTGGAATGCACCTCACTCAGAATAGGAAAGCAGCAATACATTTTATTAAGGTAGAATGGTATTTTACAAAGTTCAATGAATTTGATGGAATTTAGCAAAGTTTAACAAGAGATTCAATTTGATGGCAAAATTCAGTCTGTAACAATGGCAGAAATATGCAAAGGAAAATTAACTTGGAGTTGGGCTAGAATGTTTTTGAGAGAAATATACAGAGGAAAATTGACTCAGGGTTGGTCTGGAATGATTTGGTAAGGGAGAGCCTCCCATTAGGTCACAACGTTCAGAATAAACAGCCTTGCTCTCTGAACTCCTTCTCAGGGAGGAGTCTAGGTGTGGCTAGATCCAATCCTAGTCCCAGACTTGGTCGATGGTTTATGACTAAGAGAATCTGTGTACAGGGATTTCATCTGCAGTGATTTAGCATGGCATCGGGGGTCCTGTATAACATTAAGGTAGCAGCAATTTAAAATTCATTAGCACTGTTTTGGTGAATCATTAAGACCAGGCTGTATGATTATATAGCAACACTTAATCAATAATCAGTTATAATCAATATGTTCATTTACATAAGGATTCATCAAAATTTTCTAAGCCTATCACAGACACACATGCACAAAGAGGTATATAAACATATAGAGGTAAACCTATGATTCAGATGTTTCTTTTTTTTGCGTATTATAGTAAATTTTGGTACCAAATGATCTTGAAGATTTTACAAAATCCAATTATAGCAAATTGCTTATATCTCCCATTTTCAGCTTTATAAATGGACAGTCTTCCTTCTGTCAGGCTTTGCACGTGATGGTCTTTCCCTTTGTTGGCTTTACCAGCAGATGGTCTGAGTCTGGCCTGAGAGGTGTCTCAGCTCAGAGGGAGATGCCAAGACACAGCCAACTGTCATCTCAGATTGCTCTAAGGGGCCTCACTTAAGATCAGTATTTATAGAGTCACAAGATGATTGACTTTGGTCAGTGTAGCCATTTTACTGTGTCCATTTTTCTTGTCAGGCAATCTTGGCACTCTTCAAAGTGGGTTATGATTCAAGCAGGAGGAGTTGTGGGTATGTTTCCCAGGCAACAGGAGCCTTAGATATGGTTAGGGAGTGCCTAATGCTTGAACTTCAAATTGCTTGAACTCACTGCTTCATTAGGTAATGACCAGAAAGTACCAATTTGTGCCAGTCCACTGTATTTTGTATTAAAACAAGAACATAATGGTTACTGCTGACATCACAAAGCAGCCCAGGATAGATCTGCACCACCATATCTAGACACTGCATTTTCAGTCTTCAGCTGTAAGATTCAGGTAGATATTCATAACTGTTTTCATTTAAAGAAAGTAAAGGGAGAAGTATGGGGGAAGGAATATGACCACCATCAAAAATTGCCACAGTCTAGTCAAAGGGAGGTTGCCAAGAGATTTAGCAAACCTGGATGTCCAAAGAAAGTAAGAAATGATGCAGATGAACAGCCATCTGCTTGGAAGATTGATGGGAAAACTTCTACCATTGCATAATGTGAAGGAAGAAAAAGTGTTTTCTTGCTGAATGAGTGCGGTGTGGATAAAAATGAGGCAGGAACATATCCTAATGAACTATAAGATTAACAAATGGAAAGTAGCAGCACAGGTGAATGAGAGAAAGAAATAATGGATAGGTTTAGAACAGGGCTAACATGGAACCAAAACCAACCAAACAAAACAAAAAGAAAGAGAAGAGACAATGAATACATGACTACAAGATGGAAAGGAGTTTTGCATTATAGCCACTAAATCAACAGTCTGAGAAAACAAATGCTTAATACCTTTGTTAGATATGCATGCCAGAAAAACCTAAAGGCTTGTCCAGTTAGGCAGCTCTAATGATATCACCTGACATATTTCACAAATCACATCCGAGAAACAGCTAAGATTTATGGTCAGTCTCTGAAACAAAGCATATAAGTGATCGATTCAGTCTAAATACATGTTTTAAAGTGGTCAATCTACAATGTCGAAGGACATCCCACGAACAGAACTTACTTCACTGAAGTAAGTGATTGCTCAGTCAATTTCTGGTCTGATAAAATAATTACAAGGAGACTTAATTTTTCTTTGTTAAAAAAATAATGTCATGAGGAATAAAAAGGAAGCGTGATACAAAACTTAATTATTATTTATAATAATAACATAACTTGAGATTATTAATGTTAGCAAGACATTTTCTGCAGATTTTGGGGTGCAACATATGAAAATTAAAGGTTCACAGGTCAGAATAATATTAAATTGTTTAAAGAAAGCACTTAAAGACCCAAAGACCAAACTAATATTTGTAGAGGCTCCTTAAAAGTCATTCCAGGTCCAGCACTATTCAGAGTTTTCCATGTTACAGTCTACATGAACCTCATGGGATAATTATTACGAGACTTTCCAAAGCTGAAACTATTTCAAATGCTTGGAAAGACAGAAGTGAATCAAATAAGTAGGATGATACTCAATAAAAATAAACATCAGTTCTCCGAACAGGATGTATGACAATTACAAATGAAATTATTTCATTCATCAGCTACTCCACGTTGCAGCATTTGTTAGACTTGCTTACAAACGTAGCCATTTCTTTAGCTAAGATGATGTGACTGCAAATGTAGGACATATGGAGAACCAGTGTTTGTAAACTTATTCCATGCAAAATTCACCCACCATCTTAATCATGCAAATTACATCTGCAAAAGAACTGATGCTGCAATCTAGATCTGGAGTGTGCGTTTTACGTCCAGGTGATAGAAAAGGAATTGATATGAAAATAGGAAGGAAAACTAATTGTAAAATCCAACATACATGCACGCAGTATGTTGAGAGAGCGCTAGAGCACAGGGATGTGGCAAGCCTAAGAAACATATGTGAGAGGAAGAGGAGGGATTTCTGCAGGTCTTTTCCTGAGATGCACCATTTCATGTGTCTGATTTGCAAAGAGGAGAGCAGGCACATCATACAGATTTGAGAGCACTGTTTATAGTTTTAAGGTGATTTGTAAAATATTGTAACTCATAATCACTTCTTGCATCCCACTTGTGCCCCGAGCATTCATTTCATTTGATCTTGTTGAAAGTTGAGCAGAATTTCACCCTACTTCACTCTAATGGAGAAAAAGATCTGACCCCAGGTTGGAGATACCATGAACTGTAGAGTAAACTGTTGTTCAGGTAATTAATATTTCTGAAAGACAGAGGCCATAAAATATATTGGATGTCACTTGTTTTCTTCCTCCAGCATTTTCGGAGCCCATGTAGTTAAGCACTAGCAGAATGATGGATACATGTGCCATTCTCAGCATTTACATTCAGGCAGTGATTGATTAGGCCTGAGAAAGGAAAGGAGCAGATAAGGTTCATACCCAGACAAAGCCATTCAATAGTCATTTCGTAAGGAAGCAAGGAGAAATTCAGTTGGCCTTTAATTAAACTCACAGAACCAAAAACCAGATTGTCAGTCTACATTTGAGATAAAGAGCAAAGTCCATGCTTTAAAAAAAAAAAGTACAGAATTAGAGGAAAAGCATATTTATGTTTAGGTTGAAGGGGGAACTGATAAATGAATTGCTTCTTTAAGACAATCAGATGATAAAAAAAAGAAGAAAGAAGAGAAAGTTTTTGTGCCTTTTTATTTTGTATGGTGAAACTATAGGAATGATTTGATGCATTCTATAAAGATATTATCTGAAATATTCTTTTTTTTTTTTTCCTTTCCTGTTCCCTCTGAACACTTGATGACCAACTGGAAAACTGGTAAATTTATATCAGCTCTAATGCAGCTGTTTCCTTGAGGGAGAAGAAATTATTAAACTAGCAACTGGTTTATAATATATTAGTGACTAGGAAAAAAAGAACACGCTTTAAAAATCTGTTTTCTAATTTTTAACTATTTTGTGAGCTACAGTTTAATTCTAATGCCTGGGGTAGAAATTGTGACCGCACAGTGACCAACTGCAGCACACAGTGTTTGGTTCCCTCCCGGACAGAGAGAAGGTCATGGTCACAACACGGCCAAGAGCCCCAGTGAGGAAGAACGTGGGAACTCAGACAGAGGTCCTGCACAAACAGGCAGCTGTGCAGGTCTCTGCCTGCGCTGAGTGCCTGAGACTGGCACTTGACCCAGAGGGAGTCACGGACACCACTTGTGTGCAGTGTGATTAAAGAAACGACCTGCTCAGGAAAGTGGTTGAACTGAGGAGAGGAGGTAGAAAGATTGAGAAGGATCAGAGAGTGTGAAAGCGAGATAGATTGGTAGAGCCACACCCCGAGGTAAAGGCAGCAGGAAGAGGCTCTACAAGAAGTGGAGGACCCCCTCCCTTCCTGTCACCAGGCAGAAGGAAGGGACATAAGGGACAAGGGGCAATGGAGAGAGGTCCCTGCTTGGAGATGCAAGCAAAAACCTTCTTGGCTCCTCTCACCTTCCCAGATGCCACTGTACAATAGGTATGGGGCTTTGGAACTTGACAGCCAGCCAAAGATAGAAACTAGCATCCATCCGGTGAGTCACCCACAGCTTGTCACTCACTCTCATGTCTTATGACTTCTTCAGTTAAGAAAAGGAGGGTAATTGTAGTGAGCAACTCTCTTCTGAGGCGAACAGAGGGGCCCATTTGTCGTCCAGACCCATCCCACAGGGAGGTCTGCTGCCTCCCAGGGGCTCAGGTTAGAGATTTTAAAGGGAAGGTCACTGCTCTAGTGCAGCCCTCTAAATATTGCCCTTTGTTAGTTATGCAGGCAGGTAATGATGAGGTTGTAGAGAGACATCTAAAGGCAATCAAAAAGGACTTCAAGGCACTGGGGTGACTAGTTGAAGGCTCGGGTGCTCAGGTGGTGTTTCCATCAATCCCTCAAGTGGGAGGGAAAAACACTGAAAGAGGGTGGAAAACACAGCTGGTTGACATCTGACTGAGACTGGTGTCACTGTTGGAATTTTGGGTTCTTAGATCATGGGGATGTTTATATGGCACCTGCTCTGCTGGTCACAGGTGGGACAGGTGGGATGCACCTGTGCCAGAGCGGGAAAACGATTTTGGGGCAGGAGTTAGCAGGGATTATTGACAGGGTTTAACCTACATTCGAAGGGGGAAGGGGTTGTAGCTGGGTTTGCACCAGCGGGGCAGTGCTCTAGTATTAGAACTCCTCGGAATGCCCATACACTAACGCACGCAGTTTGGGGAACAGAGGATGAACTGGAGATCTGTGTGCCATCTCAGCACCACAACCTCATTGCAATTGCTGAGACATGGTGGGATAGCTTGCATGACTGGAACATTGTCATGGATGGTTGTGCCCTTTTTAGGAAAGACAGGCCAGCAAGGCGAGTTGGTGGAGTTGCCCTTTATGTGAGAGAGCAACTGGAATGTATCGCGCTCTCCCTGGGGCGCAATGAAGAGCAAGTTGAAAGCTTGTGGGTAAGAATTAAGGGGGAGAATAGCACGGGAGACATTGTTGTGTGTGTTTACTACAAGCCACCAGGTCAGGATGAGGAAGCTGATGAGGCCTGGTTGTCACTGGGGACTTCAATTACCCTGACATTTGCTGGGAAAACTACACAGCCAGGCTTGCACAGTCCAGTAGGTTCCTCCAGTACATTGACAATAACTACTTGATGCAAGTGGTGGAGCAGCTGACAAAGAGAGTAGTACTGCTGGACCTTGTACTAATAAACAGAGACGGACTGGTTGAGGATGTGAAAGTAGGGGCAGCCTTGGCTGCAGTGACCATGAGATGGTGCAGTTCAGAATCACGTGCGTCAGATGCAGGGACACAAGCAGGATCACTACCCTGGACTTCAGAAGGGCCTCTTCAGGGAACTGCTTGGAAAAGTCCCATGGGACAGGGCTCTAGAAGGGAAGGGGGCCCAAGCAAGCTGGCTGATATTCAAGTGCCTTTTTCTCCAGGCTCAAGATCAGAGTATCCCAAAGACTAAGAAATCAAGTAAGAGAGCTAGGAGACCTGCATGGCTGTGCAAGTTTGCTGATAATACAAAACTAGGAGGAGTGTCTGACACTCCAGAAGGCTGTGCTGCCATCCAGTGTGACCTGGACAGACTGGAAAGCTGGGCAGGGAGAAATTTAATGAAGTTCAATCAGGGCAAGTGCAAAGTGCTGCATTTGGGGAAGAACAACCCCATGTATCAGTACAGGCTGGGGGCTGATCTGTTAGAGAGCAGCTCTGGGGAAAAAGATCTAGGAGTCATGGTGGACAAGAGGATGACCATGAGCCAACAATGTGTTCTTGTGGCCAAGAAGGCCAATGGCATCCTGGGGTGCATTAAGAAGAGCGTGGACAGCAGGTCGAGGGAGGTTCTCCTCCCCCTCTACTCTGCCCTGGTGAGGCCCCACCTGGATACTGTGTCCAGTTCTGGGCACCCCAGTTCAAGAAAGTCAGGGAGCTACTGGAGAGTCCAGCACAGAGCCACTAAGATGGGTAAGGTAGTGAAGCATCTCCCCTATGAGGAGAGGCTGAGAGAGCTGGGTCTGCTTAGCCTGGAGAAGAGGAGACTGAGGGGTGACCTCATTAATGTCTATAAATATGTAAAGGGCAAGTGTCGGGAGGATGGAGCCAGGCTCTTCTCAGTGACATCCAGTGATAGGACAAGGGGTAATGGGTACAAGCTGGAGCATAGGAGATTTTGGGTAAACAGAGGGAAAAACTTTTTCACAGTGAGGGAGACAGAGCCTGGAACAGGCTGCCTAGAGAGGTTGTGGAGTCTCATTCTCTGGACACATTCCTGTGTGACCTGATCTAGGTGGTCCTGCCCTAGCAGCGGGGTTGGACTAGATGATCTTTCGAGGTGCCTTCCAAACCCTAATGTTCTATGATTCTGTGAAGAAAAAAAAAAAAAAAAAGATCTCTGTTAAAGAATCAAACTGTCTACTCTGTTTAGGGAAGGCCTGAGATAGCTCCCCAGACAGCCCTTAGTTAACCACAGAGACTTTTCTAACTGAGACAGGAATTATTAAGCTTAACACTAAAGATTCACCTAAATTCAGGTTAGCATGCTAGGGGCATTGGCCATGCAGGTTTTGAGTATCTCTAAAGCTGTTGATTCCAGCTCTGAGTTACTCATTTCACAAAACAATACATCTATCATTAATTCATGGGAGAAGAATTAATATCAATTTAAAATCTGTTTCCCCCAGCTCCTCTCTTTAGGTAGTATTGCTTCTAACTCTATTCTTCGGACACAACAAAGTCACAGAACACCACTAGGGCACAAGTCTTTTGCTGAACCCAACCACTAAAAGTCTTTTTGGGATGATTGGTTATCATACAGAATTTAAGAGGGAATTGTTTCCATCTTGACAGAGGACAAAACAGAGCAATACCATGTGGCTTAGCTGCTTTAAGGGGGAACTGCGACATGGAAATCCCCACACTTTTCTCTAAACTTCTGTGGTTTGGCACCAAACATAAACTAACTGAACCCCTGGTCCCCTACTGCAGCCCAGTCACAGTTGCTTTTCAGCATGCTCCAGGTCATGCAGGGAGAGGTCATGCTCATAGCACTCTACTTTTTTCCTCTAGAAACGCCTTTCTGGGGTAGGATAGTCAGTCTTTAGTCTAGAAGTAGCTTCTTTTATAGAATTTATTAGAGATTTAATTTAGGCAAAGAGCATTGACTTCTTCCTTGATCTTCTGCTTAAATGAACCATCTGCTGAAAGTAGGTGGTTCTTTTCTTCTTTTCATTTTTCTCCAATATGAAATTATAGTGCAAACAAAAATCCAAATTAGAGAATTAGGCTATAAAAAGAAAAGGCAGTTTTCCTTTGACTTTCTTTTCCAGGATGAAAGTACAGGCTGTGCCCTGTGTTGTGATCTGTTGTGCCCGTATGTGGAGTAGATATGGATTTTGTGTCTCAGTCATATTGTCAATTGTTAACTTTCTGTTACTGAGCCAGCATTTAACTTCCTTTTTCTTCCCACCCCACCCCCACCCCCCCCAAGTAACATTATAAGGAGATGGTTATCTTTTAAAATGTCCAAAACCACACATGTATATGTGTCCATGAACTGCAATCTGAACAACTTGTCTGCTATCACTGCATATTCATGAAATCAAAGCTTAGCAACAGTGGTTTTTCTTAGCTAATCTAAGAAGATCCAGCAGACCTTTGCTATGGCTGTTATACAGCCCCCTGCTGCGTTCTTTACCGGTCATCGTATTCTAAGAGCTCCTTGTGTTTGTAATTCCAAATGCTATTGACTTTTAAATTATATTTAAAAAAGGTATAAATCCCAGGACCTCTTGGATTCTATCTTCATCTCTAAGCTGGTTATACTCTATGAGGCATACTGGTTTGAAGTAGGTAAAAGCAGGGCTTGCTTTTAGATCAAGAGAAGTATTTATCTTGAACTTCCACTCCATTTTGTAGAAAGAAAATCTGTCATCTGACAACTAATATAAATAATTATTTATCACAACAGTCTTGGTGAAAACACAGATTCAAACTGTGTTCTGTGAGAAGATGGACAACAATAGTTCATGCTCCAGTCATCTCCAATACATTACACCTAGGACTGCTTTTGCATAGGGCAAGGGCTGAGAGTTGCACAGAGGGAGTATACAATTAATGGACAAAATCTACTGTGCTCATAATGAATATAATACTTTCTTATACGCAAACTTCCATGCTACTTCAGAGAATTAGCAGTGTGCTGAAAAGAGATAAAATTATAATTAGAGAGAAATAAAATGAGATTGAGGCTTTTGTTAAACTGGAATAGCTGTTTAGCTATTTTGCTCAAATCTTATCAGACTGTAACACAGATGAACAAAGATTATTTTTTTTCCTGCAATAGTAAGCACAGCTGCTTATCTCAGATGCTGCAGAGATGTACCTCATAGTGGCAGAGCTACCTCCTTGTAGGGAATCATTGAGGCAAAGCAAGAATGAGTGACACAGCTTAGGAAGGAGGAAGAGTCTCCACTGGTTGATGAGGACTGAGTTAGAAATCATTTGCATAAACTGAACACACACACACATATTCATGGGCCCTGATGGGCTGCACACAAGAGTGCTGAAGGAGCTGGATGATGTTGTTGCTCTACCCCTCTCCATCATTTTTGAAAGATCATGGAGAACAAGAGAGGTGCCTGAGGAGTGAAGGAAAGCCAATGTCACTCCAGTCTTCTAAAAGGGCAAGAAGACCCTGATAATTACAGACCACTCAGCCTCACTTCCATCCCTGGAAAGGTAATGGAGCTCATTCTAGAGATCGTATCTCAGCACATAGAAGAAAAGGTTATCAACAGTAGCCAGCATTGATTTACTATAGGGAAGTCATGTCTGACTAATCTGGTAGCCTTCTATAATGGTGTGACTGAATGGGTAGATGCAGGGAGAGCAGTGGATGTTGTCTACCTTGACTTCAGCAAGGTTTTTGACACTGTCTCCCATAACATCCTCGTGGGTAAGCTCAGGAAGTGTAGGTTAGAAGAGCGGACAGTGAGATGGGTTGAGAATTGTCTGAACAATAGAGCTTGGAGGGTTGTGATCTGTGGTGCAGTCCAGCTGGTGACCTGTAACTACTGGAGTTCCCCAGTGGTCACTTCTAGGTCCAGTCTTATTCAACATCTTCATCAATGACCTGGATGAAGGGACAGAGTGTACCCTCAGTAAGTTTGCTGATGACACTAAACTGGGAGGAGTGGCTGATACCTTAGAAGGCTGTGCTGCCATCCAGTGAGATCTGGACAGGCTGGAGAGCTGGGCAAAGGCAAACCTAATGAAGTTCAACAAGGGTAAGTATAGAGTCCTGCGCCTGGGGAGGAACAACACAATATACCGCAACAGGTTAGGGGTAAACGGGCTGGAAAGCAGCTCCATGGAGAGGGACCTTGGCATCCTGGTGGACTTACTAGTTATTCATGAAACAGAAATGTGCCCTTGTGGCCAGGAATGCCAGTGGTATCCTGGAGTCCATAAAGAGAAGTGTGTGCAGAAGGTCGAGGAAGGTTCTTCTCCTCCTCTACTCTGCACTAGTGAGACCACATTTGGAGTATCCAGTTCTGGTCTCTCCAGTTCAAGAGGGACAGGGAAATACTAGACAGAGTCCAACGGAGAGCTGCGAAGATGATGAAAGGACTGGAACATCTCTCTTATGAGGAAAGGCTGAAAACCCTGGGTCTGTTTAGCCTGGAAAAGAGAAGACTGATAGGTGATCTTATTAATGTTTACAAATATCTGAAGGGTGGGTGTCAAGTAGAAGGGGCAATGGCCATCTTTTCAGTGGTGCCCTGTTATAGGACAAGAGGTAATGGTAGCAAGGTGAAACACAGGAAGTTCTACCTCAACATGAGGAAAAACTTCTTCACTGTGAGAAAGCACTGGAACAGGCTGCCCAGACAGGCTGTGGAATCTCCTTCTCTAGAGACTTTCAAGACCCACCTGGATGTGTTCCTGTGTGGCCTGCCCTGGGTGATCCTGTGGTGGCAGGGGGGTTGGACTCGATGATCTCCAGAGGTCCCTTCCAACCCCTACCATTCTATGATTCTATGAGCTGTGATTTGCACTGAAAGATAAATGAGAGTGGTACAGAGCCACCATCAACTACAGAAAACTCATTTACAACATGAGGGGCTGTTTACCAGGGCCTGTAGTGAAAGGACGAGGGGTAATGGGTTTAAATTAGAGAAGAGTAGATTTAGATTGGATATCAAGAAGAAGTTCTTTACATTGAAGGTGGTAGAACAATGGAATAGGCTACCCAGGGAGGTGGTTGAGGCCCCATCCCTGGAGATATTCAAGGTGAGGTTGGACAAGGCTCTGAGCAGCCTGGTCTAGTTGAGGGTATCCCTGCTCACTGCAGGGGGCTGGACTAGATGACCTTTGGAAGTCCCTTACAGCCCTAGCCATTCTATGAGTCTATGATTCTATAACTCTATATGTGACTACAGATGTACCAAGATGTACAGATGTCTAACAGTTAACAGTCTCCAAAATGCTGATGCAAATAAGGTAAGAGTTGAAGGGAACAGGCTAGACTCCATTACTGGTGCCTGCTTTTCAAGAAACATCCTGCCTCACATTGTAAACGAATCTGCAGTTGTCTTCCACTGGAGTCCATGTGATCCAGTTTGGGGTAGTATCAACTTCTGAGCTGTCTGCTGCTGGGATAAGGCCTCAGGCTATGCTCGTACAACTGACCCCTTAGAGCTCTGGGCTCCAGACGTGAAGTGTTGGGTGCTTCTAACGTACTGCCACCTCACGCCTGCACTCAGCAGCCCCACAGCCCTAGCTGGAGTCAAGGCTGAGCACACTGACCAGCCTTGGGGGGGCACCCAGGTAGAAAGAAGCAGGAGGAGTGGCACCACGTAAGCCCCTGCTCACTACACAGCAATCACAAAACTTCACAGAGGAGAAACCAGGACAATTCAGGGAGCACTCTACCATTTCTGATGAATGTTATGTTCCCTGTAGGATGATGTGTGCATAAAAAGAAGGCATAAGGCTTCATGCAGCTCTGGGGGAGCTGGGAATATTCCAGCATGTTGGACAGAATCTCTGAATATATTTAGTTATGAACATTCAGCTTTCTTTAAAATGCTTTCAAATGTATTAATTAATTATCACACAAATATTTATATAAGAATAAATTAATGAAATAAGATTATTTGTAAATCTCTTTTTCATAGCTTCCTTGGCCATATTATATCCATATTAATGTCTGTAATTTTCATCTGTAATGCCAGTTACTTTGGCTCTTTCTGTGTCAAATCATTTGTCGTTCTCTTTCTATCACACAAAATACGGGAGCATTTTGGAAATTGCTGTCCCATTTATTCCTTGATGGGCTATAATAGTCCTAATCAATATTGTGTTGGAGTCCATTTGGCCCAAAGCATTGTCATTTTTTCAGCAAATGGGAGTCATTTGCTGTCTCATACAAAAATAAAAAAAAGATTTATATGTTTTATTCTTGCAATTAACTCTGCCTGTTCTTTGTGCAGAAAATAAGTAATAAAAGCAGTTGATTTTGGTGGGGGTTTTGTTTGTTTTTTTTTTTTTTTCCTAAATCAGCAATAGGTTATCTGTAGAAAAGTGGGATGAGAAGGGAGAAGCAAAAGAACCTCCTTCATGGTGGACATCTTCAAGAAACTTGTCACAGACTGTCTTCCCTAAGAGTATGGTTAGTGCTCAAAGCTGGAATCAGGGTGAGAAAGAGCTTTTTCTGCAGTTTCCATTTTACACACTTGGAACATCACTCTGGGCTTGTACCTGGAACTCAACTTTTATATCAATTGCTGTGTTATAAGTACACCAATTGAAAGGCAGAAAAGCATTTCCTATGCTTTTTTCTCACAGTGTTCCCATTTCTTACCTTACTTCTTACCAAGTGCAATCCACATGTGATTTTTTTAAAAAATAAAAAGCTATAAAGTAGCTTTAAAATAAGTAGTAAAAAACCATATCTAGGTACACTTTATACTACTTTTTTATACTCTTGACTAAACCTATCAGCTGCTAAGAAGACTGTTGCTAAAATATCATCAAATGCTGTTCTTGGGTTGACTGTAGGGTTCTCCTTCCAGCTTTTCTTATCCTTGGTCACACATGGGGAGCAGAACAATCACCAAATACAGCAAAGATTGCAGGTCACTTTCCATCCTGTGTTTGCCAATGCAATAAAGTGCACAGCTGTGAACTTTAGCCTGACAATCAGCTGAAGGGCTACATGACAGAAGTCTGTGAACTCATGAGCAGCTTTGGAAAGGTAAATATGGAACCATCATTCACTGTCTCTTCCAGTGGAAAAGAGGATATTAAATTTTTGAAGATGTGACAAGAACAAAAGATAAGTGGTTCTTCGTAGAAAATACTGCTCTACTGTGGAATTGCTTGCAACAGGATGTTGTGGATGATAACATACAAGAGAATTTAGAAGACAACTGTACAAGTTCCTGGAAGAAAACTCTGCTCAGAGGAAGATACAGGACATCATCTTTCTCTCTGAATGTTCCTGATTTCCAAACTGTGAGGTTATTCTGGGGAAACAGCACTCCATGTTTATCCTTTTCTGATATGTTTTCCTTACTATGTGCTGTTGGACATAACTGGTGTCAAGACATTGAACGATATGGATCTTTGGTCTCACCTAAAACATGTGAATGCAGAAATCCAATGAGGATGAGCAGAGTTGAAACAGTGTACCTTACCGTGTCCCTATATTTTGTCACACACTATGTGTAGAGATGCCTTTTTTTTTTTTTGTTTTTAAATATTTGGAAAGAAATACCTCTTATTTTAAATGTCTAAACCTTGAAATTACAGTGCTCTTCCTTGAAGTTCTTGATTATTTCACAGATCCTTTTCTTGTTCTACTGGACATAAGGCTGCTTTTCACAGTATACTTCTGGATCAACTGGCAGAAAGTTAGGTTTAGCAGAAAGTTTCTAAACATTCTTTATTTAAACATAAAAACAGAAGAGAGGACATCTTAAACTCAAGTCTTCAGCTCTATGCTTTTTCCTGTTTCTGTATCACTCTGAAGTATTCAGGTTGAGAGCTCTGCTACGGCAAACAGTCATAACTTCTTCAGCTTCACAGAGCCCCCTCATTTGGTGCTTGGCCATGAATAATTAATTTTTCTAAGTTTGAATGAAAATATATCAGTCATATTACATGACTAATAGCTTAATATTTTGCACTACCATTCACCAAAATTTTTAAAATATTTTTTTTATGGTGTACTACTTTGTCAATTAAAGAAAGAATTTCAAATTAATCACAGGCAGGGACTGAAGTTTGCATAAGGCAAATCCATTTCAAATTGGAAACATTAAAGAGTATGAAGAAATATTAATATGCTTTGATAATTTTAAAGCATATGGGTGACAGAGCACTGGAACAGGCTGCCCAGGGAGGTTGTAGAGTCTCCTTCTCTGGAGACATTCAAAGCCACCTGGACATGTTCCTGTGTGACCTGATCTAGGTGATCCTGCTGTAGCAAGGGGGTTGGACTAGATGATCTTTCGAGGTCTCTTCCAATGCCTAACATTCTGTGATTCTGTGATAATTTTATTTTGTGATATATCTCAGTGCTATCTTGGAGCTCTTCATGTACAAACAAAACAATGAGCAGAATTTCACCGTGTGAATGTGGCAGTTATACATTGAGTAAAACAATGAAAAATCATTGTGCTTCACTATACATTACAGTTCTGTGAGAATTAGCAATTCTATCCTGGCATTTCAGTTTTTACCTATATTTCCTCTCCGCATTACTGTCTCAACCAAATTTCATTGCTTCATGTTCCTGCCATTAATAACTAACCACTGACAAAGCTCAGTCTGAAACTGTCAAACATAATGCAGCATTATTATGAATGAGAAATTTGGTTATCAGCAATTTCTATAGGAACTTTCCTTGGAATTTATGAAGACTATTCTTGTCCATCAAATACACTGATAGGAAAAAAAGCTCCTGTCTTCAATTATATATTCTATATGCACCATGGAGTTGAGCATCAAAAAGAAACACTTCTGGAAGCAAATTTAATGTCAAAGTGAGCTTTCTAACCCAACCATTGCTATATTTAAATTTCACTCATCCTTCGCTTTGTCTTGACAGCATAGAAAAGCTGAGAAATTACATGGCTTTCCCCCAGATCATTAAACTACAATTTGCCAGGTATTACATTTTATAACACCCAGTTCAATCTGTATTATATCATTGTCAGGAAAATAGACCTTTAAAGCACAGACCTCCAAGCAACCAAGTTCAATGGGCCAAAGGGGAACAAGAAATAAGCAGAAAGGGAACATAGTTCGATACCTGGAATGTTGTCTGGGGACGAAAACTGTGGATAACTCTTACCACAGTAACTATGTTCCACCTAACTTCCAGCTGCCTGAGTTTTACACTGTGAAAAAGGAACAAAACAATATTTTGAGATGATGAATATTTATGAAGTATTTCAAATGAGTCAGACAGAAAATGAAACATAAGGTGAAGAAGGAACTGGAAATAAGATGCAATTAGGGAGCTTTATTTTTCATTGGGAAGAGTGACAAGCTTTAGGGATGGGGGAAAGTTTGCTGACGAAAGTCCTGTGTTTTTGAGATAATCTGCAAGATTGATGTCTGCTGATCACAGAATCACAGAAGGATTAAGGTTTGCAGAGATGTCTGGAGGTCATCTGTTTCACCCCTCTGCTCAAGCAGGGCCACTCAGAGCTGACTGCCCAGGATCATGCCCAGAGAGCTTTTGAATATATCCAAAGAGGGAGCCTCCACAACCTCTCTGGGCAACTTTTGCCAGTGCTCAGTAACTCCCACAGTAAAAATGTGTTTCCTGATGCTCAGAGGGAACCTCCTGTGTTTCAGTTTGTGCCTATTGTATCTGGTCCTGTCACTGGGCACCACTGAAAAAAGCTTGGCTCTCTCTTCTTCACACCTTTCCTTAAGGTATTCATATATTTATAAGAACCCCCTGGTGTCAGAAAACACTTACTGTATCACTTATCCTATTTTTATATACAGCAAACAGTTAAGAAAGTAAGCCCCATTCAGCATCCATTTCAGATGGCAAAGCAGAGGGTTTTCAGGTAAGGACCTACACAGCTGACAGCAGCGAAGGATTTGGAGTACCTATTGTAAAAGTTTAATGCAAATTCCAAAGCAAAATTATGAAAATAGACTGCAGAAGATAGAAATTTGGAAAGAATGGTAATTATAAGTGATTCACGGTAAAAACAGCAGTTAGATGATAATCAGAAAATGGCGGGAACAGAGGATAATCCTTAAAAACAAAGTAGTAACTAACTGCTGGTATCTAATAATGTCAATCAATTGCTTAGAAAAGACAAACAGTTGAAATAGCAACCGCTTAACTGCAGTGGATCTAATGAGATGTTCTTTGGTGGCAAAGCAAAGCAGATGGAAAATGAGAGTAATAATGGTAAACTGATAAAGCCTAATTGTACTAAACTGGATCAGGTAAAGTGGCATAACAGGGAGAGGGATGACTATACAAGCTGAATAAACAGGATTAGTAAAGTAGACAACTGAATAAATGTGGATAGGAGAAGTCACTAAAGCTGTGGTTTAAAAAAGGATTTTTCTGCACAGCCTAAAATTCTTCCAGTGGAGGTACTAATCTACAATAAATTTAAGTCTATAAATATATAATATTCATTTGTAGTAGGTACCAGAAGATGATAGATCAGATAGAAAATTACTGCTCTCTGAGGAAGGACTGGAAAAGAAAAAAATACAGTCCTAAAATCCTTAGTCTTAGCTGTAAATGAAAATATGTGCAATGCTTGGGAACAACCATTACAGTGACAGCAGTGCTGACATAAAGAAAGAAAAACCAGTTTCTGGTGCTAAGGAAATAAATGTGCAATGAATTAAAGCAAGATGAGACAAAAATGTCGAGGAAGATGGAGATCCAAGCAAGCCCATTGTCATAAAGCCTATTCTCATAGTAACAGTTCTTACAGTTCTCTGCCTTTGTTCCAGTAATGCGCTTGGACATGAGCCATGGGAGTATGTTAGTCTCTTTCAATGACGTGTCTAATTCCAACCCATTTTCTGTCTAGTGGCAACAGTGAAAGCAAACCTGTCAGCTCTGAGAATCTGTTGATTTCCACTGTGGCCTGGATCTAAACACAAGGACAGGGAAAAAAAGCCATTTGAACAAATAGAGCAATCCTAGGTGGTGGATTTCCAGACTCTTAAGTTGCTGTATTTCCTTCTTTACACTTCCTGTGTTGCAACCTTTCACAAAATACATTGGATTTTCAATACACAGCTTAAGGATCACTCACTGAAATTGGTGAAAAAGAAACAGAGAAGCAATATAAAAACACTGAGAAAATGTTACTTGGACGAGGTGATATTTGCCACTTAATGACATTAGGCATAGGTTTCTGGTGTCGTTCTGTCTAGGGGAAGAGAGAACCCAGGAGACCTTAGCTCCTTGCTAACCCATGTTATACGTGCATTGTGTGGCAGTGTTACAGCTCTAATACTCTCCAAATAACATCATGTCTGAAATTCTCCATGACAGTGTTGCACTTAGAGTTAGGGTATAATGTTCTTACCTTTCTACTTTCCTATCCACTTCAGTGTTGTATAAATGGAAGCATAGGGTTGTCCGACTTGTTCAATAAAATAACTGCAAAGAGTCTTGAACTCTTTATGTTATAAAAAATACAGCATTCACATTCTAATCTAAAGAAGGTAACCAAAGCACTATGCACCAGCTTGTTTAAATTTGCTTATTGTGTTTGGGAATTTATTTCTGAATAATGTAATACTTAGCAGTTAAAAAAAATGTGAGGATTAAGATGCACTTTTTTCAAAGATCTAAGTGTTGACTGAATGCTACGAAGACAGCTTATTTATTCTTGCTGTTCATGGAGGGTATGCACTTCAAAGTAGCAATGTTTTGAACTTTGCAAGTTATTCCACCTATTGTAAAGAAATATATTTATCTATATATATATATAGTTATATATATATATCAAAGTGGTATTAAATATAAAAGTTTGCCCATAATTCTAAGGTAAGCTGTGGTCACGAACTTTATTAGTCTGGAAAAAGCAACACACCTTATTTGTCCACAGACAACAGACAGGGACTGACTGAGGAATGAATAACGTAAACCAGAAACTTTTACAGACTTTAAAAACTCCCTTGTATTAGGAAAATACAATTAAAAAAAAAAAAAATCTTTCTTGCTCCTATAGAAGTTTAGAACAGTTTGCGTGTGTCTAATTAAATAACATGAGAAGAAAAATATTCCACTGCACTCCTTCTTCCCAATGGGAGAGAGGCTGAAAAAACAAACATATGGCACATGTTAATTACATTCCTTCAGACTTTATTTAGGAAGTGCTTTAATGAGATGAATATGACATAAAAACTTATGGAACAGAATATACTTAGTAGAAGTATTAATATGCAGAAACCATAATTTATGTTTCAACTGTTTTTAAAAAATCCCTATAAACTAGGACACCTACTGCTATAAAGAAAGAGACTTCAAATCCGAATGATGAGTTGAAGAGACGAAAAAATGAAACAATTTTTGAGAGAAAACATGTTTTTCCATTCATTCTTAAAGTCTCTGTAACGATCACTTGGCTGTCCCTCCCACAGATTCTTTGTTTTCTGTCAAAGCAATCAAAATATGGACAGTGGAATGAAAAGAAAGTATTTGAAAACACTGTTTTGAAAGCACAGAGGAAATCACCATTTCTGTCAAGCTAGAAAGAGCTTCAAGGATACTTCTTCAAGTGAGCCTAAAAAAGGCTAGCCTGCCCAGAGAACAAGTTTGATATTTGAGATTCAGGGGTTAGGATAAGCTCTGCTCGGGAAAGGTGACATTATGCCACTCCAGCCTCCTGGACTTCTTAAGTGGTGCTCAATAAAATGATCACTATAGGTTGAACTAACTCCAGGGCTTCTAGAACCTGTAATTATTTGTAATAGTATATTATTGTAGTGTCAGATCTCCTGTATTACAGGTATGTTACAGACATTGCAACCTTATTCTTTTAGAGTCCCACAGTAGCTTAACTCCAAGTATCTAAGAGCAAACCAGAGTCCCAAGCAAAACAAAACATTAAGCAACAAGGCTTCCATAAAATAAACCATTCAAACCTAATCAATAATTCATTCCACATTTTTGAGTATTGTGATTTTAAGAGTCCACATTATTTAAAAAAAAGACAAATCTAACAAACAGATTTAAATGGTTGGTCATTTTGTTCAAGTATCATCGTGCTGCCATAAATCTCTTTTTACCTCCTCCAATTTTCTGCATGTGGCTCCCATGAATAGAAGAAGAATTTCTGGCAGAATTAGAATATGCATAAATGGAATTCTTGATCCATACTTCTAATCTGTAAATGAGTCAGCTTCTTCTCAGAAAAAAAACAGTAGGAAGCTAACAGGATATTGCTAAAAAATTGTGGAATGATTTTGAAATACAAGCAAGGCAATTCTGGAAAACAAAACCAAACCAAACCAAAAAAACCCCTACATTGTGTGAAAAAGGAAATACCTTTCTTCTACCAACTTGTTAGAAAGCATATTCTGTATGTGCTTTTCACTAACTGGCAGACAAGTAAGCAAAGCATGAGGTACTATTAGATGTACTTTTGACTGCAGCACTGAGTTTCCAAAGCTTAGGCTTTATTAACAAATGATTACACAAATACCTTGCTAAAATTAAGACAGGAGGATGGCAGATCTGAAGTGCATTGTAGTATTTATCTGAGAATTGTTCAGTTTTCTGTTTATGGTGTATAAAAATATGTGCTGAAATGAAACATTTCATAGTGAACCCACAGTCTCCTCCAAAAAACAAAGATACTTCAGTCTAGTACACTCTAGCAGTTAGACTTTTTCCACCCCAAAGCCAGGACACACACTATATGTAGGACACTAGTACTAGCCTTACAGAACAACACATTTACATGTTTGCAGTTGGCATCAAGGGCAGAAAGGGAACACAAACAGCTTCTGCTTCAATGAAAAGAAGTTTCAAAAGTCCAGGATCTGCTAGGTTTCCTCAGATGTTCTTTTAAACTTTTCCAATGCCTAGTGTGCTAGTGACAGGATGAAACAAGTGTTGAAGAAGGAAAGAATGTGGGAGGAGACAGATGCCATCGTCCCAGAATTGTATGATTAGCACACAAATTTGTGGTCTCATAATGAAGATATCTAACAAAATTATCATAGAATCATAGAATCATTATGGTTGGAAGGACCTCCAGGGTCATCAAGTCCAACCTTTGTCCTAGCATTTCTCAACCACTACACCATATCCTCAAGCTCCATATCTAATCGTTCTTTAAACACCTCCAGGGATGGTGACTCCACCACCTCCCTGGGCAGCCTGTTCCAGTGCCTACTGATATGGTCAGTACCATATCCCTTGACAACAGAAAATGTAGTACTTCTGTTTAAGAAGTGCCCCAAAAAATTACTAAGACAACTATAGGATCATTTGTATAATCTCAATGGATGAACAAGGGTAAGAAAAGTATAACTGAACTCATGAAGGTGAAAAGAAAACGGAGATAATGCACTGGACATCATGACAAAGGCAGAGTGGCAGAAAGATACCTTAGTTTGTCAAAAGACATAAAATAAATATATTATTTTGTTGTTTCCTGTTGAGAATTGTTTCTACACATTCTTGTAGTCTCCATAGTGAGTAATTAAGCTGTGTGGACAGAATTTTATGGCTAACTTTCATCATAGAGGCCACATGCTACTTTAGTGGTTTTTTGAGGAACCAGGAGAGAGTAAGAAGTGGGAAAACTGTTTCTATGGTTTCCCTCAGAAATTATTGCTCTTTAGTTTCTAACTTTACCCTTAATATTATAGAGATCCATCAGTCACAGTTATTGCTATGGTGCTAGACACTCTCATGCTTCCTCAGACTTAGAAATCTCAAAGAGGAAAGTATAAAGCCATCAGCAAGGTGGTTAAACATACAAGAAAGCAAACAACAGCAAATACTAATGTGGAAAAGAAAAAATGTTACTTGGAAAAGAAAAATGTTGCTAAACCAGCTTGGAAGTAATTTAAAGATATCAATATCTGTTCATTACATTGCAGGTAAAAATCAAGCTCATTATTTCAGTGACGCTGAAAAAAGGAATATTAAACCAACAGTTTTGCAAGGTTACAGAACTACAGCGTTATTTATGTGGAATAGACAACATGAATTTACAGAGCAAGCAGCTTGTAGACAATCACACAATCTTTCTCATGCTCACTTTGAACTGCAGACTATTATCACATTCAAATACTCATTAAGTATCTGAGAACCAGTCTGCAAGTCCACTAAACACACAGCATGAGATTAAATCACTTGAGGTAGGAGGAATATCCCCACTGACATCAACAGGCTCTGGGTCATGTCCAGATGCAACATTTCTTGTATGAGCAACAGTAATGTATAGACACATTCTTCTGTTCACCAAGTCTGTCAGACATCCCCCAGATGCACAGCATAATGCTGGCTACTGCATCAGAGAGAGTAAAACATGTCTGAGCATCAGTGTTTCCTGCTTTGAATTGCTCCTCCTAGGCCACTCCGCTATTAATAGTCGACTGCAAGCTTCCAGATCTGCCTCTCTGATGTTGTTGGGTCTTTAATTTTGGTATAAAATACTTGGATTCTGAAGTGTCTTGTTATGAGTCTTGTTATGAGACCGCTAAAAGCACCACAACCACAGGACTTCAGGACTACACCACCTGTTGCTATGCATTAGATATCTAATAGATGCTACTGATGGATGTCCTCCCAGATACTGTCCATAAGTTATTGTTGTAGCACCACAGTCAGAAACAGGCCCTATAGATTTAAAGAGAAGACATATTTGGGACTAATGTTCTGAGTCACGACACATCTACTAACATTATCATTATACTGAAGAAAACAAACAGCTCAGGTCTTGTGTTATTATACTGTTAACAAATTTAATATTAGCTACATTTGACAAGTTAAGAAGAGCTCATGCCCAACATGTTCCTAATGCAATGAAATTAAAAACTTCATTCATACATTCTGCAAGTTTTAGCTTAGTGTTGCAAAATAAAACACTGTGACAAAATAAGAAAAACACTCCCCAAGTGTGGAGAGAGAATTAAAGATCTCACCAGAAGAAAAGCCTTTTTAAAATTTATTTTTATTTTGCCCTTCAATATTGAGTCTTTATTTAGTTGTACTACATTTAACTGCACATGTAAATGATATTCTGGATATTTTATCCTGGTCTTCTTTCTTCTAGGAGCATTTTTGCTGTCTTCCATTTAGTTTAGATGACTAATGTCCTCTGTATTTTAGCAAGGCTGAACCCATGCAGCAAGAAAACATAAACCATCATAAAAGAGCAAAACATAAAGAGTTCAATACCAATCTGTATCTAAAAATTAAAGCTCTCACGAAGAATTTTAGATCATAAAGCCTGGCTTATTATTTGTTTATTCAGGCTATGAGGTCATTCTGCAATTGTCAGATTCACATATAAATATACTCAATAGATTATGATACATTTTCAGTATGGAAAGAGTGAAAACTTCCTGATTTTGTTTTCCCTTTCCAATCATACTTTGCATTGTTTGGTGGTGCCAGAATTGTTGCTGACTGTAATGAGTTTAACGAGTATTTTGAAAAAAAGAGGTATCTGTCAAATAAGAACTTTCATCGTATACAGCTGTTTTTATCAATAGTTTGAGCTTCTAATGCTGAATGTTTAATAATAAGAATACAGACTAGTCCCAAATACATTTACATCATCAGTAATAAAATTGAGAAGGTTCTTTTCTTTCCTCCTGACTCCAAGTAACTTGCTTCCTCCCGAAACCCTCCTGTCAGAATCAGATGGATCGTAGCCATGAAAACAAGAATCTACTTGGCTTTTGAAACAAAGTTGTTTCTGGTGAAAATTAAGAATAAGTGCAAATTAATAAAGAACAGAATTAGCAGATGCATGGATATATCTGTTCCCGATGGGGAAGAGTCAACAGGATGCCTGTAAAGGAAAGTCCTCCTTCATAAATCCATTAGCATTCTCTGAAGGGATTAAAAGTAAATGGATAAAAGCCAGTTGTTTTGAAGTGCATTAATCACTGCAATATTGTGGAAGCCAGGAGGGAAGGGCCTTGCTTGCATACAAGTCAAGAGAAGACGAAGGAACAGCCAGTTCTTGCAGGGAAGGGACAAACGGCAACTTCAAGATCTGTGCTGTTCCACATATTCATAAACAACAAGATTAGGAGTAACAAAATACATTGATAATACTGAATTATTTGAAGTAGCAAAAAAAAGAGAGCCAATTTTAAAGAGGGCCTCAGAGAATACATTACATGACAATGAACAGCAGATGAATTTCACCGTAGATGATCTTAAAATGTTACACAGAAAAAAAAGTGTAGTCTCATACATAAAATGATGATCTCTGAATGACTGTCATCAGTCAGGAAGAAAATCTTGGGAGTTAAAATGTTTATTCAGACCATAGAGTCTTTTCTGTGTTGATTCCTGCATCTTTTTGAATGGTGCTTATAAGTTTGAATGGAGCTGTGATTCATCTACCACTTGAAAACTGTGAACTTCTGAATACCTCATCTCCAAAGGGATATCAACAAAGTTCAGAGAGGGACAATTAGAGTGATCACAGATATGCAGTGGACCATAGCTCAGCAAGACAGAACTGCTCAATTTGGAAAGAAGGTAACTGGAGGCAGATACAATGGTTACAGAATCACAGAATGTTAAGGGTTAGAAAAGACCTCAAAAGATCAACTAGTCCAACCCCCCTGCCAGAGCATGCCCACCTAGGGCAGGTCACACAGGAATGTGTCCAGGTGGGTTTTAAATGTCTGCAGAGAAGCAGACTCCACAACCCCTCTGGGAAGCCTGTTTCAGAGGTCTGTCAACCTCACAAAGTTTTTCCTTACGTCTCTGCAAAACCTCTTATGCTCGTCCAGTTTACACTCGTTGTCCCTTGTCCTATCATTGGCCATAACAGAGAAGAGCCTGGCTCCATCCTCCTGACACTCATCCTTTATGTATTTATAAACATTAATGAAGTCACCCCTCAGTCTCCTCCAAGCTACGGAGACCCAGCTCCCTCAGCCTTTCCTCATTAGGGAGATGCTCCACTCCCCTAATCAGCTTTGTGGCTCTGAGCTGGACTCTTTCCAGCAGTTCCCTGTCCTTCTTGAACTAAGGGGCCCAGAACTCGACACAATAATCCAGATGAAGTCTCACCAGGGCAGAGTAGAGGGAGAGGGGAACGTCTCTTGACCTACTAACCACGCTCCTTGTGATACACCCCAGGGTGCCATTGGCCTTCTCGACCACGAGGGAACACTGCTGGCTTATGGTCATCCTGCTGTCTGCCAGGACCCCCAGGTCCTTTTCACCTGTGCTACTCTCTAACTAGTCAATCCCCAACCTATACTGGTACCTGGGGTTTTTCTTGCCCAGACGCAAGACTCTACATGTGTCCTTATTGTATTTCATTCATTTTCTCCCTGCCCAACTCTCCAGCCTGTCCAGGTCTCTGGATGGCAGCACAGCCTGCTGGTAACTCAGCCATTCCTCCCAGTTTTGTATCATCAGCAAACTTGCTGACAGTGCACTCTGTTCCCTCATCCAGGTCATTGATTAATATATTGAATAGTACTGGCCCCAGTACTGACCCCTGAGGGACTCCACTAGATACAGGCCTCCACTAGACTCTGCCCCACTGACCACAACTCTCTGACTTCTTTCCTTCAACCAGTTAACAATCCACCTCACTACCTGATCATCCAACCACATTCTGGTTCTTTATGAAATCAGCAATGCCACAAGGAGGATGGGTTCCAATCCAAGAACTAGGAGATATCAAATAAAACCTGTATGAGCAATTTCAAATAAAGCCAGTGTATATGAACTCAATATGACCGAGTTTCATAACAAACAAAAAGTCCTTCCTACAGCTGGAGATAAATCTGTGGAACTCACTGTCAAATGATGTTGTAGGTGTTGGAGTTTTCCTTGGATTCCAAGGGAGGCTTGGCAAGTTCATACAATAGAAATCTATTTGGTAGAGTTAAAGAAGTTTCACTTGGCACTGGAAATCTGTTATCTGAAAATATATGTAGTTTAGAAACACTGGGGCTAAATATATCATACATGGTTGCCATATTCCTCCTTTTCCCCTAGCAATGTCCTGTGACAGTTGTTGAAGGCAAGTTGCAGGTCTCGCTCTGCCATTCTTACTAAACACAGTGGTTCAGCTACACCAGTGAGTGTTTCCATCAGTGACAGATCTGTCTTCGGTCGTCCAGTCAGTCTGGAAGAGGCCTCCATGCACTTAGCTGTTTGTGAGGGAGGGAATGATGACATTTAAAAAAACCTGATAAACACTTCTGAATACCAGACAGACCGAACAGACCTGCACTGAGTTCACCAAGTGCCTTTCTATAATCCTGTTACTTATACTAGAATGCATTTACCCCTAGGGACTAGGAGGTTCATGAATGACCAATAAATAACACTAAGAAGTACATTGCCACACTGAGCATACATGTTCTGGAAGTGGCACAGCTTATCTGACTCAATGAACATCTAGCTATTCTCTGTCTACCATGCTGCAAATCTTGGATTTGTGTGTGTTTGTGTCTGCATGTATGACGTGAATCCCTCAGATAAAAAGTAATGTAATTACTGTAAAGAGGACCACTTCTTTGAAGATCAAGTACTCATTCTGGGCAATATTCTTCTCAGTAGACTAAAAAACCCACTTTCTAAAAACACCCTCTAGTTAGAAGTTATTTCCTTCCCTGCTGTTTCCTTTGAGCTTGTTTGGTACATTCAAACAAATATTTTGAACCCAGTAACTATTATCAACAAATGTAATGACATGCTGATAGTTGTTATACTTGTATGCTCCAAGCCAGACTTTTTGCCATTGAATTTCAGATATTTTCCTTCAATGACTTTTGTATTATTCCACGAAATGCCTAACTCTATTTATTCATGTTCCTCCCTCTGAAAGGTACTCTGTAAAAGACTGCTTTTAAAAAAGAAGCAATTTGATATGAATACTGATGATTATAAAATCTACAATAAAGACTTTTTTTTTCTTTACAAAGACCCTAGGGAAAAAAAAAAAAAAAAGAAGCATATTCCATAAAAATACTGCAAGAAATATCCTTAGGATGAGTTTCAGTATTCTCCACTAGTTACTAATATTGAATAAGATGAAAATGTTTTCCATTTAGTGATATCAGGCTTGATGAATAGCTCAGGTAGTAAACCTTTTGAATGCAAAAAGCCTCTTTTCTCTATAGACTTATGAGAGGTTTTTTTTGATTGCCTGTGCCTGTACATCAGAAAGCAGCTTGATGTTTGACATATTATTCAGAATGAAATATTGGGTATTTTCAGATCAAGAGGCAATTACTTAGAAATTATGCAACATGCTGGTACCTACCAGTAAAGAAGAGAGGGAGAGAACTTTTATTTAGGACTATGACTAGAAAATTAGACCTTATCTTACGTCACTCTTTTTTAGGGTCTCTAACAGAATACTACAAGTAATAAATACCTGACATCCTAGGCCTCTGCCCTTCTAGATTAAAAAGTAGTTTACAAAGTCTATTTTAAAATAAACTTTAAGAAAAAAACAGAACATGGAACACAACCATATCTGACAAAACTTGAAAGATCATACTTCAACAGTTCATAGTTTACACCCCAGTGAGACATAAAAGCAACCACTGCAGTTCTGAGATACTGTGAATAAGCACAAATAAGATTACAATATGCTAGCAAAACTGCCTGTGAAATATCTATTTTGATTCTCATTATGGCCTGAAAAAACATCTAGTTGATTCAGAACATGCAGAGATTAAAAATTACTACTCTGCCTAAATCAAGTCAGTGGAAATAGCAGAAGACATCTGTGACAGCTTCATTATTTCTTGAGCAGTTCTTTCCATCCTAACACATGACACTGTCAAAGATGGTGATCCAAAATATTACTTGGTTTTGTTCTTCTTCCAGTGAAATAGATGTCAATTTGTTTCCCTTTTTTCTTTTCTTTTTTTCTTGTTTCATACTCATGCTTTTGATTAGGTGTGAGCCTTGATATATGTATGTCATCTGGTTTACATGCTTTGTGATATACATGAGGCACTACAACTGTAATTTACCATGGTTAGTCATAATGTAGAACACATCAACTTGAAATAGCTTCCATTTGGCTATGTGCATTTTTTAGCAGTTAAAGCATTTAGGAATGGTTAACAGAAATGCTGATTACATTCCGTCGGAACAATAACTTCCGCTATCTATGCAATGTTTTGGATTATGTTTTATGTTCTTCTGTACATTGAAGGTGATGTGCTGTCGTGACATTTTTCGGTTTTTATAAGAGCTAGGCTATTTCTTCAGCTTGTTCTAATTCTGGGTTATATCTTTGCCATTTTGCAGGACACAAAATTGCTGTGCAAGAGCCTATACAGATCTGAACGGTTAAGTGATAAGCCATACTAAGACATGAAATGCTTCTGTATTTCAGTAGCATTCAAAATATTAACTACTAACATTTTTCTGTAATGTGCAAGTAGCTGTTAAAATTGTAATGCCTCTTTTTTGCCGCAGTTATATTTATGTCAGTCTTGTCTGCAATCCTTTTTTTTTTTTTTTTGAAATAGTGAAATATTAAAAGACCAAAGGAATTCAGTTTGCCACCTACAATGTTTTCATTACTTAAACCTATCTCAATAGTGTAGCTTAACTCAAGCATTTACTTCTCCACATGTCATTTACTAATGACAGGCTTAAAGTACAAATGCTTAGTTTGATTGGCTGTACTATAGACAGTGAAAGTGGATGAAGGGAATATGTTTATCAGAAGAATGTCTCCAAAGCATGTGAGAGAAATTCCAGTCTAAAGATAAATATACACCATCTCTGGTATTTTTTCTCTCTGATTAAGAAATCAGCAGTGAACCTGATGTATTATCAGACATCGGTTGTGGGAGAATGAAAGCAAGAAAACTGCAGCAGTGCACTCCAGGGCAAGCATTCTGCACTTCCAGAAGAGAGAAGAAATGAGAAAGACTGAATGGCTGTCATATGATGAGTATCAGGTGTCTGCAAATCAGACCAGCTTAGAGTTTTAATTATGAGGTTATCAGAGATAAACCAGTTTCATTGATTAGTATCTGCTCAGAAAGAGAGAAGAAGTCAATGGAATGACCTCACCTCTTCAAAGGGTTTAGTGAGGATTTATTTTAACCTGTCATTGTCAAAATGGTGATACAAGATGGACAGTTAACTGTTTTTCCAGTTTTGTTACCATATAGGCACAATATAAATGAAATGGATGTCTTCAATAAATTTAGAAAGAAGAGGTAGCTGTTCATCCTCTAGTTCTCCTGAAATTTCTCCCTCCTATATGTCTGCAGGTGCCTATATTTGTTGGAGGGAAAGGGGAAGGAGAATCTCAACAGTTAAGCTAGTTTTTCTTCATTTTTCAAAATCTCTGAAGTTTAGATGTGTCTGGATCATGTTTTGTTTTGATTTATGACTCTGTAAGTGAGAAGGAGCAGGTGCTTTGAAATTCCAGTCATGATGTTGGCTTAAATTTAGGCTCTCCAAAGTGAATGATTTTGTTGAATTGGGCCAATTTCTACTCAGTGAATGTCAACAGCTGAGAAAATGAAATATCTTTAAGACAATAAGAAAGAGATGACATGGAGGACTCAGGGTTGCCTTGTAGCTAGGGCCAAAATGAGATGGAAATAGATGAGTATCAATAAATACCCATCAAAGAGCACTGTCCAGAGAAAAAACTACCCATCAAAGAGCAGCATCCAGAGAAAAAGAGAATTGTTCTCACTTTGATGAAGGGGTAGGAGTAGCCTGAAGCCAACTATAGAGGTATACAGCTGAGACATGAAAAGGCAGCATTTCCCTCACTTATTTTAAGGTTTTGAAATTCTGCACTGGCTGATTAATTTCTCCTCAAGACAGTACATGTCATGGGACTGTAAGGGCAGTTTACAGAGTAGAGCATTGTTCAGGTTGAGAAAAGAGAAAAGGATTGTTTCCTAGCTTATAAAACTCCCTTCTTTTTCTAGATGCGTCACTTATTTTCATACCAAAAATAATTTCTTTGCTAACACAACTCAGCCCTTGTATTCATATGCAATCAATAAGGAATTTCTTATTTTCTGGTTCTAGGACTACACTAGTTAACTTCTGCAGCTCTCAGGAAAGACTTTTTTTTTTTTCCTGTGATCTTAACATGTCAATTGAACTATGGAATTTTTCCATAGTTTTCTCTGAACATCAGACATCCACCTATGTGACAAGAATACATTCTCTCAACCACAGAATCCACAGAGCTGGTTGTGGAGCAGTCATGTCACCTCATCATTCAGTTACCAACAGGCCTGGCTTCTTCAAGTATCTGGGATAGAGAATAATGCTGCCAGAAACCACAGCAAAGGTAATGCAAGTCTTGGCTGTAGGACCAAGTCTCTCACCACAAGAGCAGCACCAAGGCTAGTTGTTCCAGCCTCCCAGTGCTCAGCTCTCTTGGCCAGCAGGACTATTTGTGGGGTCAATATATGGTCGGTATATGGCTACCACCAGGAAGCTGATCTAGCTAGAAGTATACACACATGAGAATGACAACAACTGTTGTCTGAATATTCTTCTTCCCTTAGCACATGCACCTGAAGAATAAAGCAGAGTATTGCTTCTGGAGAGCTGCTAATCTGGGAACAGGGGTTTCCTTCCCTTAACTAACAAAGACAGGTGCCCTGAATTGGAGACATGGTCATGCCACTTATCACTTGCATACATGAGCAGTGCTTGGAAGCTATTGCTGGATGCAGGTTGTGCTACACCTCTAGGAGAGGCAGTAGAGTCAATGCTGGAGATAATCTGCCTCCCATCTGAGCCATCGCTTGTAGTTAATAAAACTGGTCTATAATTGAAATGACTTACAGGGGGGCAGGGTGTGATTGCCAGTCTTTTCAAAGTTGTTTGAAGCTCATTAACAGGGAATTCTTGAGGGTTTGATAACAACTGCTGTGTAGGGTGGATGGCTGGACATTTTGAAAGATTTAAATTGTGAATTTCAAGTCTCTCAGGTCTTAAAAATAACTTTTATGAGAACTGAAATAGCTCTAGCTGTTAGGACCGTTGTTTATCCTTGGAATCAAGGAGTAAAAGAAAAAATGTATATAATGCTGTTTCCTATCTCTGATTTTACTAATTAGAATATTAATTACCATGAGCAGCTTGTATCTTTAGGGGTATCCTAGGTCAAAGTATTCTTTTCATAGGAAAAATGACAGTAAAAATTATTGCAGATAAACACAACATAAGATTTTATATTTATTTAAATGACTCTGATCTGTTAAATGATTTTTGGTTATCAAATGAGGATACTTAAAGAGTGTGGGAGTTCAGTGCTCCACTCTTAGCAAACGAAAAATTAAATTAAATATGGAAGTTCTCTTATATAATTTTAGTCCCTGAAATGTTGTTTCATTGTTTTTAATGGTAGTTTTATTAGCCTTGTATGTGAAGAATACAACATGTATTTTAAAACATTGGTCATATGAGACATTTTATTTAATTATTTTCTTCAGGAGAAAAGCTGCTTAAATGAAAATGAGGTGGATACCCTAAAAGCTGAGAATAGGGAATGTGAACACTGTGAAACCAGGATGCGTGCAGAGTTGCCTGGGCTAGGCTGCGAACTGGAGCAATACCACCACGTTACTGTGGTGTTCAACTTGAAGAAAACAGTTTACAAAATTGATGATCAAAATGCCCTTTTAGGCTTTGCTACTGACAATCTTCCTCAAGGGAAAGAAGTGCTGTCCTCTGTGGAGGGCTGAGGAATGGCCTTTCATGGCAGCCTGTCTGGGAGCAGGGTAGCACAGACAACCCTCCCGGTCATCACAAATGTGCCTCACAGGATGCTGTAGCTGAAATAGTGCAGCAGAGAACTCATGCACAAACTAAACAGGATTTGCAAAGATTCTCAGCATAACCAAGAATGGTTTGTGTGGATGTGCTAAATGATAGTAATCTGATTTTTACTTTATTTGTTACCTAGCAAAAGGATACCTTTTCTATTAGATGTTTGTTTTTGAAATATCAGACATAATAAATATTCCTATTACATATTCTATCAAAATCTACCACAGTCTATATGGAAAGAATAAATTGTCTTAATTCCTTTTAAAAAAAAAGCCCCAAGACATTAATCTTACATGAAATAAAACTGATGAAGTCTTGGGAAACCAATTTCTTCTTTCCCTGTCAGAATGCAGAAGCCTAGGATTCCGAATTCTAGAAATGAAAAAAAAGAGATTGCTCTCTACAGTAGTAATGTAGTATCATTATATAAAACATGGTGAGATACTCCAAGTTTTAATTTCTGATTAATAAACCAATGTACATAACATGGTTCAAACAAGACATTCTGACTATCAAATATGTTTTCATTGGTTTTCTTTCCACGGAGCAGACAGGCTATAGATGAATGTCCCACTCATTTCAGTTTTGGGATGCTGCATGGAGAAGTGGGGTAAGAACCTGTGTTTCTCCTACTGCTCTCTACTCCTATGAACATGCAGAAGACTAAAGAATTTGAAAGGTCAGATTATTTAGTCAGGTTAAATAGTGATAGATTGTACAATAGCAATGTGTAGTATCTAATTTCTTTTACTGTCTGCACTACTGTTTACACAGTACACTGTCCAAAGTGAAAGTGTCAATATAGCCATGTCCAAGAGACTGTGACACACTTTGTGGTACTTCCTGATGAGAACTGAAGCACATGGGAAGATAATGGCCTAGCACTGCCCAGAGCATGACATACAGTTCAGATCCCAAGGAAAAAATAAATTATTATTGTGATTCAGTAAGTCTTCAGAATCTATTTTTGTCTCTCAGACTCTGTGATGTCAAAATTTGCCATTAGGTGGCTGGAAACACCAGGATAATCCATGTGCTTGAGTGCAAGGCTCTCCCTTTGTGCTATTCAGTACTGTCTGCTACAGCAATACATTTTCACAACACAACTCACAAATTAACTAGTCATTTAAAGATAAGTTGTACTTTAGGTGAGTCACATATTCCTTTCAGTATAACGACAGGAATTCTCCAGAGTTACCAGAAAGATCTATGAACTAGATTAGTCTGGGAAGATTCAGGAACTCCAGGAAATTTCCAGTCCTCAGAGAATGAATTTCTTTTTTTTTTTTCTACTGGCTGAAGAATTAAGGAAGTGGTAAATAATTGCCATTGTTGGTCCATCTCAGTGATAAACTTCAAAGAACAAACAAATTACAATTACTAGTCTTGTTCCTCAGTGCACTCCTAGACTGTACTAAAATCCAGCAAGGGATAATAACACCCTATCTGTAGTAGAAAAAGCAAAAGCTCCACTAAAATCTTCAAAAGAGTCATAACCAGACTTTAAATACCAACCCCAATGAATTTTTTTTCATTTAGGATTCATATCTTTAAAATATATCAGCTGCGTGTTGGACAGATGTTATTTCCAAGCATACAATTAATGTAAACAAGCATTACAGCTCTGATGTCAACTGGCAAGACCACATTAAAATGATTGGGAGACGACCACACAGCAGACATAGTTAGAAATGGAAATTATGTAACTGGAAAAGGAGTGAAATGCATGACTGTATGTTTTCCATTAAGAATGTCTTTCACACAATCATAGAATCACAGAATGCTTTGGGTTGGAAGCCACTGTTAAAGGTCATCTAGTCTAATCCCCCCTGCAATAAGCAGGGACATCTTCAAGTAGAGTAGGTTACTCGGAGCCCTGTCCAATCTCATCTCGAATGTTTACAGGGATGGGGCATATACCACCTCTCTGGGCAACCTGGGCCAGTGTTTCACCTTACTTGCTGTGAAAAAATTCTAGTTTGTGTATTGCCAACATGAGTATGTTCTATGGGCTAAAAAGAATACCTGTCACAGGCTTGCAGTTCACATAGAAAGCTTTTCCCTCTTTAGCCTTGATTCCTAAAGCTGCTTCTGCACTCAGCTTTACTATCAGTGTGCTGATTTAGAGAAGTTGATTGTTGTGTCCTGCAGTCACACAGGAAATATTGCACCCCTTCTGTCCCAAAGGTGTAGTCCCCTTTTCACAGGTAGCAGTGCAAGGGGAAGATCAGTTCTATGGACCTGACTGAGAACAGTGGTTCTCAAGTTCTACTGCCCTTCCTCTAGAATAAAATCTACTATTACCCTGCAGCAGCACCTGATTCTACAACATTTGCAAGCTTCTCCAGGTTGGTACATTGCCTTTTCTAGCTTGGCAAGTAAATTAAAGCGGTGCTTATCTTTATGGCCAAAGTAAAGCCTTTGATGTACTACAACAAATGAGCCCATATTCTGTCATTTCTTCTAGTCTTCAACCCAGACTCGGGCTTTGCAGCTTGCATGCTCACTAGGACACATCTCTTCACATCTTTCTCTGGAGGTGTTATTTTAACTGGCTGGTACTGACTAGACAACTTTTTTTCTTTCTGACTGATAGTTTACTTTGCAGCTCTTTGGTTAAACTTCCGTTGACATTTTCTCGTAATTCCAAATGGAAATTTGGTATGATACCTCTATCAGTGACCTTCAAGATTTGTTACAGGCAGGAGAATTTTTAGAATGAAGGAGTTCTAGCATGGTCATCTCTATTGCATTTGAAATGAAATGGTGACTGCAGGGAAACTGAATGAGCTGTAAACTGAAAAAAAAAGAAATTTTCTTTTACTCCTTATCCTTACTGACAATTTTTGGAATGTATTATGGTTTTTATCATATGTTTTCATGCTTTTCAACCTATTCAATTCCCTCTGTGAGCAGCACCTTTGTATGTGTATTCAACTTCTTCTTACGACAGACAAGATTTCTTCCAACACTTTTGGAAACACACCAGTGGTTCTAGAAATTCCTTAAGCAATGCCTACTAGTCTTGTAAATATGAATACATTGAATGAAATGTTAGCTACTCCTTTCAGCCTAGGACTGTGATCTAAATCTCTCTTATTCCAAAGACTTATGTAATGCCACTGGTGCTGGAACAGCTTAATGGTCAGACACTTGGGTCCTAGACTGTGTTGCTAATGGTTGTTTCAAAAGGGATGGAAGTTCATACTTATTACACCTGAACAAAATATAAAGAAAAAAATTAACAAAAATTGTGGAAATTACTTTAGAGGGAGTGAATCTATTTCAACTCATACATTTCTGCTAACAGCAACAGCAGAGAATTTATTTAGAGTAAGGTAAGACTTAAGACAGTGTAGCTTAAAAATGTTAAATCTGTAACAGCTGTTTGGCAGGTGTATTGGTTGTGCACAAAGAGTAGCCTAACACAAGTTTAAGTAAGCTATTTTTGGTTTGTCACTTCTTTCTTTTTGGCACAAAGCAAGGTAAAGGAAACAATGAACAAATAAAATCTGGCAATGGAATGACAATGGACATAAAACTGTCTTTAAGATTCATCTCCACCATAGTGGCTGAACGATGTGAATTTCAAAAGCCATCTTGGTCATATTGTTTTACCTAGTTTTAAACATTATCTCTAGAAGTCTCCTGATGCAGATGCTTTTCCATGCAATGCCCTTCAGAAATAATTGATCTGAAACTTTGATTGGCTTTAGTTGGTAGAAAAATGACATCTACATGAAGATATGTTAGATAAACTGCTGCTAGACAGAGGAATCTGTGGCTGACCTGCTACTATAAAAAAGTTTTAATTTTGTCAATGTTTGAATTTGAAGGCAACTGCCTAAAGATTAAATCTGTGTGAAAAGGTTCTTTACAACATTTCAAAGTATGCCTGTGATTTTAATACACCTTGCTGTTTTGTTGATTCATCAGGCTTCTTCTTGTCTTACACTGTGACTTCCTCTTTTTATATGTAGCATGATGAGTTGCCTTTCTTTTTAACTAGTCCATGGGATGGATTTATTTCCTGCAGTAGATTTTGGTGAGGATATTAAGTTGCTGAATTGTCATGGTAACAAGTAGTACCTGATGGAACAAGAGACAGGTTTGTATTAAGCTTGCTATCAATATATACAAATGCATCAGATTTTGAACATTTTTGTCTCTTTAATGGAATAATACCATGAGGTAGTTTATGCTACATGGCAGATTTGCACTCTATAGAATATAAGGAGCAATAAATTTCAGAGGAACAAGTGTTTTATTTTTATATGTGGAGAACAATATAATTGTATAACTAGTACAGGAGACTGTCTGACATTGAATTCAAGTGTGCAACTTTATGTGAAGGAGGCACTACCTTTTGTACTCTCTGCTTGGTGATAGAATCATTTGTAGGCTTCCTTTGCCATTTATTGACATGGTCAGAAGTTCATTGATCTGCTTGTTAAGGCCTCTTCTCCTTCTTTCTCTCCACTACATAAGAGCTATAAATACCTTCTTGTCTGTTCTTCTCTGGATACAGAAAAATAAAATCAACAGCTTTCAACAGTTGTTTAAGAATCCATGTGTTTGTGAAAGGAACAGCTGATAACATCCACCACTGTGAAAATGACTATGGTAAATTCAGTGTCACATACCTTCTAATCCAAACCAGAATGTGAATGCAAGTTCTGCTAAATCAGTGTCTGATGTCATGCCTGTTCAGTAGGCTTTTTGGAACAAGCATTGCTTCCGCTGGTCCCAAAAATACTGTTGCTGTTCCTCATCCAAACCCCTCATCAGACACAGGAAATGAGTCTTGCATTGATTTGTAAAGCTAACATTGATAAGCAAAACAGAAAGCTACTCAACCATCTCTTAGAAAAAAGTCCAGGAGGAAACAAAGTAAAAGACAAACTAGAACCACAAACCCTTTACACAGAAGCTGTGAATAAGGAAATTCTCTGCAGCACGTGTATGAGAATGTACATGGCTTTATGCTGCCTTTACGAGTTTTATGCTCCTGGATGGCTCTTGGAAACGCATCATCTAGGCATGTCTCTGCCCAAAATCTTTGCCCTTGTGCCATATCAACTCTGACATGAGGAGACCTTGCTCTGTCCTTCCTAAGTTGTTGGTAAAGCAGTCTTGCACTTTTCTGTTGGACAGCTAGTCCTGAAAAATTCACACAAGAACATTCCTACTGCAGCATTTTACCTACTGAGACAAGGCTGGAGAAGGAGGGAGAGTAATAAAATGCAGGATTTCTCTTTACTGTCTTATAGTGGCTAAGTAAATAAAGCAGTATATTTTCAGAGACGTGTCACGTTGCTAAACAATACTGATTTCTACTGCTGAGAGTAATTGCTTATGTCTTCATAAGTGGAGCTCCTTCTCTTACAGGAAGCAATTGCACATTTTTCTGCTTAGAAAAACCAAAGCAGAAATATATCCATATTACCTTGACTACCTGGCAAAATTCATATCTACTATTGCTATTTGTTTTCACATGATGTCTTCTGTTTTCCTCCACCCACCCTGACTTGTCTTCTCATTCCTCAGCTAAAACTGCTCTTTAATATCATAAGCTGCTTCTGTATAGGAGGTTCCCATATATTACATGTTTCTACACTATCTGGAACCATGCAGACCAAAAGACCCAAGATATTTATATGCAAGTACAAGCCACTCTTTAAAATAACAAAAAGCTTTTTATGATCCCTCCTTTTTCCAAAACTAACTTTCAGAACTGGGGTTTAATATTATATTATTTGCAGGTAATAGAAATCTTGGGTGCATTTCAGCACTTGATCAATGGAAGTGCTCAGGAACATTTAGCAATGAGCAATTTGTGATTTGTCATTTGTTTAGTATTATTAGGAAACGGCAAGATGTTTATCAATAAAAAGGCCAGTAAGCTAAATGTCTAAATCCTCAAATCTGTTAAAAAGACATCATCTCTGATCTTTAATGGATCCAATTCCCGCTTCATTAATTGCTGATTGTCTTGACAATAAAAAAATAAGTTTGAATAACAAGAAGCGAATTGCAACAACTGCTCAAATATCTGTTCAGATAAGCGTGAAAAAACATAGGTAACTTGCCATGAAAATTAAAGTAGAAATGCATTCAAAATCCATTGTTGTAATATTGAGCTAGAACCGTTTTTCTTCATGCCAAAGAATATTATATTCTATAGAAAATGCCTACAACAGGAAGAGATCTCTGCTAACAGCAGAGTAAAACACATTGTGATGATCACCCTTTGCAGCCTTGAGTATTTCAGCTCATCTTCCACTGCCATGGTAATAAATACTTAATTGTTTGGAAGGAAAGAGAAAAAATAGAAGTTACTTTTATTTGCATCATCTAGGAACTTTTTGCTGTTATTTTTAATTTCTGTTGTCTAAAGCAGCTCATGAAACTTTACAGTACAGTTGAGTCTGATGCTTTTGTGAAATGCTATTTCCACTCCCTATTTAAATGTGAAAATCTATTATTAATGCCATATTTGGAGTGAGGATTTACACTGTAACAACTTCATCACAGATAATGCTATGTTCACATCTTAATACTTTTCTTATGCATTAACCTAAATTACTAAGTAGTTGTCTTGAATGCCAGAAAGAAGTTGCCTTTTGAAATTCAACTGAAGGTTTCTTGATTCTTCACTGTCCAAAGATACTGATGCAAGTGCTTGGGGAGATAAGAAAACATCAGTGGAGTCATAATTTTGATTTGCTGCTGGAAGTAAACCCCTTTTCCTAGTGTGACAAGTTTTCCTGTCCTGTGAAGCATGAAACCTTTCATGATGAATTCAGAGTGAATAATTTCTCTCTCTACGCCTCCCTTTGACTCTGACTTCAATTTGTTCTCTTAAAGAATAAATCTCACCTAGGCCTGAGTTCCAAATTGCACATGTGGTGGCTTAAGGCTCTTGCAGGTTAAGCTAAGTCATAAGAGAGTAGAAATGTTGGACAAAATTTGTCTAGAGAGCCAGTGAAATTCAGTACAAACATTGTCCCTTACAACCATCCATCTTAACTCTCAGTTTCTTTCTACAAGCAAAGTCATGTCTTCAGCACAGTGCACACCAGCCTGTGACTCATTTATTTTAAAGCCTTTGGCATTTTGACTCAGATTTTCAGGTTGTCAGACTTGCAGACTCATGAATAAGCTGTAACTGCAGCAATGTGAATTTTTTTTGGTTTTTCTTCTCACTTCAGATCTTAAGTATTCATAATCACTAGCTCCAGAAAAGCATTTTGACAACATTTTGCTGCTCAGCTGCCAGGCTACATACAGTACAGAGGCCAGCATTTCTTAGCTCAGCACCTTTCCTGGGCAGAGTTTGCAGTCACAAATTGACAGCTGCAAAGTAATGGACATTGTTTGTCTTTAGAAAGTATTTGTTATTTCTTTTTGCTCTTCATTTAACAAAGCATTTTCATTTCACAGTAATACTGTGTTTCTAACCATGTTCTATGGACGGATTTCAACAGACATCTCTAAGCTTAAGTATGAAAACAGATGTAAAAGAAGATAATTTATTTCTTCCTCCGGGGTCATGCCGTTCAATATTCCACTAGAAAGCAGACAATCCCTGACACAATCAGATCAGTCACGGCTTTGTCTGGCTAAGTCTTATAAACCCTCAAGGACAGAAAAGCTGCTCTCTCTCTGGACTACCACTATTCCAGAACTGTACTACCCTCCTTGTGAAGTGGTGAGAGGAGACTATCTCACACATAGCATCAAGTTACAGGGCCAGAAGACCTGAACAAATACCTTCAAAGAGCAGCCAGTACCTTTTGTGCTTGCCTGTTGCCAGTCATGCTAGTCTTTTTTTTTGTTTTGTTTTTAAAAGGAATTGTCCAAAAAGTGCTTTTCTAAGGCTGAGTTTAGAATTAGCTCATTGTTAACCCCCTGTCGTCTAAAATGAAGGAAAAAGGAAATTTGCTATGCTGTGTGTAAGGGAGAGATACAACCACAGGAGTACAGAAAGGAAAAATGTTTTTAAAATCAATTTTTACTTTCTTTTTCTCCACTAAATTCTCATTTCATCTCATCTCAGTCAGCTAGGTAAGGTATTTGGATCAGCAGTAGTACAAACACTGCTGTACTACTGAAATGGCAATACACAACTTCAGTATATATTTGCTTGTTTTTCAGTCAAGAATAATGACATTTTTATTCTCCTCCTACTGTTGTTGAAAGTGAATAGAATCCTGAGTCATATTGTTTACAGAATAAGAGAGTAATTTATTTCAATGTACTTTTGGTATTATCCTTTTTACAGTCCCACATTTGTGAAAGTTAGTGGAAAAGATGAGAGAATGTAAGAAGCGAGATTCACATCTGAAAGAGGCAATCTTAGGTGTCCTAGTAAAGGTGGGTTATTCGGTACAGAAGGTGGGTAATAGGCAGATTATTATTTTTTTTTTGGCAGTGGTCAAGGCAGTACTTGAATGGGGAATTGAAGCATGTGCCAGTTAACTTGGAAGCACCAACGACAGACTATGTCAAGAGCAATCTTGTGTAGTACTTACTCATCTGATGCATCTCCGATTCTGTTCTTCTCCACACAGAACTCACTTTCAGTGGTGCTGTCTGCACGAATTCAGACATTGCATAGTAAGTTACAAAGCATATCTGAATTAACAGCTTATTTGCAAGTGTCAAGCTGCAAGCAGTGTAGGCATTGATCATGACTAGACAGCACATTTCTAAAGCAAGTTTAGTATGTCTATGGTGGCTGCTAAGTGTCAAACGGCATTCTAAGCACATGTTAATAAAAATGCATGAACTCGTATGCTTTAAAATAACACCAATTTCCCTAGGCCTAGGGAAGGTTAACATGCATAAAAATTTCACATTTGGGTCCTGCCAAGGATTTTTCCTGCCAATTAAAATATCAATTTGAGGTTTTGAACTTTACAGACTTAAATTTGCCCTTAAAGGAAAATACGCACTCAGCTCTCTCTTAAGATTATGACTGAAATATTTAAGAGATTTTTACAATTAAGATAACATCCTGATAACACACTTCACAACAGCTGAAATGCGAGTCTTCCTCTGGCAAACCTCCAACTCAGTACAACCAGTCTCTGCACTTGCCCTGGCATACACATTCTATGCCTACTTTCTTAAAGACTGTTGTCAAGTGCGGTCATAGGTTTGACAGAAACTTTTCCTATCATTAAAAAAATAATTTCAATAAAGAATAATATTAGGGGAGCTTGGAAGCATTTTCAGGAACATTCTGATTTTACAAGATTCCAAAACAGAGAGGTAATTGCTCCTATCACAAGCTTTTTAAGATGTCTCACCCACTTTCCACCTATGACCACATGTATTAATGCATTAAGTTCACAGAAAACCTTTTTTTAATATTTCAGTACTAATAAATTATACTGATTCTTTAAAATTCACATCTTCTCTCCAAAACATGACACCCTCTTCTACTTGGATTAAATCCCAAAAGTCACAGAACATTTTTCTCAGAAACAGACCTGCTGTGTGAGCTCTACCTTTCGTATCTCTTCTCCCTAATCAGGCCAGTGCAGGTATGCTCTTCCCAAAATCCAGCAGGTACTTTTCCAAACTCCTCTGAGGGTCTCCAGAGCTGTGCACCCTAAAATTAGTAGGAACTGCTAGATGTCCTAGATCATATGTGCACTGTGGGTTTTCATGTAATTTCCCTTTTTTTTTGTACATACACCATAAAAAAGAAAAATTCAAGGTGATCTCTCAATTTCTTTCAGGAACAGATACAGAATCACACACACAGAATCACTCAGGTTGGAAAAGACCCTTGGGATCATCGTGTCCAACCATTAGCCCAACTCTACAAGTTCAACCCTAGACCACATCCCCCAACACCACATCCAAGCGATGTTTAAACACATCCAGAGATGGCAACTCAACCATCTCCCTGGGCAGCCCATTCCAATATTTCACTACCCTTTCCATGAAGAATTTTTTCCTAGTGTCTAGTCTAAACCTACCTTGTTTCTTGAGGCCATTCCCCCTGGTTCTGTCCCTAATTACCTGAGAGAAGAGACCAGCACCAGCCTCTCTACAGTGTCCTTTCAGGTAGCTGTAGAGAGTGATGAGGTCTCCCCTCAGCCTCCTCTTCCTCAAACAATATAGGAAGTCCTTAATATGAAGAACTGCTACTTGGACTCTCACAGCAGGATACACTGATCTGCTGGCATCTAAGACTTCTCTTCATCATATATTTTGTATTCCATATCCACAAAGCAAAATAATTTGAGGTTTATAAGTATGTGGGGTGGGGGGCAGAACCCTAAAAATAAATTAAAAAAATAAAATCATATGTTTTCAAGGAAGAATTTGTTTTGTTAAAGGGAGTTTAAGAAAACTGCCCAAAGTCTTCCAGCTGACATAAAAATCTTCATGACAATTTTCAATAATCAATCCTGTATTATCATGACACTCAACCAGAAAGAATATAACTAACTTCTATTTACATTTAGAGGTTTTGGGGGAGGTTTGGATCATTGCGACCACATTTGTTTGTACTGAGTAAGCAGCAGGATTTTTAACAGGACCGACTTATTTGTTCAGAGATTTTCCCTTTGGAAAATGAAAAAAATACAAAACCAAAATGACAAGTGCCAGAAGGCCTGGACATTTTTTCCTTCATTCTGGTTTTGCTTCAGTAGCAGCTTTAGTAGATTTGAATTCTTTGCATGTTTGCACCCCATGGAGTGTAGTCATCTATTTTTTTGATAGGAGAGAGTAACAAAACAAGATATATATATATATATATATACACATATATAGTGTGATTATGATGTGTCCCAGATAAGAGACAGGAGCCACAGTCCTGACTTCCAGAGGAACCTCTGCCCCAAGAGCTGTCACATGCCTCCACCTTTTTATGCCTGGGTGTCATCATTTTAGAAACCATTACACGCCAGTGTTCATCCTCACAATTGGCTGGCAGGAGCAGGCTACCAAGAACTACATCACTACTGCATATGCAGAGTCCAACATCTGGGACAACAGCATGTTTTCTTACTGCTCTGTGACTGGAAGGTTGTCATTTCTTGAACCCATCATATGCACATGATCACAGACAATCCTCTGACCGGCTGCCTATTTCCTCTGAATTATAAAGCGCTCATATAAGAAAATATATCTTGATCTTTCTGTGTCTTATCTTTGATATTAATATGAATGCACAAACAGGAGATATGGTTTAACAGGGATGGCTTTCATTCATGGATGCTCAGAAGACTGCACCAAAGCCAAGCTGGATTTCTTTAAAGTATCCTTAAATCAAGGTCTTTGATATCAGCTGACATCTCTATTATAATAAATATAGCCAAGATCAACCAATGAGCTAGCCCTTGAGAAATACATATAAGGACATATGCAACACATCAATGAAGGAGTATTATTACTCAGAGAACTCAGAGTATTTGGTATATTATTTATGAGTGAAAGAAATACTTAGTGCTTTTTTCCACTACTCAAAAGATTCTGTCTCTGCTGTCAATGCTAAGTGTCTCTTCCTATCAAATCTTTTACCAGTTTATTTCATATAAAAATATAAAAAAGTAAATTAACAGAGGATGAGAAAATGGAAAGGTACACCATACTGGAATACAATAAAATAGAGAAATAGAATATGAATATTAGATCAAATTACAATTTAGAGACAAATTTGCATAGAAGGAAATGATACCCTATTTCTGGGCCAAGAGAGTAGAAAGTTTACTGTAATACATTGCTGAAATACTGAGGAACAACACAAGAAGCTTGGGAGATTTCTGAGAAGAAAACTTACAAATTTTAAAATGTAGTTGTCGTTTTTTTTTGTGAATACAAAAGTGCCTACAATGTATTAGAAAAATTAAAGCTCAGGAATCTTCCAGGGTTGTGGATAATACTAACAAAACTAATTGGATTGATATGAATGGAGAGTGAATGTGAAGGCATGGGTCCAATATACCAGCAGAAAGGTTGTAAAAAGGATATGCATTGGTGACAGCTAGCACACCTCTACCTCTGGTTTCTCAGGACAACCAGATCTGAAAGTGATCTGAAAATTCTGATCAGTCAGAGGTCGGGCAGGATAGGGATTAATCACAGCTTCTGAAAGGTATGGTGGGAACACTGAAATCCTGCAGACTGCTAGGAAGAGCTCAGGGACTACGGGGAGGGGTGAAAAAAATTACATCCCTTGTCCCTCCATGTCAGTTCAAGGAATCCTTAATAAATCATTTATTAATCACTTAATAAAATTGTGATCATAATTGGGCCAAACCACTTTTTTCTTTTAAATTGTTGCTAGAATTACCTGCCACTCGTACATAGATTATTTTTTTTCCCCCCAATGAAAACATGTCTTTTCTCTAAATAGGCTTTCATGGAGTTTTACATACAGAAACTAGTAAAGGGTTTGTCCCATTTCTGGTGTTATTTTTTTAACTAAAGCTTGATTCCTTAAAATATTTCCGGGTTTTGCAATCACCAGTTGAGTCAAATCTTAACATGATGCAACTAACTGACATTCACTTAGAAATAATAAAAACTTGAAAAGGTCTTTGTAAGCTAAACAAGAAAATTTATTATTAACCAATTAATCTTCCTTAGAAAAGAATGCAAAAAGTCACCTATCAAGGAAAGAAAAAAAAAAAAAAAAAAAAAGAGTACTGTCATTTCAGATCCTTCCATAAGGTCCAATCTCATGGCTTATTCAGATCTTTGGGAGTCTTCCATTCTCATTTTCAAAAGATATTCAGCAGCTGTACACATTTATTAGGTCAGTTTGCATTTGTCTTATCAGCATTTAAGAAAAGACATTAACTTGACTTTAAGAGCCTGCAAAAATTGTTTTAGCATCCTTTTTAGGATAGAATGTCCTAAGTAATTACATCTCGGAGGGATTCCCATCTTCTTTTCCATGGCTAATATAATTCATATTTGATTAAACCTTATTAGGCACTTTGGTTTTCTTCCAGTGAGTGGGAAATAGACACCTAGGTGTGTGAAGTCAAATTATAACAAAGCACCCAATGCAGAGTCCTACAGGACCAGAGTACACCAAATGTGTACTGGAGAGGGAACACCATCTTGTCACTCTTGGAGTTTGGAAAGGGCAAATTCTGGTTGCTAATCACAGCATCAGTTCCTGTGTAGCTCTCTGGTGAGAAAGGGCTAAATTAACACTTGTACGCACATACAGAATAGTCCTTCAAAGTAAACAGGACTGTGTTTCATTTCACTCTATACTGACTAGGATATATTCCTATTTATGATGTCCGTAATTCAAGCGTTAGAAGACAGGACTTAAACCAGGAGTGGCTAGTTTTCTTGAAATACTCATGAAAATAATTGTGTTCGAGAGCCATCAATCAAAGAACACTGGTAAAAAAGGTAAGGACACTCTTGACAGAGCTCATCGCTGAAACCCAGTGATAGCAGCACCAGTGACTTCTACTAACTTGTTTCCTCTCACACCTTCTTTGCCTTGAAGACCTAATGCTAACCAACGTGTTGCAGTTTAACGACCACTCTCAGAGAGGTATAAATGCACAATCAAGTAAATTTCTCTTTGATAAGTTAAACTAAGTTATTTCATCAAGGACTTTAAGAACTCTAATACAAAATGGCAATTTAATAGTCGAGGAAAAGATAAATCAAGGCTGTGACTACATCTAACCACTGGAAGCTGCAGGTAAATAAACTGTGCTGAAAAAAAATCTAGTTGCTACATCTAATTTACAAATTAATTCAGAAAAAGAAGTGTGTGTGGTAAAGCATTAAGCCTGCTAGTGTTGAAATTACTCCAACTTGGCATATACAAATCTGAAGAGTCAAATTCTTCTACATACCATAATTCATGATGCAAGTAGTTTCAATTCAAACTATATAATTAACTCAAATTATGTAATTAAGTGCTGAAAACACATGATATCCAAGAAGACTCACAAAGGACAAAAAGTCATAACAAACCTAGGTTTATGATATGGATTGCTTACATAATATGCTTTAAAAAGTACCATTGAAAAATTTTCACATAATCAGAGAAGCCTCTGACAGCCTGCAATAGTGTGTTATACTACATCAAACTGAGAAATGCTTTTTAACAGAAAAAAGGGCTGTTCATTCCCTTCTTTCCTGATGTGACTAATATTGTCAGGGAAAATTTAGAAGGAAATATTATGTCTAATTTTCTGAGGAAAGCCTTGGAGCTCAGTCTGTTATTCCCCCAAATTGCTGAAGAAAGAAATGCAATTAGCTCCTTCTGCTAGCATTTACTGCTATCTCACAGGGTGTAGGACAATCAGGTACTTTACTGGTCACACTGTGAGACCACAAATCACTTGGAGCTTAGAATGAGAAGAGCAAAACCAAACCTCTTTCATTATTTCTCCAATTTACAAGGAAGCTCTTATGAAGCTCATCACTGTGTCTGTCCTGTATACACACAGCTTGTTACACTTACACCAGGCAGTGACACACTGCATTGCCAAAAATACTGTGCTCCCAATCCTTCCACCAATTGCCCCAGTGCCCTGAAGTCCTTTTTAATGGCTTTAGGACTTCTTCTGTCTGCAACCTCATCACTGCCAACCTGCATGAACAGCAGCGGGTAATAATCAGAGGGCTGAACCAGACCAGGGAGTTTCCTGGTGATGTCTGTAACCTGGGAGCCTGGGAGGCTGCACTGCCCTGTGGGATGGATCCAGGCAGCACATGGGGCCTCTGCTCCCCTCGGAAGGGAATCGCCTGTGACAAGGACCCCCCTTTGTTTCTCAGCACAAGCAGCCCTAGTGTGTGGGGTGGCTGACTCAGCACAGGCAGCCCCTGCATGGCCCTTCACCTACACCCTCAGCTGCCTGGCCCTCCAGTTCCAGAGCCCCAGGCCTGCTGTGTAAGGGCAGCTGGGAAGGGGAGGGAGGCCGGGACCTGTTCCCACTCCCCCATCTCTTGGGTCCCCTCCTTCTGCCCGGTGGCAAGAGGGGAGGGCAGGGGATGCTCTGCTTCCGGTGGAGCCTCCAGCTGCTGCCTCGGCCTCGGGCTGTGGCCCCACCGCTGAGTCTCCCTCTCGCCCTCCCTGCTGCTCCTGACCCTTCCCAGCTCCTCTGCCAGCTCTGCCCCAGGCCGAACAGACCCCTCACCGCTCACACAGGTCGTTGATTTCACCTCCCAAGCCAGGAGAGGAAGCAGTTCCCCGCAGCCGAACTCACCTCTGGCACTGCCGGAGCGCCCAGCGCCCCGCCCCGCCCCGCCCCCTCCCCTCCTCCCCGAGCAGCCGCCGCAGGCCCCGGGGGCTCCGTTCCCGCGCGGTGGCTCTGGCACACGGTGCCTCGGCACCGCCCCCGCCGCCACCCGCCACCCGCCCCCCGGCCCGGGCCTTGACCTGCGAGAGGAAAACCTCGGAGGTTTCGTCGGGAGATGCTGAAAGCACACCTGATGCTTCAGCCGCGGGCCCGTGCTGGGATTTGTCCATGTGTGAATTCTGCGCGAACGCCGCGCTCCAGACGAGGCTGGCCAGAAGCTGTCTTTGGTACTTTGCCTCCTGCTTCCTGTGTTCATCGGTGACCATGTGCTCGCTCTACACCAAAAACAGTATTGTAGCTAATATTATTATGGCTTAATAAACCGTCATTTGAGAGACTCCCTCCCTTCCCAGAGAAGCTCTTAGAGACATCTGGGACACTAAGAAACAATTAGTAGAAAAGAAATTAATAGATAATAAATAGAAAATAAATCTTTTGGAATTACACAGGACCTTACCCCACCCTTCCCCCATCAGACAATTGGACCAGAGCCCTCGGTTGATAGCATATCAATTTTACTGTCTTCTAATGAATAAAGTGTAATACATTTCAATATAAAAAAGATTTTATCTAGGATTTGTGTAAGAAGCAAAAGCACGTTACTTGTAAGCCAACACTCATCCAAATTGATAATTCATTCTGTGGCACTATTAAGTAATAAAATTCTAAACTCTGTGTAATTTTTGCAACACAGACTGCTAACAGTGGCATTCAAAACAAATAAAGCTTAGCATGCAGACCTTGCATGACACCGAGTCAGTGACAGGTTGCCCTGGCTGGATGCCAGATGCCCACCAAAGCTGGTCTGTCACTTCTCAACTGGACAGGAGAGGGAAAATAAAATGAAAAACCCATTGATTGAGATAAGGACATGGAGATCACTCCCCAGTTACTGTCACTGGCAAAACAGACTCAACTTGGGAAATCACTTTGATTTATTACAAATCAAATCAGAGTAGGGTAATGAGAAAGAAAAAATAAGTTCTAAACCACCTTCCCCACCAACCCCTCCCTTCTTCCTGGGGTCAACCTCACTTCTGATACTCTACCTCCTCCCTCTGAGCACTGCAAGGGGTTGGGGAATAGGTGTGCAGTCAGTTCATCGCACATTGCTTTTGCAGTTCCTTCCTTCTCAGAGGGAGGACTCCTCACACCCTTCCTTTGCTCCAACATGGGGTCACTTCCAGTCAAGACAGTCCGCAGTGAATTTCTCCAACACAAGTTCTTCCCACAGGCTTCAGTTGTTCATGGACTGTTCCAGTGTCAGTCCTTTCTATGGGTTGCAGTCCTTCAGGGACAGACTGTTCCAGCACGGGTTCCCCTCAGGGTCACACGTCCTGCCAGCAAACCCGCTCCAGCATGGGCTCCTGTTTCCACAGGTCCTGCCAGGACTTTGCTCCAGTATGAACTTCCCACGGGGTCACAGCATCCTTCAGGTACATCCACCTGCTCTGGTGTGGGGGTCCTCCACAGTCTGCAGCTGGGTATCTTCTCCACTGTTAACCTCCATGGGCTGCAGGGGGACAGCCTGCCTCACCATGGTCTTCACCATGGGCTGCAAGGGAAATCTTTGCTCCAGTGCCTGGAGCACCTCACCCTCCCCGATCTTCCCTTACTGTGGTGTCTGCAGAGTTGTTTCTCTCACATATTCTGTCCTGGTTTGAGTGAGAACAGAACTAATTGTGTTCTGTAATTTTACTTTTCAGCTCAGTTCTTCTAACTAACTGCACTGTCTGAAGTTAGCAGCCTGTTCTCACAGACAGTGCCTGCTTCCAGCAGTGATAACACCCCATGGTTAGAGCTACTACCAAGGATTGGTGTGCAGACCAAGGCCACTGCTGGATCTTGTGTACCACATTGGCGGGGTGCAGAAACTAAAAGGCCACACTTCCAGTGCAGAGCGGACAGGACAGGTGACCCTAAACTGAACAACACAGGATTCCATCCCATATATGTCATATTTGGTATAAAGCTGAGGGATCAAGAGGGTCTCGCTCTCTTGGCCTGCTTTGCCAGCTTTGCTTGGCTTGGCTCAGGTGCTTTTCTGGTTTCTTCCTCAGAGCATCTGAGGACTCTGTCCTTCCTGTCTTCTATCCCAATCTGTGTGTTCCTGAATCTGGTACCAGAATCCAGCTCTTGAACACAGCTCCCATCTGCTGCTGGGCCCAGTCTGGGACTCTCTGATGCCTGCTCCACAAGCGTCAGTGGTGACAGTGATGCAATTCCCACCGGGGGGGTTGGTTTTGTATATATTTGTATACATTCCATCTATTATTGTTTTCATTTCATTAAAGCTGTTCTAGTTTCCTTTTCTAATCACTAAGTCTCTGACCCTTATTCCCTTTGTCATTCCCTTTGGGGGGGGGGGTGGGTAACAGAGAGTGTCTGTTAGAGATCTAAGGGGCTGCCCTGACCCTAAACTGTGACAATTCTCACTCCCTTCTCTCTGGCTGCAACTGCTTTTCCCTCTTCTTAACTATGTTAACACGGTGGTACTCATTCTGTCACTGATGGGCTTGGGCCTGGCCAGCACTGGGTCAGTATTAGAGCCAGCTGGCATTGGCTGTGTTGGACACAGAGGAAGTTTCTAGCGGCTTCTCACAGATACCCTGGTATACCCCTTGCTACCAAAACTTTGCCGCACAAACCCAATACAATCATCGAAAACAAACTAACTTTCCTGGTGGGGCCTTAATCTCCTAGTTCCTACATACTGTCAGCAGGGGTTCACAGGAGAGCTGGGCTTTCCTGCTCAAAGCAGCCAGAGATGGGGGAATGTCTTACTTCACTCTATACTTTGCTTCCTCTCTTCTCTGCTACCCTTGCATCAGCTTGGAGCTCCTCTCCCCCTCAGGAAAGTGGCTCAGCTGTTTAAACCAGCAGAAAACAAACCCAGGAGCTAACACTTACCTGTCTTGTGAAACTTCAACCTAAGATTATCTCAGGAAGTGGCAAGTATAACAGCATGAAAGGAAGACTGCCAAGTAAGTATCAGGTGGGAACAGGAATAGAATTTTAATTGTAAGAGATTTTCTTATAGGATAATTAAAATTAATGTTGCCCTATAAAAACTGCAAAGATACACATTTGGCAAACTTCCCCTGCATCATAAAAATAAATATAACAAACTAATCCTTGCATGAAAAATAAGCAAATGCTACAAAAATCTTCTGAAAGACAAAACATTCCAAAACTTCAAGGGAAAATTTTGTGTATGAAAACACATTGCAGCAGACTCTAAGCGCTTCATATTAACTCACTGGGATTGGACAGTATCTGGAATAAAGAAAGGTTGTCTTCTCAAAAACTAACAGAGCAAAGATATATCTCCTTTCATACATCCTGTATTTGGCTGGATACAAAAAGTGAGGGGATTTTTTTTAGTGCTAACAACAGTGTTATGTTTATATACTGTTAGGCATATGCTCAAATCCAGAAAATGAAGAATATCTTTTCTGAGAAGAAGTCTCTACCTGTTTCTTAGCAGGAGTCTTTTGTAGCTATTCTATTGTGGTAATGTTCACATAGCCTTGCCAAATCTTTTCTATTAAGGTTTATAATCTTAATACTTAATCTTTCAGTATTAAATGCTAATAACACTTGATAGCAAGAAAGTGAGGTTAAACAGTGTGTGTATCAAACACAAAAAACTTAGCTTGCCAAAACCTGATCATGTTTAAGAGGAAGACCACCCTCAGCAGGACTAAATGGTAATTGGGGAACTTTAAAGACACTTTTGAAACAAAGAAAAAATTAATCTTGAAAGAAGCATGAAAATTCCTAAGAGGAATCAGAGACCTTGGAGTCAGAGCAGCAGTAATCACAACCTGGTCTGACACTGCCAGTTGTTGTTCCACCAGCATCACACTTTTACCTCCGCCAGCAATAGCAGCCTCCCCATCAGACATGATGAGCTGCCTGCTCCGCAGCTGGATGGGCAACGGTGCAGATCACAGCAAACAGGGGCCCACACCTCAGATTTGTCTGTGCACCTGAACTCATGGTGTACTTTCTCACCAGCACAATTGTGGATTAATAGGTTGTGGAGAGCAGCACAGACACCCATAAAGCTATAGTGCCCATGCATCCTTATGGGACACATGCAAGTAGTGTAACCCATGCTTCCAAAAGAGTGATGATGGTTCTTGTAGTTCACACATCCTGTGAGGAAGGGAGGGGTGTGATGGTATTTTTCTGTCCCAGGTGCAGGACTTCACAGTATTCTCATGCAATTCTTGTTGCCCCAATCTCTCAGGCTGTCAAGATCTTTCTGAATGGTGCCTCTTCCTTACAGAATATATACCTCTTCTACAAGATTGCTGATATACAGAGATGTGTTGAGGGGACATCCAATCCTATTATCCAGCTTGTTTTAATGCTGAATGGTATCAGACACACTATTAAGCCCAGAGGAACTCCACTTGGGACTGGTTTCCAGTTAAGTTTTGAGTCAGTTCAGTCACACACTTAGGGACATGGACATGTAGAGTAGGGTTAATAGTTGGACTTGATGATCTTGGAGGTCTTTTCCAACCTAAATGATTTGATGATTCTGTGATTAAGCACTATGCTTTTAGCCTGACAGTTTTTCATTCATCCTCTGGTCCACTCTGTGTCATAATTATCAGTTTACCAACAAGGACACTGTGGGGAGACTCTGTTAGAAAAAAATTGCTATAGTCTGACATTGACAGCTTTGTCCTTATCCAGTGGGCAAACTGTTTTGTCACGGAAGGCAACGACATGTGTAAATCATTATTTAACCTTGGAGAATCTTTGTTGGCTTTTCCCAAACCGCTTGTTGTCCTTCACTGGCCCAGAAATAACTTCCATGAGGACCTGCTCCATAATTTTCCCAGAGATTGAAGTGAGGCAGACTGGTCTGTATTTTCTCAAAACTTCTTTTCTGCCCTTTGTGTACATGGATGTAATACTTGCCTTGTACTCATCAGGGACTTCCCTTGGCCTCCATGGCTTTTCAAAAATGATGAAGAACAGCTCTGCAGTGATGACAGCTCCCTCTTTTTGCACCCTTGAGCATATCTTGTCACGTCTCATAGACTTGTAGATTCCAACTTGTACAGATGATCTCTAAACTGACTCCCCTCCAGGGTTTATAATTTACTTCACTGCTGCTTCATGGTGTAGAGACTTGAGGTCTAAATTTACCCACAAAGGCTGAGGCAAAGAAGACATTGATTAAATCAAATTTTCCTGTGTCATTTCTAATTTGCCAGCCCCTTTCAGAGACAAACCTATCTCTTCCTTGTACATCTGCTTGTTACTAATATACCTGTAAAATCTTTGTTATTCTTGACATCTCTTGTCCATTTGAGCACCAGTTAAGCCCTGCTTTGCCACTCGGTGGCACTGCACTTGCTGAAGCCCAGCTGAACAGCAAATGAAGCAAAGCACATGCAGATGCTGGTCCTGCATGAGGTGTCTGCCCCATGGATCCTTTCTCAGGACACAGTGAGCCCCTTCCTCCCCACGCCCTTCAGCACTTCCCATGTGTGCTTTGCTTAGATCATGAGCGTATTTACTACCACATGCCCACGCTGCCCTCACAGCAAAGTGTAGGAATAAATCACTGTCTATTAAATGTTTATTCTTTTTTTCCATCTGACTTTTATTTATATATAAGCTCTGTCAAAGAATGGAATCATTCTCAACACCAATTTACTGGAGTGGGAAAAGTAAGGAATAAAATCACCATATTTGTTGTTTGTAAGCTAGTGTGAGCAAAATATAGATAGGGCAGAATAGTATATGCATATTATCCATACCAGACTAGAAAACAATAAAAAGTAATTTGTCTTTTTGTTCCAAGAGAGACAGCTAAAGATAGCTGATAGAAAATAATAGTGGCCATTATAGTAGCCACAAAAATAATAAGGAGCACAACCATACTCTAGAATAAATTCTTGTATATCCAATTAAACAGGTTTCAGAATGGCTTCTACATTTTAAGGAGTAAATGTGTTAATATGACATATCCTTGTTCTTTCGCTTTTATCAAGACATTTGTACAGATTGTTCTGGTCAACATGACATTAGCAAGTGATAAAATAAAGTATTCAAGTATGCAGAGTGCATCTTTTTTAACCAGTTCTCAAAATAAACAAGCACTGTCAACAATAGTAATTATATGTCATGCTGCATTGCTGACAGCTCTGGGTTGCATGTTTACCCATGAACAATCCAAATGATCGTTATGAATTATTGAAATTCTCTTTAACATCTGCAACACTGAAAAGTATTATGACAAAGTCTGAAAATGAGTCTTGGCTTTAGTATGGCAAATGAAACTGTTGTGAGTCCATCAACTAATTCTACGCATAGATGAAATACTGAATTCAGAAATATATATATATGCAAATGTGCATGACCAACAGGGTAATAAAGGATAACAATTACATTACGTTCAAGTACAGAGGACTCTGTCTCATTACAGTGTGTTTATACTAAAATGATAACTAAGTATTAGGCCTTGTAGTGTACTATGTAATCTTTTGCTGTTGAGATAACATGTATTGCAGAGTGGTGTAATCTGGCCATTATGGTAATTTTTCAGGAAAGGACAATGAGTAGGAAGAGGAAAAAATATTATCCACAATCCTTTATCCCTGTTTTTCACTGTGAAGTCTTTCTACCACTTGAAGACTCAATGTCCCATCCTGTTTCATATCATCAGAATTATTAAACTTGTAGCATTTGCATCACACTGTTGTTACTGTCTAGAAATACAATGCAAAAAGCACCTCCAAAGTGTTTTAAAAAGTCAAAACATGATATTCATGTAAATCTGAATATTCAGGAATGGCAGTCAACTCCTTTCACACACTGAAATGAGACTCCCCTTTCTGATACATTATACAACACTGTCATCTCTGGATGAATGTAAGCTGGAAGTTCAAATATTATCATCCATTTTAGAGAACAGGGAACAATTGATATATATCAATTTTGCTGTACCAACATTTGGTATTCAGTCTTCCCTGGAAATGACATGTTTGTTACTTGGGTTGAACTGAAATAAAAAGGCTGCAGAAACAGTTACTTTCTTTATCTAAAAGGAGATGTGGGTGATATAGCTAACATATTTTCCTGTAGAAAAATGAAATGTGGGATACTCTGGTAACAGTCGCATTATTTGTTGGTATGATCAGATGTAGAATAGAATTAATAAACAATATTGCACATGCACAAATGCAGTAAGAAGTCAATAGTTTCAATAATAAGACGATATGTTTTTTCACTTGCTGCTAAATGAATTCTCAAATTCTATCTGGATGCAATCTTTAAATGTTCTCAAACTTTCTCTAATCTGCTTTTAAGAACCTAGTTAAGATAGCAGTATTTCAGACCTAGAGTATAACAATGTTTTACTCAAGCAGGAACTCTTTGCTTTTAGGTAACTAACATTACTTAAAGAATTTTCGAGCTTAGGTAAACATAACTTTTTTGCATGTCTAGCTTGGTATTTCAGTCAGAGAGTTTTTTTTTTGTTTTGCAGGAAACGAGGTTTGTGATTCTTGGGATGTGGCATTCCCATAAATAAAAAGCAGCTTCTTTGGGTGTTGCTTGCTTAGCTGGTGGAGCTGCTGAGTAAAACTTCAGTGCCTCTTTGCAGGTTCTATGCCAAAACATTGATTTACATACATAATTACCTCAGCCCCTATTCTCAAGAAGCATATGAAGAAAGAGAGTCCTTCTTCCTCAAACCATCTATTGCTTTCAAGTGCAGAAAAATGCAAGTAATTTTTGAGCTTTTACTGGAATAGTTCTTGGGTGTCTGTGTAAGGGGTGGTCAAAGATGTTCTCCTTTTTTGCCATTATTTTAATTGAAAGGCAAATAACTTGGACGTTTCAGCTCAGTCTGTCCTTTTCCTTTTCTCTCCCTCCCAGTGGCTCAGCACTAATAGATTACTGTGTGGTTGCCAGAGGCTTCATGTAATTTCAAAAACAGGGAACTGGCTTTTTTTTCTGTTTTTCCTTCACCCTAAATGTTTCCCCATGTGATACTGTTTCAAAGACAGATTCAGTTTGATATTTTTACTTACGCGGACAATCATTATTGTATCATTTGTCAAATACTCAGTTATTGAATTTAGAGTAATAAAATATATTTCCATTCAATCTGTTGATATTAAGGAGTTTATATTCAATTAATCATAATCTACCAAGCCACTATGACCACTTTGAAATCTTTCAGAAAATTAATTTAATTTAGACATTTTTGTTATATTTCCACAAATTTTTGTTCACAGATATCTCTGAAGGCTCCATACAAAGTGCTTCAATTAAACTTCATCTGAAGATAAAGATGGAATACTAAAGCTGATCTTTTGGTGTAGTAATTGCAAATTCAAGTAAGGATTAAAAACAATGAAGTCTCATATTGCTGGTTTTCCATTCAGAAATGCGTAAGTGCATTTTAAACCTAAGATACCACAAGATACCTACCCACAGTATTTCTATGTGTGTGGATGATATATATTATATAAAGCACCTCTCAGTTTCTTATCTTTAATTTGCAATGTAATTTATAGTTACTATATTAATAGACTGACTTTGTTCATTGTAGTTAATTTTTATGACAACTTCTGAAATGCAATCAGACCCTTATTTAATGAGTTAATAGGTATATTCAAGTTCTGTTACAACAATAAAACAGTAGAGTTAGTTTCTGAATTATTTGTTTCTTATGTAGGCAAACTGCATCTAGAAATATATATCAGCATTTATATTAATGCCTAAAGTAGATTAAGAACAGCATATAAAATTAGATTTTTAATAATGCAGAGAATGAGTGTACTTGTTTTCACGAACAGGGTGAGTATACATGCATTGAAGATTCAGTACAAACTGTGAGAAGAAATTGTGGACATTGTAAGAACACAACATTAAATTATATGTGCTATTAAAAGAACTATTAGATATACCATGTGACTTAAGGAAAGCCTTTTGAGGAGATGATTTACTTTTTTAATTTAACTGATCACCTTGGTTTTTTTGCACATAAGTGTTGTCATAAAATCATCAATATTTGCCTGAATTACAGAAAATAGCCTTTTTATTAGAAGGAATATGAATGCAATAAGCATGTTTTTAGGTGCAATGTCTTAAGCCAAGGCATTAAAAATGGGATGCATATCTAAATTCAGTGCAATTCTGAAAAATATCAAGCAAGGAGGACTGTACTATTAGCTGTTGTGCATGTTGTGATACAGATGTGAAGGTACTAGGAGTATCAGAAGATGGACGTACAAAAATAGAGGTAGCATATTTTATTAAGAATATGTTTGAACTGAATAGCATAGGTTGAACAATCTAATAAGGGGGAAAAAGTTCCATTGTTGAACTCAGATAAATCTTAGTGGGAAATAGAGCTAAATTGTTCCAGCTCATATTGCCCAGCTCTGGGCTGTAAGAGGATAATGCTCTTCTCAATGGCTCTGTGTGCCATAGAAAAGGATACTATGGAGATGGAGAATTTGACAGATGTATTCCACTTTCTGCCTACACAATGGAGAAATTTATTCCTCCTATAATGCTGCACATGTCAATAGACCTTGCTGAATCTAGGACTACCAAGATGCAGAAGTCATATTAATGTAGACATAGCACTGACATTAACACATTTTCTTCATTATTTTTGGAAAAAAGTTGCCTCGTACAGGGTTTTTAAACCACCTACATTCAGTCCTGCACAGTCCAATGATGCACATCATTTGATGTGAATATACTAAAACTTCTTCCTCAAAGTCATTGTTATTCATAAGCCTTTGAACACATTTTCCAAAGCTCTGATATTTGGTAGGACTTTTCAATAGTTTGCTTAGCAATTTGGAAATTTGAATGCCCTAGTTAATAGCACTTAAAAATTCAAATAATGAACCTCTTTAATGATCTGTCAGTCTCTTATGCAGAATCAGTAACATGCAAATAATTGGTAATAAACTGTAACCTATATCACAAATGCACTAATTCTTTTCCTGACCTCAGATTTTACCTTGTGTTTGTACTATGATCTTCCTTATTTGATCTGAACATTGCCTTGAATCAATTCATAGGCTGATAAACTATTGCAACAAAACACTTCATATTAAGCATGGAATGAAATTAAGTCTTTTCTGCAGTAAGTACTTAGCAGGATAAGGAAGTTCAGAACTTGTTTACTAAACCTGAAAAAGAAGCTATTACCATTTATCTTGACTGTTAAATGAAAATGTGACTTAAAGATTTTTGAAAACACTGCAGTCTATTAATGGTAAATTAACAAGTTATTGAAGAAATATTTGTGCATCAAATTTCATGGAAGTAGACCTTTGTTTCTCCAAGACTTTTGACTTTTTTCCAAAGCCACACAAGACTGTGCGATGGTAGAATTTGCTTCAATGAGATGTGTTGGTGACTGACCTACCTCTGAAAATTATTGTCTCTGTTGATTAAAAAAAAATAAAAATCAATACTTCTCAGACTGAATTTAAATGCATAGCCAGGAAGAATTCCTCTCTTTAATCTTTTTTCTTCTGTATAGGTATTACATGGAAGTGCAATACGTGGTGATTGATGAGAACCAGTTACAGAACACACATTAGTTAAGGCGAAGAATCATTCAAAGCCATAAGTATCAGATTCTAATGAACACAGCTTATTCCTAGAAGATCCCTTGAAGAAAGGATTCTTTATATATCCCAAAACTGACAGAGCTCTGAAATTCTGATTAGATCCACCAAATGGCTTTTAAAATAATTTTTTACATTAAATTCACCATCCTTTTACAATAACAAGAGATGCGTATATAGCACCCTTATGTGTGCAACAACATGTGAAAGAAAATCAGACCCTAAGGATAAATAAAGCTGGTATGAGCTGATTTTCTTCACAGAACAGAATAGAAACTGGATAGAAGTGGAAAATACTGAATTGCCATGGGAGAAGTTAGTGCTACTTTCACATTTGGCTTGCACTGACCTGAATGTATTTTTGTAGTAGATCATATCTAAATTCAGTCTCTAAAACCAACTCCTCTCCATCTGGTTGTTTGTGTTCAGTAGTCCCTGAAGCATCTTTAACTAGACCAAACAGTGTTTGCCCATGAAGAGCTGCACTTGGAACTTGCAGAGCTTCAGCCTTTGTTGCCATGTAAGCTCAACTTTGTTATGAGTGTATTTGATCCATCTTGTTCTGTGCTCCAGTGGAAACATGGAAACAAGATGGTTTGCAACTCACAGCACTGATGCTGAAACCAACTTTACCATCTGCTGATGTTTATTATTAGATCATGATCAGATTGGTAATATGGCAGAGGAGTGGGAAAGACGAGCACCTTCAGCCTTTTTGCATGTCTGCTGGAGAAGACAGTATCAGCCACAAACTTGTGAAGAAACCTGTCAACCTACTTGCAGAACACTCACTTGTGTCCAGGGAGTTTTTGGTTGTGTGGTTATTATGCTGCTTATCTGCTACAGTTTGTGGATGGAAAGAATTGAGTCCACTGTGCTTTAGGTTTACCTTGTTTTCCCTTAGAGGTCAACACTGCAACCAAACCACTTCATCTTAATACACAAATTTAACTTTCTACAGTAGATCTTGAACACAAAAAGAGATCCAAGAAAGCAAATATTCACAATTGGGTAACTGAGAAATTTCTATAACCAAGCACATGGAAGTGTTTGAGTTGCAAAAACGTCACAGGCTTCAGAGGCAGTGCCAGATTTTCCATGTTATTTCCACTGAGGTATTAAAGCTCTTGTAACTGTATTTAGCAGGCTTTCCTTTCCATGACTACTTGCACAAAAAAAAAGAATGTCTTAATTTTCGGTCACTATGAGAGAGTAATTAGATTTGTGTATACATAAGCATAAAATCTAGGATAGATTATGTACTGGCACAAGGAAAATAAAAAAATGAAAAAACAGGTTTTGCATCAATTTCTCTAGCTATGCAAAACTTTTATTTCAATCTAAATAAAGTGATTTTATAGCTTAACAACCCAAACTTTCACAGAAATCTGCCCTAAGAAATCTATTTGTGGTGTTACAGACTTAGAGTTGAAAGTCATTTGATAGTGTATAGGGCATAGCTGGCAAGTGTTGGTAGCAGGAGTGGGCGCAGTGTCTTGCAAGAACAGCCCCAAGTCAAAACTGTTTTTCTTCTCTTGATTTTGACCCATGAATTTTCTCACCCTTATGCCTTCCTTTTTCTCTCTCATCCCACTGAGTGTGGGGGGGCGGGGAGGTGAGCAAGCATCTGGGTGGATCCTGCTTCCAAGCCTGGGGCAACAACCCAAAGATGGCAATTTTGAAATTTTTTAGTATTTTAGGCATAGATGTCAAATTTGTGTAATTCTTAATTATTTTTTCCCTAATATGTACAATATATAGTGTATTTTTCAATTACTAATTTCAAAGTGACAATCACCCATCAAAAGAATTTCCCCACCCAATAGTTACCACTCTTTTTCCTTTTATCTTTCTGGACTACAGTAAAAATGGAATTTAAAAAAACCCCAACATACTTTACTGATTTACATTGAGATTCCTGAGTGATCTTCTAAGATTGCAGTCTCTCCCTTTTAACCTTTGTGCTGATGTATTAGTCTGTTCAAGCACAGCCCCAAAGCTGGATCTGTCCATGATAGCCTTTTTACATGGCAGGCAGTTCTACTTTTTAGTAGACCTTTCCCATTTTTCTTTTTCTGGCTCAACACACTTTTTATCAGACTAGCAGTGTAGCAGCATAAGGCAGTAATGCTTTCTTAATTAAAATACAGGGCTACCTGCAGTGCAATTTGAGGAGAACACAATTGTGAAAGGAGAATTTTAGTGGAATCACATTTTTTTTTATATCTCAGTGTTACCAAAGTGAATTAATGTAATTGCCATTGGTACTATGTTAAGATATTTAGAGTTTCTGGAATTTATGCTACTGCAACACAAAGATAAAACACGAGTTAAGTTTTCTAATGTTTTGTTGACAAGTTTTCAACAAAAAAACAGAACAGTGCAAAGCACAAATGCAGCCAAAATTCTTTCTAAACCTTTGTATATGGAATTGCAAACCAGTCTTACTTATAGTCAACTACTCTTCTAAAAATGATATACAGCAGCTAAATTGGTACAGGTTTTGTGACACCTTAAAGATTAAAATTGCACTTCTTGATGAAAAGCCAAGTCTTTGTTCTGCCAGAGCATCTAAAGGTTCCAAAATAAGTTTTGCCCTATTAGATTTATATTTAGATGAGCTTTATATATGTAATGTTATATTATAATGTTATTATATTATAATGTTATATTTATATTTGTATTTTTATCTGTGCTACATTAAAATCCAAAAATGTGCAATCATTGAGAATGCAATTAATAAGATTTTAAGGGCAAGACTGTTACTTTCACATTTCATTGGTAATTTTTTTTTAAAGCATTACTAGGCTTTTCTGTTCAGAAAAATAAAAATAAAAAAGATGTTGTAGTTGATCTTAATAATAAGGTTTAGGTTTATACCATATAAAATGTACTGTGACTTTTAAGTATACTTTTCAAGCTTACTTTTACATTATATAAGTGATCTTTTGTTCAATTTTGGCTCATGCAGACATGATTCCAAAATCTCATCTGGAAATCATTTAAAGGGAATTTTCCTAAGAATTAGGAACAAAAGGAGGTTCATAATAGGAATATTATGTTCTACTGCAATATTACTAGGAATGATATAAAAATTAGTGTGTCTACTCAAATTCAAATGCTGAAAATAACTAACAAATCTCTGTTCTTTATTCATAAAGAATTATATGCTTTACTAGCTTTCCTAAACCAGCAGTTATAGTTTTCCTTACAGTTCACATTTTTTAATTACAATTTAAAAAATATGTATTTTTTATGCTTTTTCCTATCAACTTGAACTTTCAAATAACAGTAGTATAATTTAACAATGTAAAATCTTTGACAATTTTTCTCCTATTGTAAGCTGAGAGTTTAGGGCTGGTAATGGCTTTCAGGTACAATGTCTGAAGTATAGCTCTGATCCCTTCCACGTATATTAGCATAGAAAGTTACACTAAGATAAAATTTTGAGTGTGTCTCAGAGAAGAGTACAAAATAAACATCCTATAAAGTATCCTGACCTTCCTCCCTTTTCCTTTCCCCCTCCCTCTCCTTCTAGAACCTAAGGGAGCATACACGTGATGGAATGGGGAGAGAAAGACTGCAAAACTCCAGTGCTAATGCCCTACATAAAACTATCGAAAACACTCCTGCAACAGACCTGGTTACTGAATCTGACACTAATCCCCAGAATTAACATGTAAAGAGGCTGCTCTGGAATGCCTTTGTTGTTCTTTCAAATTGCAATTAGCAGAGTATTAATCTGCTGCCTTTTTGGATTTTTTACATCAATGTGTGCTTTTGCACAAAATTACACACGCCTCCTTCATTTCAGCATTTCTGACTTCTGAGGTCTTGGGTTTACTGCATTGCTGTACTTTGAAAGCACTTGTGGGGGCTAGATTTCTGTGATGCTTCCTAAAAGTATGGCAGTGGTTTACTGCGAAACAGACCACCACTTTAAAACATCCCCTGCAAAAACCAAATAGACATTTGCCAGCTCCATTTAGAATACTTCAAGTAATTACTGAGAGCTGGGAAGCTGAGAAGCCCTAAGGAGGACCAGAAGGGATATTGCTGAACAGCTCTGGGCAGACAAGGCTTCCCAGATGGCTGCTCCCTCTGGATACTGAGCTCAGCAAAACATAAGAAATTGTACAACTGCAGAGGAGGGATCCTGCCCAGCTGCGGCATCCTGCCCTGCTTCCATTCTGGGAAAAATGGAAGACCCTGCTGTAGCCCAAGGCCACCACCTGGCATCAGTGCATTACCCGGGTACCTGTAACCAGCAGCCCCCTGGCTGATCTGCCTGGAAACATCTCACCAGTGTGACAGGTCTTATTTCAGAGCTCTTAATGAAGCCTTATCCCAGCAGGAATTATGGGGCCTTGGTACAGGAGTGGTCTTACATCTCACAGAAAGGCAGACCCTTCTGGTTCCCATCTCCCACCAACCCTGGCAAATACCTGGCTAATAAGTCCAACAGCTACTAAGGTGGAACTATACTGCCACATACCTGCTGCCTCTCACATCGAGCTGCTCAAATGTAAATTTCTACGCACTATACTGTCCTCTCATGTCCTACGGCAACTCTCCTTGCAGCATTTCTTCTGCTGTGTTTCTGCTGCTGCAACAGGCCTGTGACCAGAATCATGACCATTGCATAGCAATTCTCTTTGACATTACCTCAGAGATTAATTTGTTTCCTAAAGCCTGTGCCATGATTGAGACATTACTCATTAAAAAGCGATGGTCTACATTTGTTTCTCTCCCCTCTACAGGCACTGAACCAAATTGTTTTCAGACCATTCAGCTGAAATCTGTACTCTTAAAATTAGGTCATTGCCCTGATAAATCTTTTCTAACCATCTATCCAGAGAGCTGATTAAAATCCAATCTATTTGACATTATAATTAAACCTCACATCTAGTTTACAGTGTTATAATTACTGCTCTGCATCCTGACAAAGATCAGAGGTCTCCCCTGTTCAGCTGAGGGATCAGAACAGTTCTGCTGAGAGCATCTGAGGGGAGGCAGTGCTGGCCTGTACACATATGTAAGAGATGACAGATAAATGCTGCTGAAAGAGGCCTTTGTCAAAGAGCAGATCTGCCCAGACCTGCAGACATTCCCTGCAGGAGCAGTGTGGCATTTGGAATAGGAAGGAGAGACTTATTTTTCAACACAGCTCAGCAAGTGGATGTCTGTGAACAAAAGCAACACAGACTGATTCTTTGTTATCAGTATGGCATGATCCAGCTCTCTACAACCACGGAAGCAAACCACCAACTCTACTGTCACCATCATTTTGCCCAATTTTCCTATGCTTGATGTTCCTATGCTTGATTTTCCCAGCCAGTTTTTGCTTTTTCATGTTTCTCAAAAGCAGAGGTGGAGCACACAGGAAAGCAGTAGAGCTGCCCATAAAGCCCCAAGATTTTGTCTCACTATGAACTTAGTTAAAATGCACCCAGAGGAAGTGGAATCTCGTGCTTTTCTTCTGGCTTCAATGACTCTGAAGTAATTTAGAAAGTAAGGGGAGAAGGCTGAGATACAGAGTCACTTCTACTACAAATCCCAGCAGAACCAGCACCCATATTGCTGTATGTGGCACAAAAATTCCTCACAATTTCCCTGCTGGACAGCCACTTTCATTCCACCAGGCTTTCTTCTCTTCAATTAGAAATTTCTTTTGTTCAGTCAAGGCCTCTTCCTCAACCAATATGGCCAGTGCTGGGAGTAAACAGAAAGTTGATGTTTTCAACCTCACCCCAGCGCTTAATACTCCAGAGTATTTTGCTCTTGTACCACAAGCTGGAGTACAGAGTCCTTCTTCTGCAAAGAGCAGTACGAACTCTGGTGCAGAAGGGCAATACAGCTGTAGCTGCCAGTAGGATTTCTTTAAAAAGATGGTAACATCTGCCCTTACATACTTTAAAGATCACTTACCTACTTACCTGTTGACCATCTACATGAAAAGCAGTATTATGCTGTTCGCCAACACTGTACTCTTTGTAGTAAGTGTGAACAAGGGTATAGGAGGAAAAAAAAAGGGGGGGGGGGGGGGGGGGAAAGGGAAAAAGAGAAAGAAAAAGAAAAAGAAAGAAAAAGAAAAAAAAAAAAAAAAAAAAAAAAAAAAAAA
>JANVCC010000047.1:9711479-9916839 GCA_025345505.1 Todiramphus chloris collaris | reverse complement strand
AAAAAGAAAAAGAAAAAGAAGAAGAAAAAGAAAAAGAAAAAGAAAAAGAAGAAGAAGAAGAAGAAAAAGAAGAAGAAAAAGAAAAAGAAAAAGAAAAAGAAAAAGAAAAAGAAAGATGTTTTATAGTTATTATTGCATCCAATCAGAAACAAAATTTCCATGTGGCCATTTTAGCTTCTCAGTACTGCAGCTTTCTTTTCAAAACATACCAGACAGTCTTTATTTCTAAATCAGCTTTTTTGCAAGGTCCTGTATCAGCCCAGTAGTCATATTTTTCCCACTAACATATCTTTAAAAGAGAAAAAAGTTTTATCAGGTTATTAACTTTAGAAAATTTCTGGTCATTGCAGAAAGATAATTCTCACAGCTGTTACATGGCAGACTGGCCCAGATCTTTGTTCCATTTTAGGTGTCCCAAGAGTCACTGGTGGTTTGCATTTATTGCCTGTTCTATTCAGTTGCCATTACTCATGTTACATAGCATCATTTTGCTACCAGGACCTGTACTTCTATATCACACAGTAGGATGAGGAACGTGTACTGATCAAATATTTTTCCCATTCAAGCAGATGGTGTGCTACTCTTCATTACCCTAGGAAGCTTTCCAATTCATCCTAGTCTAATTTCACTCTTTGCTTTTACACTGGAAAAAAAAAAAAAGTTAAATAGTACCATAGTTAGCTCTCCAAATAAGCCTATCTCTTAGCTTTTAAATTAATATTCTTTCTAGAAACTGTAGTTCTTTCATACCTAATATTTTAATTTTCTTTCTGCTGTACTATATGCAGCTGTAGAAAACGATATTAAAATGTTTTCTTATACTTTTGTGATCAGTTGCTTCAGTGACTTTTTTTTCAGCGAATGCAAAGAATTTTGTATGGATCTTTTGATACACATCAGAAATTCTCAAATAAGGCATTTCCTCCTGCTTTATCATGATACTGCTTCATGTATTTACCAGAATACTGCATGTGTTCAGATGTTGTAGTGAAGAGACTGGGGAGTATCCTCTCAGCAGGGCTTTCTCCAGCTGAAATCTCATTTACTTTCTTGTACATGCTCCTGTACAGTGATCTGCTTTTGTAAATGTATTTCTAAGTATTTGCAATTCTGGAGTTATCTACCCTCTTTATCAGGCAAATACATATTTCAAGATGATATTAAGTGCTTCCTTTTCTGGTAATCTGTCATATCAGTGTGCACTAGTTGCACAGACATACATATATGCACTTCTCAGATTGGGCTTTACTTTCTGCAAATGGTCAGTCACATTCAGAGTTGACTTTACAACCTAGACTAATCAGAACACAAAATACACATTGTATTACCTTTGTGATCTTTAAAATATTCTGCAATAAGACAAATAGTTGGTTTTTTTCCTTCTGCATGTCTTTCTCTTCCCTACTTTGATTAGTAATATGCACCTCTTGTTCCATGAGAATTAACTCCATCTGTTTTTGACAGATTACTTTTTCCTTGCTTCAGTCATATAACTCAGCTTGTCTTTACTTATCTGCTTTCTCTCTCCCTCTGTCAGCCATGAATGAATAAAATTCACCTGGTCTATTACCTCCCGAAGTCAGCTTTCCTATTGGGAACCCAGGAGCCATTCAGCATTGTCTCTCTCAAATGCAGATCTATGCAGCGAGATGGCAATTACAGTTAACACAAAAAGTTTGATCCCATTGTTGCCTCCCTTGTTTTTCATTTATGAAGACAGGTCTGAGTTTCTCTTTTTTACTTATTTTCTCTGTGTCTTAGTGCATGTGAAGCCTTCTCCTGCAACCAAGCTTGAAAGAATGGAGAAAAAGAATATTTAGGTAAATCAATAAGGATTCTCTCCAAGCTCTTTTCCCTCCACACAATTACTTTAAATGTAGCCTTGTCTGAGAGACTCAAACTCAGACAATTGTTCTTAACCATTGCTTTGGGCAACCAAGAAAAAAACTGCAGTTCATTGTTCTCTGTATAGAGTCTGTGATTTTTTTTTCATATCAATACTAACATTACTGGGAAAACAGTTAAACAGTTTCCAGCTAGACAGCTGTCTAAATCCCTAATTCTATGAGGCACTATAATTTTATGTATAAATATGAATATATAAATAGAAGTCTATTTGTGTGTATATATAATTTTAAGTAAATTATTACTTCCGTGTCACTTGAATTTCTAATACAAATTTGTACCCTACTGGCTTATGTAGCTCTCCTGGCTCTTATGCAACTCCCCAATTGATTCACAACAACAGATACTCGTATTAACATAACAATAGGGACTAACCATACTTACTGAAATTCTGTCATTGATTGGCTAGACAACACTAGCTAGTTATGTTTAATTCGCATCTCAATGCACCAGCATCATGAGGAAAGTAACTGAACACAAAAAACAGAACTGGAAGGAAAAAACCAGTGTACTTATGATTCAATAACATCCCCAGCACATTGATTGCTAAATCGGATTCCACTACAAATTTGGTTATAATGGAAACATAATGACAAGAAGCACAGTGTCTACGTTTAACCGTTACAATTTTTTCCCTAAATATTTAAGTGCTGCATTTTCAGAGAGATGATGTAGCAAAAGATGGCAAGAGAATGAATAAATCCACAGTGCTAAACCTTTGTGCACTCCTGACTATTAGTTTGAAGATATTTATAGTTGTATTTTCATGGGAAAAGTGATTACTGTTCTATATAACTTGTGATAGAGAATTAAAAGAAGGAGCTGTGCAAAGTTATAAAAAGAAAAAAAAAAAAAAAAAAAAAAAAAGGTGCTGGTACTGTTTTAAATACCCCGTATATAAGTTGTTTGCTATTTATTCATTTTCAGATGTCAAAACGTTCATGTAAGTAGTTTTTACACTTGTTGAGAAACATTTTTGTATTTTCTTTAATGAAGGACATACACAAAGGAGGACTAAACACATTTATCTAGCTAGTGGAAATGACAAATTAAGCATGACTATCCAAGTATAAACTAAATCCAGTCACTAGGGTCAAGTGTTCCCTGTGTGCACAGGATTTTTGAAGGGGTTATAACTGAATAATTTCTATTATGATAGACTAAGTTTTTAATATAAGCTTTCTTCTCTTGCTGATATTTCTTTATACTCGGGAATCCAAGGTCTTGTGAAATAGAGAACTGTACAAAAGTTAGTGTCTGCCTGAGCAAACCAAAGCAAGAAAGTGGGAAGCAGGAGAATGAGTTAACTATGCGTGAGCAGCATCTAGTGGCTTAACATATCATTATGAAGCATGGAGGCACTGGACATTATTTTATGCCTATTTTCAACACTGAATGATCTAGAAGAAGGTGAAGTATGTGAGCGGAAGAGGCAGCACTGTCTGTTGGTGAAGCTTCTGAACTAAAAGCTCCCAAGGGCTCCTCTTGACATTTTCTTCACCTTGTGGCCTCAGGTAATAAACTGCATCTGAGCGATAAGCCTATACCTGCACATGGCTGTGCTTTGTGTTGACTGGATAGTGGATGTGCCACAAAGCCCTTTTTGTGGTGTACATTATGGCACTACATCTCCATTCCTTCACCAGGCTGGAACTTGTCTGTAATAGCCCTTTCCAGCTGTGCAGTAACAAGAAGGGGTGGGAAGCTCTGCATTCTTGTTTTCTGAGAGTCATTTTCATTCTCTCTGAGCAGTTGCTAAACTCCCAAATCAGACACGGGTTGTGCAAATGAGCAAAATGGCCCTATTATAAACCTGTCTCTCACACACTCTTCTCATCAAAGACCTAGAACTAGGATATTTAAAAAATATATAGAGATATTATTAAAGAACCTTGTTTTAAAGGAATTTCTGATTACTTTGCACTGCCACTGAAACAGGAGACCCAAGTGATCAAATAACCTATAATCTGGTCACCTCATCCCTTGGGGGAAACAGAGCAGCTCTAGAGGAGACCTCAGTTCCCTTATGTTCTGCTAGGGAAGAAAAAGTTAGTATACAGCCATGAATATTTTTCACACCTTCCAATAGCAAAGCAATAGATTGGATACCCATACGTGTCCAAGGGCAATCTTTAAAGCAATGTTAAAAGAATATGGTGGGGAAAAAAAAAAAAAAAGTTTATCTTCTATACAACTACTTCATGGTATCTGCGGTGATTTGACCTTGGCTGGATGCCAGGTGCCCATCAAGCTGCTCTATCACTCCCACCCCTCCTCTCAGCTGGACCAGGGGAAGAAAATAAGATGGAACTCGTGAGCTAAGACAAAAGCAGTTTAATGAAAAAGCAAAACAATGCCGTGTGCAAAAGCAAAAGAAAACAAAGATTTATTCTCTACTTCCCATCAGCAGGCAATGTCTGGCCCTTTTTAGGAAGCAGGGCTCCAAACACGTAGTGGTTGCTCAGAGGACAAGCCGATGTTCTGCAACACCCCGCACTCCCCCGCCTCCTTTTCCTAGCTTTTATGCTTCAGCTGATGTCATATGGTCTGGAATATCCCTTTGGTCAGTTTGGGTCAGCTGTCCCAGCCATGTGCCCTCCCAAGACCTTGTGCACCCCATCCTGCTGCAGGGGGAATGTTAGAAAAGCAGCCTTGGTGCTGTGCGAGCCCTGCCCAGCAGCAGCCACAACACAGGGTGTGACCAGCACCTTTCCAGCTCTCAGTGCACAGCAGCACTGGGAGGGCTGCTCTGGGGAAAGTTAACTCCAGCTCAGTCAGACCCAATACATTAGCTCGTTTTCCAAACTCTGTAGGTATACTAAATAGTTAATTCTCCATGTGAATCTGTGGTAAATATGAAGTAGGAATGGTCTTTCCAGACATACCAGCTAATAAAAAAACTTAAAAATATTACATATATTGCTGCATGATTGTACCTTATAAAATGACATTCAGTGCATAATTTAGTCCAAAGACACAGATTTTTTCATCAAGAATACTAGGTTTTTTTCTACATTTCTCTATGATCACATTCATGATTCATTCAGACACCCATTTTCTGTTGCTGCCTCTACTGAACCAAATACCACTCCCTCAGATCTCCCAGTTACCTGCTAAAATTGGATAACAACATGGCTTCCTTCAGTAAGATTTATCTAAAGTTGTCATAAAATTCACGTAACTTCACTGTTTGTAATATTTTATGTTTAAACTGTATTTCCTACTACAACTGTTTGAGACAGGATACTTCTCTGATTGGAACATGGCTTTGAGTACATTTTCTAGTGTTCTTACCTTCTTATTTCTTCACTGGCTTACTGTTGACAGCCTTATCACTGGAGTTTTGCCTTCTTCTGTAGCTGGAGTAGATCTCTTTTTCTTTCTCTTTTCAAAGTCCTAAAAGTCTTCTTAGAAGTTAACAAGCAGCTATGTGAAGACTATAATCTGGGGAGTTAGCACACAGTCCTCACTGAGAATCCTAGAGAAATAATAAGTTGGTCTTTGCAGTCACATGAAAGGTGTGGGTGAAGACAGGAGGCTACATGACTTCCTTTGACCTATTCATATTATGAAAGCCTTCTAAATTAAAGGAATTATAAGAAACACTCACAAAGGACACAACTCGTGCACTAAGATCATAAATCCAGTTCCTGTGCAGTGAGTCTGGAGGCACAGGTTCATTTTGCCAGGTTTTAATGTACAGAAACAAATCTGTTTGCAAGAGAGTCTTGCTGAATGCCCAGGTTGTATTTCCATGTCTGCACAGAGTATTTTTCATCATTCAGTGAGGCAGCTGAACATTCTGTTCTCTCTGCAAACTCTGAAAGCTTGAGAAACAAAAGAGAAACACAGAGAGAAAAAAAAGTCTGCCATAGCAGGACAAGGCAGGAAGCCTCCTGTACAAGTCACAGCTCTTTAGCACAAAGCTGGAGACATATTCAGAGATCTCTGTCAAATCTGGTTAGCTATAGAAGCATTATTTTTTTGTGGAAATGTACACAGTCAATTAAAATGTTCCTTCTCATTTACAATGCCAAGGACTCTCTCCATAGCTGTTGAGCCCATCACAGTTTGGCAAAAACACACTACGGGGATTGCATTTTCTAATTTTACAATACATTGAACACACCTTTCATTCCAGCTTACCCTGCTTTTGGGAAAACAGATCCACTTGTCTTAAACTAGTAAAAGTAGTTGAAAAGCTATTGGAAAAGTTTCCTTATCCCTTGTTATACATCCTCCTGGCATGCTTCAAGAGGTGACCAGCTGCAGAAGCCATCATCAGGTGACTTCATTAAGCAATTCTTTCTCATCATAAAAGTTTTCCTGAGAAAAAGCAGAGGGAAAATACTTCTGTGTTAACTCTGAACTGTGAACTGCTACCTTTCAGCATCCCATTGCATTATGAATTTAAAAGGATAACTCAGAAGGCAGCAGACCCACTCTGAATGGGAGGCTGTACAAGATGACCTCCAGACCACCTTTCGGTTTCTTTAATTCCATGAAATACTCCCACACTGAGTCTCCAGGCTGATGTATCAGCCTATAAAGCAGTCTATTTCGAAGCAGAATTCAGAAGCTGAGCAGACTTCCCAAAACAGTAGTTTTCTTCATCTCAGATCCTCAGAGTATGTAACCTAATTGCCTCCTATCCTCAGCTATCATTTTCAGTCCTTCATACTAAAGCTCTGACTGAACTCATAAATGTGTTACTCAGCTTTCTGCAGGCATCTGCCAGATCATTGGACTTTATGCCACATTAGAAAGCTTTATTATAAAGGGTCAACAACCATCTCAGGCAGTGCTGAAGAAATATAAGCAAGGACTGTAATAAATTGCAATGGATCCCAAATTACATATTTTGCACTTTCAAAAGGTGATTCACAATTTTCTAGCTTCTCAGCTGACATGTTTTAAATTGGTACTTCAAAATGTCTGCTTTTTAGCACCCAGATGCTGACCTCAACCCTGTTATCCCTGCAAAAGGAGGAAATAAAAAAAAAAAAAAAAAAAAGAGAAAAGAAAAAAAAGAATAAAAGCACGAGGTAAAAGCAAGTATAAACTCAGGAAAAGATATGGGAAAATAACAGGAAAAAGGGAGCAACAGCAAAAATGTAGTAATGTTCAAGAAGCAGCTTAGGTCGAAAAAGGTAAGAAAAATAGGACAAAAACTGGGAAACTGAACAGAAATGCAGAAAAGCTAAAGCAAGAAAACACTGCCTTGTTGCAAATCTTTGTTTACTAGAGAAAGTACATTTTTCCATGTATATTCATGTTCTGTAGTTAATATCAAGGTGATACTCAGAAAATATTCAAGCAGTAGCAATATCTATTGCTTCTCATTGTGAGTGTCTTTTCACTGGTCTTTTTCAAGTTTGAGCTGTTTGGGCTATAAGAAAACATCCAGGAATTTTTTGTAAGGCAGTTTTTCCTTGGAAATTTTAGAATAAAAGAGACTTGGTATGTAACAAGATAAGGGGAAGAACTATTATTTTTATATCTAAAAGACAACAATGTCAGATACTTCAGGAAAGCCCAAGCAAAGGCTTGGGCAATCTTTCCAATGTGTAAGAGAACCCAATGAGAGAGACTAAAGAAGATGGAGCTAGACTCTCCTCAGTGGTTCCAGTTAAAGGGCAAGTGACAATGGGCACAATTTAAATTACAGCAAATTCCATTTAAACCTCAGAGGTGTTTTGGTTTTCTTTATTGTCAAAACCTTTCTGGTTGCCCAGAGCAGTTGTGGAGTCTCCACTGTTGGAGATATTCTTGACATGACTGTGCAAAGCCAAAGACTAACAAAGGCTAGACTAGACATCTTCAGTGTCCCCTTCCAACCTCAATGATTCCGTAATGCTAAGAGACTGGGATATGAGTCTTGGGAGACACCAAGACTGTCTGGAAGAAGATTAGGACTAAAAGAAGGGCAGGAAAACAGACTACATGAGAAAGGGTATTTGAATTTGGATAAATCTTTAGGGCAGTTCTAAGAGGTGATGCAAATAAAGTTCCTGTGAAAACCTGTGTGTGATCATATTTGGCAAAGACGTAATACCTAAAAGGCACAGGGAATCTCTGATTTGTTTCAGGGAGCTGCAGGGACAGGGTCGTGGCGTGACTGGATCTGAGCTGGTAAACAAGGGTGACCACATGGACAGCAGGAGACAAAACTGGAGGCAAGGCTGTAACACAGGACCAAGGTCTATGTAGGGGACAACACTGAAGACAAGCTAACTACAAACTGTGTTCAAGGCCCATGAGGAAATAAGACCAGAGAACGTGCTGGAGACAAGTACATAGTTTAGACAAGCAAATGGAACTTAAATGGACTAACAGGCAGAGTTATGTGTGCATGAGCATTCCAGGTGAGGCAGGTCAGGGAAGTTAAGGCCCATTTGTGCACACAAGACCCTGGTATGTTAAGGCTTTCTGGTTTTGGTGCTCAGCTTTGAAACCTTCAGTTTCTTTAAATATTGGGTGTCATTTCCCAACTCCTTAAAAGAACAGCTGAAATGCAGTCACTCTATTATACCAACACCCACCTTGATCAGTATACTTAGTAGCACTAGAATCCTTATGATTGCTACCATTTATGTTACTGATGGTAGAGCCTTGAGAGGGTTTACCCTTACAGATTAGGGTTTATCCACACTCCATTTCTTAGCAGCTATAAAACATGCAGTGCCTAGTCAGAATAAAGACCCATGAGGGATTGAATCATGTTCCCTGGAACAAAGGCAAAATTTTTGCCTAGTGTGCTCTATGTAATATCCATGGAGTGTGCATGAACTTGGATTAGTTTTGAAATTAACTTTGAATGGTTTTTCACTGGGCCATCAAAAAGCATATCCACCAATATGGTCACCTTTCAGGACATTTCAGGTGGCAGTATCAGAGCAAAGCAGCACTGAGAGAGCAAAAAAAAATGTAAATAATATATTATTTAGTTTTGCTGTTGATATAGTTAATATTGCATGTTTCTCTTCATCTCATCGTCAGGACTTACTTGCTTGATCCATTTCCAGAAGAAAAACAAGTCTTCTCTGAAGTTCTTCTTCTGCAGAACACCAGCACAGCTAATTTAATTCCCAGCCTTTACACTGATAGAGTATATAGAACTGACCTATAATAAAGGCTATCATAGAAATGATCTGATAAGATGAAGTCAACAACCCTTCTCCCCTAATATTTCAATTGGATGTATGGTTTGAAATCCTGAAGCTTCCATTTATTATCTCATTTACTGAGCAGAAATAGCTTGGGTGCAATAATACAGTACAGTTCTGCTTATACAGCAGTATAAGCTTCTGAGTATTAGCCCTTTAACCCTGATGTTGGAAACAAAGTCACTCAAAAAGACAGTACCTGAAGACCATTTTTTAATTATTCTTTTTCCTGTTGTTTCATTCTCTTTCAGTCTTCTAACAAGGATGCAATGCAGGACCAGTTTTCCTGATTTGGATTATACCCACCTTATGTCAATATATTTGCAATAACTAAATCCTTTTAGAGAAGTCATAATGCCTACCAGTCATTTAGTGCAAATATCAACTGAATTTAAAAGAACAAGTTGGAGGAAAAACACAAGGAATTTGGAGCTATCCACTCAAGAAAGTACAGGAAAGTATTAATATGCTTAAAAATGGTCACACTGGGGCAAGAGTGGGAGTAGGAGCGAGAGATGTCAAAATAAAGACAAAGGTATATTGGCACATTGTTGTGATAAATATGTACGCTATTTTTTCATAGTCTGTCTAGAAAATAGTTCATTCATTTGTAGAAGGAAATCCTCCCCACACACGTGTTGAAACACAGGATAGTGACTTCCAGGAATATTATGTGAAGAACTCGGTCAGTTATGTGAAAAACTATTAGCAATATCATATGTTTTTGAAAGATGAACTGTCTGTAGGATTAAATGTTTAACTGCTCTACTGTGCCCCAGAAGCATTGGAGATAAGAACTGAATCCCAGGGCAGTGACTGATGACTCATTTCCTGACACCATTGAAATTAGCATTAAAATTTGTCATGCAAAAGGTGAGGTTTGTTACTTTTGTAATTTATTTTAAGTTAATTAAAGGGTCAGGTAATAAGGAAATTATTATACAAGCATGCACCCCCTCAAAGGTTACATTCAGTGGCTCCTTCTGCCCTTTTCAGATGTTTACTTCACTGAAATAAAATACTAAAATACTTGGATGCCTCCATCTATTTTGAATATGGAACTGCTCTGTAATTCTTTCTGTATTCAGATCTGGTTAGTTGAAAAATACATTATTCTAGTTCACATATTGTATTCAAGTCAACAAATGACTGTTTAAGGCAAGGAACTGGAAGGGAGGACTAGTTCAAACTCTGTCACCCTTTAGTAGTTGCATGACAGCGTTAAGCTACTGGCTTTGGATATTTGGCCTCCATTTCTGCCAGCCTACAACAGTATTTAAACCATGAAGGGAAGAAGCCCGTGATGAAAGGCAAAAATCAGAGGAACTCTGTCTAGTTCATGAGGGGACATTCAGTAAAATAGGATCAGTTCTTTGAAGGAGCAAGAATTGAATCTGAACCCTCTCAAAAGTACCTCAAGAAGTATTGACACGTCCTTTCTTACAATAGAACAATGTGCAGGATTTTTTTAAAAAAACATTTCTCTAACATTTTGCCTCTACAAAGAAGAAAAACAAACATAATTTTTGTTTTGAGAAGACTATTTTATCCTAAGATTTCATTTATAAAAGTGCAAGAAACACAGTTTGGACTTACAAGGAGAGGACTCTTATCACTCTAGTCCAGAACCCAGTCTAGGAATAGAACTGGCAAAATTCCACCAAGGAACAGGGAAAGGCATATGGCATAGGAGGACAGCATAGAGACAATAGCTAAAGGTGAATCGAATCAAATCCTTTCATTTGAATATTTGACATTTGCTGGATAAGAAAATCAAGAACTTTTTTTCATTTTGAAGGGCTACATTTTTGTAGAACGGTATTATTATTATTCACAACACACGTTTACATGTAGGATTTAAGTGTAACTGAGTATTCAAAATTTAAGGAGAAATTTTGCACTTGCATAGGTGTCAAAACTATGAAACATGGCCCAGGGCACACTATTTTATTCTCTTCTAGTTTCTTATGCTGCCTTTTATCTCACAGTAACTCAGCAACACAGCATATGTGACATGACTTAAATCTGTCCCATATGGGTCAATCTTGTCCTTACCACTCTCCCAGAAGGTTTTGAGTTTTATACTTCATGTGTTTTTTGTTGCTATGCATTGACTTAGAGGGTTTAGAACTGAAGATGAACAACTCATGCTCGGAACAAAGGCTGGGGAAATTAGATAGTTCCAGCATCCCAGAACAGTCTGGGACTAACCCTTGAGAGCGCTTTGCTTCCCTCAGAGGTGACTTCAATCATTGCTGCAAACGGTACTGTTGTGCCTGTGGGGAGTTACTGGTGGTTACCATAAAGTTTACTGACTGCTCCCGTAAAGTTTCAGGATGTCTTCTTATAAGGGGTCTAGATCACTGGGTGGCTCATAAATGAAACCTTGAATTCAAGGGTGGGGAGAATCACAGAATGTCAGGGGCTGGAAGGGACCTTGAAAGATCATCTAGCCCAACCCCCTTGCCAGAGCAGAACCACCTAGATCAGGTTAAAGGAACACATCCAGGCAGGTTTTAAGTATCTCCAGAGAGGGAAACTCCACAACCCCCCTGGGCAGCCTGTTCCAGTGCTCCGTCACCCTCATAGTGAAAAAATTCCTCCTCATGTTTGCATGAAACTTCCTATACCTCAGCTTCCACCCATTGCCTCTTGTCATATCATCCGGCATCACTGAGAAGAGCCTGGCTCCATCTTCCTGGCACTCACCCTTTATATGTTTATAAACATTGATGAGGTCAATACCTCAGCCGTTGTGAGAAACACAATACGTTTACGGTAGCCTGCAAAGCAGAAAAGCTGCAGCATTTCCCACTGTAGGAATAAAGTATGCTTTCATTTTTTCATGGCAACATGTTAAAAGTCACAACTGTACATTTCTTTCTCTCTGCTTTCAGGAGGTACCCTCATTATTGATACTTGGTCACCTCTCTTGTCCCTTTGCTGCTTCTTCTCTGGCTGTGGCTTGAATGCATATATATATAAGGCTCAGTTGGTCGGGTTCCCCTATTGCTCAGTCTGAACTTTTCTGTGGTTCCTGTAAATTAATTTGTTCAATTCTGAAGGCTGATTATAAAATAAATGTGCATGGTATAAAATGATTATTTCTATTAAAGCAAAGTAAGCAATACTGAATATGAAAACCTTTGCTGCAGTGTTGTATTCCAACATCGTAAATTACTTGGAAGCCATTAGGGTATTTCTCTTTGAAGGTTCATGTACATAAAACGCATTATTAACTTACTAAATGTTATTGAAATGTACAGTTGAAATAATGTGACTAATAGAATAAAGACAGTGACTCTAAATTCAAATTGTCCTTAACATTATGAAGTAGGGTTTTCCTTTTTTTTGCGGATTACAGAGGGGCTTTGTTTACTCACTGAAAATTCTGAGTTTATAAAGGGAATATTTTACTTCTCTCTCTCAGATGAAAATATTCATTAATAGTATAACCTTCCAAGCATTTAAGGAATAACGAATGGATTTGAGCATGTCACTCCGTGGTGACATCTGCAAAACACAAGAAAAGTAACTGGCCAACAAGGATGTCAGACCTTGCAAAGTTCCATTTGAATCCTTGCAGTAGAAGGATGCTGGCAAGAAGAAGTGAGATAGATTATACAGTGGCCTGCTTTTGTTAACAGTGCTGAGCAAGTAACTATTACTCACACTTATGACTTGAGGTACATATAGGCTACACACAACCAGATAGTCATGCACATTCATCCCGTCTGTGCTCCAAATCTATTATGCACAGTATTTTGCACTCTTTTTTGTCTTGGTTTTTGAGGGAAGCAAATCTGGATGACTGTTAAGAAAAGTGATCTACATCTCTGTAGGCAGTTCCCTGATCAGGAGTGCCAAAGTGTCAGTGCTGCAGAAAACATCTTGGTATATTCTCATCCTCCCTTCAGTCTAGGACAGGTGTAAAGGGTGGCCAGAAGCTACAGTTTGCATAAGCTTTCAACTACTTAAAGCCAAAATTTGATGATTTTCTCATAGTCAAAAATGGACTTGATTCCTTGCTTTAATCTACATTAATTCTTTTTAATCATTACAAGTCTTCCCACAGCCTTCAGTATTCCTTAAATCAAGTCCAATAATATCAATAAATACAAAATAAATTAAGTACATATAATGAAATATATACAAATACATCAAGTTGCACTTGATCCTTGTGGGTTCCTTACAACTCAAGATATTCTGTGATTCTACATAAAAATGTAAGTTAATGCAGATTTTGATGTTCTTGCATGACTGCAGAAGTCACAGTGCTAGGTGGATACATTATTTTGATAAATTGACCTGTGTCCTTTGAATCACCACTGGTATAGCTCTATGGGAACAGGGCAAGAGCTTTCACTATCTGTTCTGTCAGATCATCGTGTTTGGTCACACTGACAGCTTTCAGACTTCAGGCAAGTAGGCAGATTTCTTTATGAAAACTTGTCTTGTTTCTTTTTATGCCAGCAAATCAAAAATCCCCTAATTTAATTTTTCCTTGTACCACTCTCCTGCAAATCCTCTTTTGAAAAACCTCTGATTCCTGCAAAAGATCAGGTTTTGGAAAAAATGTAAATATCATTTCTATTCTGACATATAATCTGAATGTTACTTTTGTATTTATTCTGGTTTGTGTTTATATTGGGGTAGCACTAGATAGAACAAGCCTGTGTGCTCTACCACATATAATAAAAAACCAGTGCCTGACTCAATGAGCTTACAGTGCCAACAGTGAAATTCTTTCTTCTCCGGTATATGTTGATGAGTGGCTGTGTCAAAGAGATACATGTTAATACGTAAAGTCAGAGAGGGAAAGTCTGTCATTTCTTGTATATATTTGAATAATTTAAGTAATACAATTTCAGTGATATATGAAGTATCAGTTCATAAGGACTTTGAAACAAATCAAGTCTTTTGGGTCAGCAGTGAAAATGTACTGTTCCATTCTGTTTTCTGCAGTGAAACATGAAACTAATGGACAGAATTATTTAAAACTTCAGAGGTCTGCATCTGTTCTTACTTTGCAATACTAACATTGCATGTACACCTCTTCATAACTCACGTGATTTGGTATTTGTCTTTCATTCTTAATCATTCACTTCCAGCTTCATTATATGTTAACATTGCAGCCAATCCCCAAATTTATGCCTGAAAGAGCTCTTAAGTGATCCTTGTATAAATAAACCAGTAGCTAACCATACAAATGTTACAATCAGATAAGTAAAGCTGTAAATTTCTAGACAGCTTTGAAATCTTTAGCCTTATTTATGGCATTATTGCAGGAGCTGTTATGCATCGAAGACTTAAGAGTTGGTGCTAACTGTATAATACAATAGCTACAAACATGTTTTATTAAATCAGAACTGGACTGAAAAATAGTTCACAATATGTACACATTTTTATATTGATATTTGGAAAGAAATAAAGAAGTTATTTTTAGTGGTTTTAGAATTAATAATAGTTAATAAGACATCCACAGTCTGCAGAGGTTATCTCCTTTCATCTTTTTATCAGCAATAGTTTTCTCACCCTTTCTCGTTAAACAGGACATGTGCAATCTAAGAATAAAGAAAAAAAATAGTATTTCTTTCAAGAACAGTATGTAGTATACATTCACAGAGTTTATCTGCTTAAGTAGAATGTATTCCCAAATGATGCAGAGGAAAACAAGCAAAAGATTCTTCATCAAAAATAAGAAATGAGGAATGTCAAATTTCAGGTTTTATATGGAGAGACATTATGCAAGTGACTCATGGGAATGTTTTTAAGATTTCAAATGTGGAAGGTCCTGTCTCCTGTTGCTTTTTTCCTAATCCTAGTCAAACATACTAGAAGTCTGGGTTTGGGCAAATGTTCAAGACATTTTACTTCATCTGAAATCTTTTATTCAATGAGCAATGAACACCTGCTGATACTGTCGTGGTCTCTTGGGTCAGAAGGACCCCCTTTAGAATCATAGAATGTTAGCGGTTGGAAGGGACCTCGAAAGAACATCTAGTCGAACCCCCCTGCTAGAGCAAGATCACCTAGATCAAGTCACACAGGAACGTGTCCAGGTGGGTTTTGAACACCTCCAGAGAAGGAGACTCCACAACCCCCCTGGGCAGCCTGTTCCAGTGCTCCATCACCCTCACAGTGAAAAAGTTTTTTCTTATGTTTACCCTAAACCTCTTTAGTGCTGCTGGCTTTCATTGTCATCAAATGAATAGTAATATCCTAAAGAAAAAATGAACTTATATTATTTGTTTCATTAATGTATTTTCTGTCCTTTGTGTTGTGTTGCATTTCACTGTTTTGTGAAACAGACGTGTTTCACAAAAAGCTTGCTCTCAGTACTGATGTGAAAATATGTTCTTTGAACCAAACTGTTTTCAACTGTATGTTTATTTTCTCCAGCATTGCATTTATGCCTTGGAATAAATTCTTAATTCTATCATATTTTTTTCAGATTCTTGTTTAAATAGTTTTCAGTAACTCTAAAAAATATTTTGGATCTTTACAGTATCCAGAACATATGTGGATCAAAATCTATTAGGCAGCCATTGCTCCCACTGACATTGAATGTTGGTTTGTTGGGGTTTTTTTCATTTGTATAGCAACACATTTACTTTCTGTTTATTTGCTTTATTTACAGATGATTCACAATCCTTTTCGTACGGTGGTAAGAATAAGAACAGAGATAAATTACAAAACCTTCATCCATTCAGCCCAGAGCCGCAAATGCCAAAACCTGGCTGAGACTTTTCAGGGTACATAGGTTCAGAGTTACAACCTCTTGGACAGCAGTGAATGAATCAGCTCTTCAATTTCAAATAAATGATGCTTATTACAAAGCCCTTTCATGCATTATTTCATTGCCATTATTTCACTGCTTCTTTTTCACATGTTGAAATATTACTTTCTCAAGGGATATTTGTGAATGGAAGGCACACCATCAAGTAGTGATTTTTCCTCATGACCTTTCTCTCTAGCTAAGTCTTGAGTCTTAGGAAGACATGTTCTATATGTAATCATTTTATGTGAAACCAAGAAATGTTCAAAACTTCTAGCAGCATGGGAGCAGAACAAACATTAATATTTTCCTCTCTATTGTTAAACATATGTTGACACAAAATTACTCTTCCATATGGCTGAATGAAGGGATTGTTTCACTACAAAGCAGATCATATTCTTTTACCTGTAGTGTAAATATAATTGAATCATTGTTAATACTGCAAAGCTGAATTCACCTCCATGTGGAACCCCTCCCATACCTCAAAGAAATTACATCATAGATCTGTTTTTTTCATCTGGTGAATATCTCTTGATTGCTCTGTTTTATTAGTTACTTTCAAGAAATTCAGGTACATGAAATGACCTCTCCTAATTCTATGTCAGAGTCTAGTCAGACACAGAAATGCAGCAGATTTGTCTATTCTGCTTTTCAATAATTAATGGCAATTATTTTTTTTCTTGGTTCTATGTAAGAATGACACAGAATGGGAGTATAGAGACTTTACTTAAATTTCTGGCATACAATAAAAGGCAGAGTTATACCTAATTCCTGTGCCAAGGTCAGTCTTTCATGACTCGCTGTATGGATCTGCATGGGGTGCTTCGCTGAGAGGGGGAATCAGCAAGCATCTGTATTGGTGTTTTGCAGTTAGCCAAGGCTAGCCCCCACAAGAACTGAAAAGGACTTACTCACATCAACAGCCCTGAAACTAGTTGTCCCTACAACTACTCACTAGGAACTAATGTTTGTGTACACATGTAGCTAGTACAGTTATTTTTTTAATTGATGCTACATTGCTTCAAGCAGCACATCCGTGTTAAAGGGGGAGAGAGACAAACCACTGCTTCCTCCATCATCAGTGACCTCAATTACAGGCACAGCATCTCTGTATCTGTATGGACAGCTGTATCTTTACAAGGAGGAAAGAGTAAAACTACTTTTCATCCCATGTCTTTTTTGCTGTAGTTTAATACAATTACTTTCCCAGTGAATATCTTTACATGACAAAAATAGAAAATATCAAACCAAGAGTTACATTTCTAAAGGAAAACAAATCTTTAATAATTTCAATTTTAATTAATTTACTAATTAAAAGGCCTCACTATCTGTAGACACCATTCATTTGGAAAGAACAAATGAGAGCAGGTTTAATATGACAGAATGGGATAACACATTCATAGAAATTCTAAAGCTGCTTTAAAAGAGACAGTCACCGTCTCAGTGATTGATGAAGCAATGAGAAAAAAAGGTAGAAAAAATTTCACTAGGGAAAGGAAAAGAATATCTGCTTTGCATTTATAAACATTGCCTAGCTCTTGGATGGTTTATATTAAGCGAGTAAAAATTTTATCCACTATAGATAGCTATTCCAAATGAATTCACAAGATATATGAAATGTTAAAAGAAAAAAAAAAAATCAAAACATACAAAAAGAAAAGTGAAAAGTGAATAAAAATCCCTAATCTGATTAGAGGAATTAGTCTTTCTTCAAAACTTTTATACATTTTAAAGTTACCTTGTTCTTTTTGGTATTTATAGAATGCAGTTTCTTCTCTAATAGATCTAGGAATTCTAGCTAGTGCAAAACCACTTTTCAATGATGCTATCTTTATTTATTTGTGAATGACTCACAAGCAGGCACTGCTTGAACTTCATAGTTTATCCCTTGACAAAATAGACTTGCATGTTTCCAAGGAGTTCACAGAGCTGTTTAAAAAACTCAGCACAAAACTTACAGGTTGAAGTGAATCTGAACGGTGGATAAATACATAAAAATTAAGATTTGCTTGCATATGCCCAGTTAACAGAAGAAGCTAATTTCACTGAGTAAATTATTTACATATCTTCAGTCTTAAGCAGCCTAGCTAAAGTGACAATCCTTCCAACTGTACAAATTTTAATATGATTAGGTCATTGAAATTACATTTCTATTCCCATTATACCTGTAATAAACCTCTCTGACACTCAGCAGTTTTATATGACCAAATTATTACCGTCTGTAAATACAGACCTTAATTTTGCTATCAAGAACTAAATTGAAAACTGCATGGCTAAAAAAAAAATCTATCTACTGTAGCTTTATAGAAATGTTACCATAAAACTTCAGTATTTAATATGAAAATACACTACCATCTTATTTAATGATGGATTTCATATACTTTTTTCCAAAATATAAATAAAAAGAACAGAAATCTATGAGGTGATCATTTTGCATGTGAATATTTTTGGGAAGAGCAAAATGTGCAAAAATACATGATCTGTAAAACTCCTTTCCTGTATTCATAATTGCTACTTAGTAAGAGTGTTCAACTGCTAATTAATGTTACTCAAACTTCAGGAATGTAATGGATTAGGAATTCAGTGAACACTACTATTCCTGTTAGAAACAGTCTTTCAATTCAAGGAATAGGAAGACTAGAGCATGCACTGTGAATTACTTTTACCAGGTCAAACTTAATGGGATCTGTGAGCGATCTGATCTAATGGAAGGTGTCCACAAGATAGCTGATAATCCATATGCATCAAGACACGGGTAACTCTAGTGTGTCTTTTGTTATGACACAGGGGAAGTAACAGTGATCTATCTCTGCGTTTTCTTTGATTTTCAAGAAACCAGACTGCCATAGTCCATTGAAGAAAGATAACTTGTGAGACACAAAAAGATAAAAGTTTCCCAGATTCTACCATGGATGAAATTCCTTTTCTCAAGCATAGAATAAACATTCAGGTGAAGGAGGACTGGTCTTTTCTGCTGTTGAAATGAAGAAATGACTCAAATTATCACATAGAAATATTAATTAAGGAAAATCAAGAATGTAAAATATACATACACAAAAAGAGGCATACCAAAAATATGCAAAGTGCATTAAATTCAAGGTGAAAATCTCTATCTCAGGAGTAGATTCTAACTTCAGATCAAATTATTTTGCTAAGGCATAGTATTTTCTGTCCACAGCTTCTATAGCAAAGTTGTATTTCTTTCTAGTGCTATGTTATTAAAAAAAAAAACCAAAAAAGTTCTTCTGCCAAGTATGCCAAGATGCAGAAGAACTTTGCCAAGTTTATACAGCAGGTTAGAAGTAGAATCAACAGTACAATCTGGTTTCTGAACTTCAAAGCTAGCTCACAGCTCTGTGGACTACAATTATATGCCAGCAAGATGAATGGAAAAATGTTTGGTGCCACTATCATCATGTCACTGTCATCCAGTGATAAAGAAAGATACCTGTGGACCAGCAAGAAGCAATTCTGTATGTATTATTATCCATTACTTCTTCCTGTTCAGATATTCTGGTAGAAATAGAATAGTAATTTCACAAAGCTGAAAGTTCCCTTGCATCTTCCTCTGTTTTACTTCAGTTGACTATGAAAAATATTTGTAAGTCAAGATGCACAAATTCGTTTGACCAAAATCTGAGGCCCACAGGAGTGACTCTGTCTCCCGTGTTTGTTGACTGTTGGTGAATAGGTGTTCCAGACAGTGAATGAATGATATTTTTCCTTTTCAGAGGGAAACAAACTAAACCATAATTGTACTTTCAATATGAAGGCAGGATTTTTACTTTAGGGGCACTACATTTGACAGTAATTCACATTTATGCCAGTCAGAAGTTTCAGAAGACAAATATAGATTCATTTCTTCTGTTGATAGTCTAAGACTATCAGATGAGGAGCCTAAGCTCCTCATGTGCTTCTAGGCTGACTTTGTGTTCCTAAATAATTTATGCAGATACAATTTTGAACTACTTCTTTTCATATTTCTTTTGCTACCTGTAGATTGTGCTTAAATTACTTTATTTCACTCTTGAATTTCACATTCAGAAATAATCTCACTTTTCATTAAAAATAGATCGAGCTTACTTGGATATAAAAGCAGCAAAAGAGGAAATTATCACACATAAGACACATACATAATTAGGAGACTGAGAATTTTGAATTAAGAGCTTGATAAATTATTGCACATAGCAAGCATCATGTGCATGTTATTTACTAAAGTAGATTAAATCTTCCTAAGGGGCTATTTGTATTTAAATTCAGTCTAATGCTTCCTTATACCACAGGGATGAGTAAGGAGGTTGGTCTAAAGTAAGAAGTGACCCAAGACAAGAGTGTTCTTAAAGTTTTAAAAGATTTGATTAGTCTTTTGTTATCTCCATTGTTTTTGTGAGTTTGTCCTGACCTTTAAAAGGTTGCAAATGGATAATATAAATACAGTGAAAAATTGGAAAAAATATCAAAGAATCTCAAGCAACGTAATTAAATGTGTCTCACTGAAATCAAAGGCAATTACAAGCATTTATCTTGTCTGGGAACCTGGCCTATTGTTTTTATAATGGGGTCTAAATAAGCAGTATTTACAGTTTAAAAAGACAATTCATCCTTACCCATTCCCTAGTGAAAATCAAAGCAAAACAAAACAAAAAGAACACATATATTACTGTTACAACTTCCCACCTTAAGACAGTCCTAGGAAAAAAGAGAGGAAACAAAAAAGATAATCACCAGTTTGTTGACCTAAATCAAGAACACAGAATGTCAGCTTCACTTGCATCTAGATGGTGGTGTTCATCTCGTTTGCCAACAGTCTTTTCAAATCAGAGGAAAAATATCAAAGACCCGTGATGATTCTAAGTTGCATGGATATCCCATTCTCAGGAGCTAGTTCTGGTTTGGATATGAAATCCACAGCCCATATAAATGCTTTCTTTCTATACATATCAACCTCTCTACTGGTCATGCATTGAACATACCTAGCAACATAAGATACTAAGACTATTCATCAGTAGCTTTATAGTAATCAAAAAGGTTTCATCACTTTCTTTCTATTGGTTGGCTTTCCTGAAAGCCAAATAGAACTTAGCTGGATATTCATATCTCAGAGGAACTGTGGGTCATTAAACATGTCTCTATCCACAATGATTCATGTGAAAAATGTTGACATTTGCACTGGGAGGAATAGAAATCGTTACAGTGTTTTGCTTTCATTCTTAATATTTCTTTGACCAAGAAAGGATAGATTTTAGAAACAGAATTTTCTCTCAAGTGCCCTGTGCTATTCAAGTTCTGTATTTCTCCAGGCAAATATGTAGATCTACTACCTTGGTAGCACATCTCTCATAAGCTAATATATTTTGATGTGTGCTAAAAGAAATGTGAGGGAGAAGGTGTATATCTGTAGGTCTACAGCCACGCACTCTTAAATGTAATGCTTGCTCATGAAATAAAGTGGAGGAAATGAAGAAGTCAAATATAAAATGCAAAGTTTTAAATTTCTTCTTAAAAGGATTTTTTCTTCTCTCCTAGTAATTAACTTTTTCTGTGGTTCAGAACTGAAAGGTCAACACTATGTCGCAGTCTTTTCTACATAATAATTTATCAAACCAGTAACTAAAAATGTACGAGATCAAAGTATTTGAAGATAATCACAATTATTTTGTACCCGTGATTGCTCATGTTTGACCAAACTAATTATGCCTTGGTTCTTTTCAGATCTGTACGCTAATTGTCAAAGAGCACTTTTAGAAATATCGTTGCCAGAAGGGCAGAATAAACATCTTGGAGAACGCTAATGGGATTTATAGACAGCAGTTTTTAAAAGGCTGTGACCTATCATACCAGACTATCTGACTGCTGCATCTTAAATAAGGGCAGGGGTATGGGGACAGTGGTTTAGTTTTGTGATTTGACTTGAAACTGATGATACTGCTTCAAGTCACAGAATAACAAAATTTACATGACAGAACTCATATTATTTATGATTCATGGCAAGGAGTAGGTGTTGCCCTAAAGCTCATTCTAGTATTTCACTGGCAATGAATATCTTTTAACTTATTGATCTGACTATGCATAAACAACTGTGGACTTATTTTCAACTGTGTATGTTTATGTCCAGTGCACACTTGATTTTAAAAAACTACACTGATACACTGGAAAAAGTTTGTGGGTTTCACAGCTGAATCATGCAGAAAGTGTCATAGTACTACAATTCCTAGAAGTTTTGGTCAGCAGACTAGTTAATAGCTTGTTTCTTCCCATTGTAGGATAAATATAATTCCAATTTTCTTATTAGATCAGCTACAGCACATTGCAGTATCCTGAATTTTTAATATCGGGTTATCGACATCCATGGAGAAAAGTATTTGCAGTCACACCTCAATCAAGGAATACTTTTTGAAAAGTAAGAGTGTAAATTTAAACTTCTACTAACTTTAGAGCTCTTGCCCACTGCTTAGGCATCCCAGGTGAAAAAAGTAAGTTAAAGTTGCAAAGCACATTATTTATAATATGTTGTTTCTTTTTGTTCTTTAAACACCCAAAGATGCAGCCAGAAGCTGCAACAACGCAACTGTGCTAAGCTACATTGTCTGTTTCCCAGCAGTGCTAACTAAATGTGTGACAGGGCGGAAATGGTCATTTTTAGAACTGAATTTTTTAACATTCTCATTAGTACAAGTCTTACAGTGATTAAGCCGCTGCTATTTCTTAAGTAAAGCAGGGTCTTAGAAATGGATCCAGAATGCAAGCCAAAACAAAATACAGGTCTAATGATGATTGAGATTTCAAGCTGCAAAAGTGATACATCTTAATGCAATAATTTGCACTAGGAAAATCCTGACTAATCCAAGGTTATGGGAGACTGAGATCCAGCTGCACCTGCAACTTGATACGGTTTAAATTCACTCTTTGAGTATCTTGGAGGATGCTAGGCTATTGGCCATTATGGATGAAAGCACTGAAATTGATGAGTTTTGTTAAAATATTCAAACGGCAGTAGACCAGAGAAAGGAATTGAGAACAGGAGTGAGCATGACTTCAAAGACTAATTATTAAACAGCAAGGATCAAGGGAATCATTACTGTGAAAGCCTATTCAAAGAACTGGCAATGTGCTCCATATAGTGACCTCATCTGAGAACCATGCTCAGATTTCCCCTTGAGGACATCATTTTTGTCGTATTTGGACCACTCTGTTTCAGATAGCTGTTACCCAATGACAAAGGATGTGCTCTGAAGACCCAGCAGCTGAGTAGCACAAGTCCAGTGGACGTACAGCTTTTGTCTACACTATACAGTGATATTCTTGTGCTGAGTTGGTTGCTCAAATACCCATTTTTACTCTTAAAATGTCAGTATTTTGTCTTTTTATGTCCTAATTTCTGCAGTACTTCTGATTCTGCAGGATACATCTGTTGTGGTTTAAGCCCACCCAGCCAGCAACAAAGCATCATGCAGCTGCTCGCTCGCTCCTAACCCCCCAGTGGGATGGGGAGGAGAAAACACAACAGAAGGACAGGGGTCTCACTCACCAATTATGGTTGTGGGCAAAAGACAGACTCCATTTGGGGAAACAAAATCAATTTAATTTAAACTGCAAAACCAAAATCAATTCACCAACTGAATCAGAGTGGGACAGTCACAAATACAACCAGATCTTAAACACATCTTCCCCCAAACAATCCCTTCTTCCCAGGCCCAGCTTTGCTGCCTCCTCCCCCACAGTGGCTCACTGGGGACAGAGAATGAGGGCTGTGGTCAGTCCAAGTCTCTTCCACACTGTTTCCGCCAGTCACTCCTCCTCAGAGTGAAAACTTCTCACAGTCAGCCCTTGCTGCAACACAACATCATTTCCATGGGAGATATTCCTCCACAAACTTCTCCTACCAGTGTGGGTCCCTTCTGCAGGCTACTGTTCTCCGGAGTGACAAACCACTCCAGCAGTCTTCTTCAGGATCAATCTCCTGCACCAGAGTGGGGTCCTCCACAGTGAGCAGATGGCATTCTGCCCCACTGTTGATCGCTAAGGCCTGCATGGGCTCATCCTGCTGTCTCACCACGGACTGCTCCAATGTGCCTCACCACCTCCTTCCTCACTGACCTCAGTATCTGCATCCTTGTCTCCCTCAAGTCACACTCCTCTCCCAAAACAAAAGAACTCGCCCAACAGGGGTTTTCTCCTGTTAAATATGTTACCATAGGTGCTGATCTGATACGTTATCAGAGGTGTTGATTGGCTTGGCCTTGGCCAGAGGCGGGTCCAACTTGGAGCTGGGGGAGCTTCTTCTGGCTTCTTACAGGAGCCATGCCAGTCCCATCCCCTGCTACCAAAACCCTACCAGACGCAAACCCAACACACCTAAGATTAGAATTTACTCTTATAAACATCTACTTTGTATTGATTGCACATTGTAGAAAGACTGTGAAATTCTATGGTAATAAAACATTTAGTTAAGCATCAGCACTCAGCCTCCTAGCATTGTCTTACAAGTAATATGAATGACTTTCTTCTGACACATCACTGATTTTATTCCATTTTCTTGAATATCATTAGCACATTTAAGTATTAAAGCTAATAATTAAATCCTAAAATTGTGAATATCACTAAGCCACTGGAAATACTGATCAATCAGTAGCTAGGCAGAGATGAAGCCAATTTACTTTAATATCATTGAAAATGGTCTGCCTATACAAGATGTATGAGCTATAATTCAACAGCTTAAATACCCTCTCTATTGAATTACTGTGCTTCATCTGTTTTGTACAGAAGATGCAGTGTAGTAGTGTTTGAGGAGCCTTGTATGGTATACTATGATATTTTAATACCTTCAGGGTACTCATATACCAAAAATTCCAATTCTGATCTAATCAGTTATGGGAATAAGCTAAATGTGGGAATGATTTTCCATTCTCAATACACTATGCTCAGTGAAACAGTGACAGTAAGGGTAATGGGGTGAAACTGCCCACCTTGCTGTTTTCAGAGGGTTCCTTCAATATGACCCTTTTTAGCTAGGCCATGCAAGTCCTGTTGATAGCATTATATTAGCATGACTTTATTTATTGCAGAATCAAGCAACTACAAATGCTTACCTTTATAAGAACTTCTTCCTTGCCAAGAAAAAATGCTTGCTGTGAATGAGCACAACATTGAGACTACTCATCATCTAGCAGCTACAAAATGTGTAGCTTATTCCAGGAAGGGTTGATCTTGTTCTGAGAGCAATTCTATTAGCTGTTAGAAAAACCCTGCAGGAGTCTCACACGTGCACACAGTGATGGAAGTCCTCTCTTCTACTAACTCATCATTGTGAGCGAGTCCTTCCAGAGTTGCACAGACTACTTACTGTCTCTGGGAATTGAATGCTAATGGCAAAAGGCTACTCTTTAACACAGAGGTAAAATAAATCAGTCCCCAAATGAGGACATTAACTTAACTTCCTACTTCTTGAAGTGAAAGTTGTATGAGAGTTTTTCAATCTTATGCACTTGGTGATTTAATGCAAGGGTTTGAAAATGCTGGATGAAAGTGGCTTTGTAGTATTGATGTTGATTTTCAGTAGCACCTGGAATGCTGGGAAAGATCCAAAAGACTGAAGTAAAACAAACATCATGCCCATATTTTGAAAGAGACAGGCTAGAGAAATTATCTGACAGGATAATTATTTCAAGAAAGCAAAATGCAAAGTCTTGCACCTGGGGAGGAACAATCCCATGCAGCCATATATACTGAGGGACATCCATCTGGAAAGCAGATCTGCAGAAAAAGACCTGGGTGTCCTGGTGCACACCAGGTTGAATGTGATCCAGCAATATGCCCTTGCAGAAAAGAAGCCCAGTGATATCCTAGACTGCTTTAGGCAAAGCATTGCCAAGCAGGTGGAAGGAGGTGATCCTTCCCGTTTATTCATCACTGATGAGACCACACCTGGAGTACTGGATCCAGTTACAGGCTTTCTAGTACAAGAGAGGCATGGAGCTACTACAGTCTAGTGAAGGGCCACAGAGATGATTAAGCAACTGGAGCATCTCTCATATGAGGAGAGGCTGAAAGCTAAGACTGCTCTGCCTAGAGAAGAGAAGGCTCAGAGATCTTAACATTATGTATAAATACTCGATGGGAGGCAATGAAGAAGATGGAGACAGGCTCTTTTCAGTGGTGCCTTGTGACAGGACCAGAGGCAATGGGCACAAATTGATGCGCAGGAGGGTCCCTCTGAACATCAGAAAACATTTTTTTTACTGTGAGGGTGACCAAGAACTGCCACAGGTTACCCAGATGGGTTGTGAAGCCTCCATCCTTGAAGATATTCAAAAGCTGCCTGAACATGCTCCTGGACAACTGGTTCTAGGTGGCCCTGATTGAGCAGGGAGATTGAATCAGATGATCTCCAGAGGTTCCTACCAAAGTCAACACTTCTGTTGTTCTGAAATGGATAAAATGTTTGTAGTTCTGACATGTCCACATTCCTCTTAGGCAAAAATAGAACGGAATCACTGGTACAAATTAAGTACCAGTTAAAGCTTATTTTTAGCACGACGTAGTTTGTTCTTTTTAGCAATGATCAGAAAAGAAGTTACCTGTACAGTTTGCAGGTTATACAAAAACTGAGTGAATAGTAAATAAAAAAGAGAATGAATCAGCAAGACAAATCATTCCGAATTATAATATAGCCAATTACAAAGTCAAACCTATTTAAAAGAAGAAGGTTGGCCATTCATAGCTAGCAGAGAACATTGGCTCTGAGGGTAGTTGTAACTTACCATAAACTTAATTGTGACATAGAAAAAGTATGTATGACACTGTTAAATAAAGGTGCTCACTGACACTGAAAAATGTGTAAAACCAGACTAACAGAATCAGATTGAACAAAAAACCCTACTGATGACATTTCTAAAAGGTGCCAAGAGCACCAATGGTAAAATAAAACCTAGAGTCAAAGAGAAACAGACTAAAAATAGTCAAATGAGTGAAAAACTCAGTGACAGGTTTTCCCACATTACACCATTTGGGCTGTTGAAAAGGAAAACTTCACAGTGGGTTTGTGTTGCCTGAAAAGAAGCACAGATTGACGTGAGTTCCAGCCAACACTGACTAAGTTGACAGAAACAAGTCTTGTTTCACAGTTGCCAAGCCAACTACGCAGACTCTAGGCTACCCCAGTCAGAGTAAGTAAAAAGACAAAGACCCTGAAACCAGTATATACTACTTCACCCAACTCACATGAAGGGAACCTTGGCTCCTGCTACCACTCCATTCTTCGTAGGTCCCTCTGCTTCTCCTCCTTATTTATCTCAGTTTTCTTAGTCTCACACATTCTGGACTCTATCATGAAAAACCTAGCTCAGATAGTAAAAAACCTCACTCCTTACACTATTATTTCATGCAGGCACATAGATAAAGAGAATAATTTGGAAAACACAACATTTGTAAAAATCTGTCAGGTTTCAGAGGACCTTTGTTTCCAGAGCAAAAGTTGTAGGTGAAGATTGGACCACTTTGCATATTTAATTTAGGGTTCACTGTTTTCTCCTTCTACATGTGTGTTTATTTTATCGTAAAAGGCACAGAATCAGAATTTAAGAATGACCATGACAACAATATCCAGATTATGTTTTAAGTGGCTTTCTCATTATTCAGTAAGCCTACTTATAGCTACCTTCAATAGCATTTAAAAGCTGCCATATACTTGGTTTCTAGAAAACAATATAAATAAATTTTAATCATTGGCATAAAACGAAACCAATTGAGCTATGTGCATTTGAAATGCTAAACATTATTTAAATGCTTAATATAAATGTTACTTCAATATTTAATACCATACATAAGTAGGTTTAACTGATATTGTTACTGTAGGCCAATTTCTTTAATCAGAATTACTACAACAGCTCCAAGTGCAATCATTATCCTAAAGGAATGGAGTCATACTCTGATCTATAAACATGGAAATCTCAAACGGCAGCTGTTTGATTCCTTACCCCTGAAATTGGCACTGCAGCAAATGCTGAGCACAGTCATGATATCATAGCAAAAGAGGATATTTAGAGAAAGGTATTTTACAATACTATATAATGAAAAGAAGGTTAATGATTATCTTAATCATAGTCCTTACATACATAAAAGAGAAAGAACCTGTTAATTAGTAAAAGATTTACAGGAGCCCATGGCTGAAAACTAACAACTGTTGACTGTCAGGGTTCAGCTATCACAGAATCACATAATTTCCTGGATTGGAAAAGACCTTTAAGATCACTGAGTCCAATCATTAATCTAACACTGAGAAGACCTTGACTAAGCCATACCACTCAACACTACATCTGCGCAACTCTTAAATATCTCCAGGGATGGGGACTCATCTACTTCCCTGGGCAAACCGTTTCAGTGCCTGATAAGCCCATTCAGTGAAGAAATACTTCCTCATATCCAATCTAAGAAAATTCCCTTGGCACAACTTAAGGCCCTTTCCTCTTGTTGCATCACTTGTTACGTGGGAGAACAGGCTGATTCCCACCTCTCTACAACTTCTTTTCAGGTAGTTGTAGACACTGATAAGGTCTTCCCTCAGCCTCTCAAGCTAAAAAACCCCAACTCTTCCAGCTGCTCCTCCTAAGATATGTGCTCTAGGCCCTTCACCATCTTTGTTGCCCTTCTTTGGGCACGCTCTAGTGTCTCAGTGTCCTTCCTGTGGTGAGGGGCCCAAAACTGAACACAGTACTTGAGATGGGGCCTAGGTGGTGTACTGGAAAATAAATCTAGCAGAAAGAAAAGTTCTTTGCCAAACCTAGATCTTTAAGCAGTGAGAGTTCAGGAAATCATAGCTAGTATAGGAGGAAAAGGAGAACAGTCCAGGACTATCCTCTTTCAAGAAAGTTTTCTGTTAGTATTTTCCTAGTCTTTACATCAAGATACACGAGTACCCAGAGGTACGATATTACCAAGGCTAAGAGAAATTTGGAGTTATATTCCCAAGTTTGATTTAGCACAACAAGTTAACTGGACTTGTGTAGGTTTATGATGATGCTGTTAGTCATTATATTATTCAAGTTCTGCCTACTGAAAGTCAGTAGTGATGTTCTTGTTCCTTATTTAGGGCTGGGGAGATTCTAAAACTGGCACAGGATTAGATTTCTGGTTTTGGTAAAATTTATTACACACACTTTGTGAGGTCAGCTTGGGTAACTGGAGGAGGCTTGAATATCAGGCTCTAACTTTGTAGAAAATATGTAAGTATTTAAATTAGGTATCAATGTCAGAGCTGGAGAACATGTTTAACATTGAACCTGCTGCTAGCACTTCACAAACAACAGTGAATTTGCCTAAACATATAATTCTGTATTATTGTTAATACAGTTTGCTTCCTGTGGAATATTAACATGCTCAATGTAGATAACCATAGGCTATTTTCAGTTATTAAATAAAACATCTTAAAGAATTAAAAGAATAGTTAACATTCTATTTCACTTATAAATGTTAGACAAACATTTCTGGTTTTGGCAGCAGATGCCCTTCCCCTTATCTTGTTTGTGTAGATAAATCCCCCTTTACACATTTGGGCCTCTCAGAATTTGTGGTGCATTGCAGAGAACATGGATATTCAGCTGATTAGGCACAGCTATTAGCAACTTAGCAATTAGTAGTATCTGTAAGAAAAATTTTTAAAATCTACTGACTTTTTCATCCTACAGTTTAATCAAAATGAAACAGAACTACAAGGCATATTCTGGTCTGGCACGGGCTGCACAGGAAACAAACAATGTGGAGAAGAATTGTTACCTACTTTTGATAATAGGTAACAGTTCAATATTTATCTTTTCCTATCTGTGCACCCTTGCTGATTTCCCTACAGAAAATTCAGATGCAAACAATGACATCGAGGTAGGGAATTTTTTTTCCACCTATCAACAATTCCATTTACTGATGCTTCTTTTCATGGCTTTTATTTCAAGTGCAAATAGAAGGTATATTCTCCACTGATCCTTGCCCTGTCTCCTGTGACTATTTACTCAACATCAAAGGAAAAAAGCAATGTTCCCCAAAGCTGTGGTCTCAAAGGACATGAACTCTCTAAACTGTCATGCTTGAGATGCCACTGCAACTTCTGCAAACACTGTGATGAATCCTTCTGCCCCTGCAGTCTTATGCCTTAATCCATTGCTGACTTAGTAATAATAATGAGACACAGTGATATGTCTGTAAATATAAAGCGAGCACAACTTCTAGTGGGTTTAGGAGGATTTTTTTTTTGTTCATTTTTTCTTTTTCTTTCATGCGTGTGTGTGCGTGTGTGCATGCACACTTTTTGGGCTTGGTTTTTTTCCAGCTGGCTTAGGGCATTTTTTTTTAAGCGGTGAATCCTCAGAGTGAAAATGGAGTTCAGCAGTGATCCAAACACAGTAAGTAAATATGCCAACAATACTAAATTAGGAGCAGCTGTTGATTCCCTCAATGGTAGAGGGGCCTTACAGAGAGTATTGGATAATCACCCACCATATGAAATTTAACAAGGAGAAATGGTGGATTCTGCACCTGCAGTGGTGTAATCCTGGATGTATGTATAGACTGGGGACAAAAGGCTGGAGAGCAGCCCTGCATAAAGGGATCTGCGGGTTTTGGTTGACTGCAAACACAACAGGAGTCAACAATTTGCGTTGGAGGCCAAAAGGGTCAACCATGTCCTGGTGTGCATTGAGTATACCTAAGCAGTCAAAGATGTCATTGTCCAACTATATTCAGCACTCAGCACTGCAGACTCATCTAGAGTACTGTGTGCAGATTTGGTCCCCTGCATATATGAAGAACATAAAAATATTAGAATATGTCCAAAGGAGAGCAATAAAGACAGTGAAAGCACTAGAGGGCATGACCTATGAGGAGTGGCTAAGGATACTAGGCTGTTCAGCTTAGGCAAGAGGAGACTGAGAGTTGCCCTTATTCCTGTCCATAACTACCTCATGAAGGGAAGCAGAGAAGGAGGTGCTGATTTCTCTGGTGTTCAGTAATAGGGCACAAATAGCTTAAAGTTGCATCAGGGGAAGTTCAGATGATATATTAGGAAAAATTCTTCACTTAGAAGGTGGTCAAGCACTGGAATAAGCTCCTCAAGGAAGTGGTCATGGTCCCAAGATTTAACTTTTAGGTTACCCTGTGTGAAGACAGTATTTGGACTCCTGTTTGTCCAGCAACAATTGCTTTACTTTTTAAACCAAGGCATTCTACTTTAGCTCTGAGTCATCTATCTAGTTCTAATTAAGCATAAGAAGTTTCTTATCCTGTGCACAGACCATGTACATGTCTGAACAAAAGATTAACATGCATTTCACATTCTGGTTTTGTGCTCATACAGGATTCTTGCACTTGAAAAGCTTCAACTACTTTTCTAGTTCCTTGCAAAGGTCTTCGCTAGTTACGAGGCTTTTGCAGCAGCAGGACCTTTTGCTTACAATAAGACAAGTCACAGACTGGATCCTCAGAAATTTTTTGGGATTTCTGCTGTGTGACTATAATCAGAGCTCAGTAGTAATCAGCACAGTGTACAATGCTATTAATAATGCAGGTATTGTGCTAAAACAGTAGTTTATGACTAAGCATGCCATGCAACATTGTATTTTTTTCCTTACAGCGAACAACATCCTGTAATGAGAAAAATTATTCCTACTACAGGGTTGAAGAAAGTGTACACCTCTGTGATAAGCAAGACTGACAAGCTGGTAACAACAGACTGGGAGAAGGCTGAGGTACCCAACAATGGTCTTGTCTCAATCTTCACAGGCAACCTCTCTCCTCACACCTCGCCCAAGTTGATGGGCCTCAAGACAGGGCCCAGAGGAGCAAAGTTCCTCCCAGTGTAAGAGAAGATCAGGTTCATGACCACCCAAGGAACCTGAGCAACCTGCTCTAGTTGAAGATGTCCCTGCTCACTGCAGGGTATTTGGACTAGATGACCTTTAAACGTCCGAACCCGAACCATTCTGATTCTGTGATTCTATGATAATTAGAATCATATACATAAGTGATGTAATATTTCACAGTTTTGTACACAAAACTATCAGCATTTTAAACTAGAATGAGACAGTCTGAGAAATTCCTCTTAGTTATTCAACACATTTTACTTAATAATTTGATTTTTTTCTGTTAATGGCACTAACAGAAGGCATTAGTAAGAAGTCCAGCTTACAGTAGGAAAGTAATTGTTTAATTCAGTTTAGAAGTTCCACAACGATAATCAGTATGTAACTTGGCAGAGGGCTCTGTCACCAAGCTGCCACTTGATGAATCTGGATAATATGGCCACTGTGGAGAGAAAGGGAAAAAAGAAGTAAGATGGTGCATAATGTAGGGTGGCTGCAAGAGAAACTTTTAGGATGCAGCAAGTAATTTCTCAACTGCATAAAAGATCTAGGCACCATAAATTCTCCTCCATACCTGAGATATGCAAATGTTTTACCTTTTCTCAAGACAGTTCTTTTAATCTTTGCTCCTCTCACTTTCCTTTCAATAGAAGCTCTGGGTCCAGAAGCATGCGCTGTGTAAGCTGAGTCCAGCTTAACTGCCTGTCCAGAAGCATCCTGCCTTTCCAAAGCATCTAAAAATCAACCTAAGTGGTGAATCAGCACGGTTGAAGAGTTGACAATAATGAAAGGAGAGTGCAAGAAAGTGATGCAGGGTCAGAAGCTTCTGCTCTCATAACAGTGTCTGTGTTGTATGCTGTGCAAAATGCCTACAGTGTTACATCTGAAAAATAAAACAAGAAAAAAAATATTGTAATTTGGTGATGTGTCTCTTGTAAAAATAAGATAACTACAGCACAGATAATGTGCAGAAAATGCTCTCCATTTCCCGCTACAAGCAGGCAGACTAACTGCTCTATATGACTTACTACTTCAGTGCTTTCACTTTGAGGACAAAGAGTTGATACAGTTTCCCCACACAACTGTGAGGAGGAAACTTTCATTGTAAAGTTTCAAAATTTGTAGTTTTTTGTTTTTCAGAACTTTGGCTGAGAAATTTAGCCCTCTCTGTCCCCTTAACTAACTATACGGAATATTGAATGGGATCTTGCAGCACTACATTTTCTGCACTGAACCTTCTGCAGAAAACTGAGACAGTGCTTCTGCTCTCACAGTGACCATTCGTTACTCCACTATTGGCCTATGTTGGACTGCTCTAGGGAAAAACCTTTCCCAGCCTCCCTGTAAGCTAGAGGAAAGAATTTCTTAGGACTTTTCATATTTTTCTACTTCCTGATAGGTGTAATTACTTCGTTAACATTTCAGCCTTGATACACTTTGCTATATAAACATGGCCAGTGTCTTTCAGCTGTACACAAAGCATCAAAAGTCATGTCTTACGTAAAGTTCAGGCTTCACCTATACCACAGCCCAGTTCTAAATGATCTGCTCATGGTCACACTGAAAATTTATGGTAGTGTACAGAACAGAACCAATCACAACTGCCAGGATGCTAAGCATGGCACACTTCCTACTACTCAGTTCAGTACCAATAATTAACATCTTAAGAAGAAATTTTACAGATTTTTGTGATTCTTAATATCCAAAAAATCACTTTCTCTGATCTAGTGTCTATTGATAAATCGTACTTCAGAAAATCTCCTCTGTCCCTGAAAAAAAAAAAAAAAAAAAAAGTCTTTCTGCTGAAAGCAACCTTAACACCCCTGTTGCTGTCTCAGGGGTGAGAATACAGAAAAACTTTCCTTACCTTTAATGGACTGGGAATATTCAATAAGGCAACTGGTTATTTTAACAATGAGGAATAAATACATGGTTTTGAAAAAATATTAAAGAAGAGCATAGAGTTATTAGAGAGATAAATTAAGCATTCAACTGCTTTTGTTTCCAGTGTCTTCATTTAGTAATAATGGAAACATGAAGAGTATGACTTTCAACTAACATCCACTGTTTCATATTGGTCTCACTTTGAGTGGGAGGCAGTATAGTGGTGCCCTGTCTTGAAATAACTGGCCATATGTTGTAACTGAGAGATTTTATCTGTAGAAGTCCACTGTAATCAAAAACCTAATGAGGACTTCATGATTTACCTTACTGGGAACAATGTTATATTTCTAGTTTTTTACCTTTGGTACAATGCTGACTTAGTCGCTGTTTGCATCGCCTTTCTAGAGTTGTTTTCAAACACTTTCAAGAGCATATTCAACACTTCAGCATTACAAGGAACATTTCCCAGAGTATTTACTGATCATTGAACTACAGTACTATGATTTCAAACCTGTTTCCATACAATTTCATGTCACTTGAAAAGATTAATGTGTTTGCGTAATATGTCTCTGCTGCCTACAGTCATACAGCTCTGCAAGTTCTCCTTCACTTGTGACCTCTTTCTTCAAATACATCAATTTCCTAGACTTAATACTAAAAGTCTAGTCATAAAGTGCTCTGAAAGAATTTTCCTCTGGAGCTATTCTAAGGTTTTTCCAATTAAGTTAAAAAATGACTGACACTATAAAGGTCACGTATTCCATCTCCTCTTCTCTAACACCACAATGTTAGAGAAGTGTTTGTAATAGTCACAGACCATAGGATTTTTTTTGTCCTATCAATTTTGTAAAGTTTCTCTTAATTATGATGTAACAAGATTCCAGTGCCTGAAAGGAGCAACTATAATAAAAAATAAATTTAAAAGCAAAACAAGAAAAAACAGAAAAAACCCTAACACTTTCTAAAAAAAGCAATAAATCTATTTTCTTCTTAAAGACAGCTAAATTACTGATATTAGCCTAACTTCTAAGAAATTACATTCTATAACTACAGATGCACATATGCCCCCAGTACTTTTTGAAGTGATTTAATATACTAAACCCAAAGTCTTTCTATAGATGTCGTGGAGATAGGTGGAGCATAAAGCTCTCATAGCCACAAGAAAGGCTGTCTTATATCAGACATTAGAAAATCCATCTAGAGGAGACTTTCACAGTGAGCAAGGTTTCATTACTGTTGTTATACATATAATTAATTCTTTGATTTAAATGTTTTAGTTAGACTCTGAAAAATACAGAAAAAAATTCAGCACAGCTTCCTTCAGAAAACAGACACTGGTTCCTGACAGAAAAGTCAAGAATGGAGAGGTATGGACTTTTAAAATCTGTCTTTGATACCAAATTGCAATGGTATTTGCATGTTTCTGTATGGTTTGTTTTTCAAATTTACAGCTAATTTCTGTGAAGACCTTCAATAAACTAAGCTTCATAAAATGGTCAAAGCATTTAGTAACAAAGAAAGCACTTTTTTAGGTCCTTTACATACTAAGGAGTATTTCTGCAGTTGTTGCTTAAGTATTAATTTTAGATAAGCTATGCCATGCTTTACTTCCACTTTGCTTTTTCTTATAAGATACTTTTCTCATAGCCATATTTTATCTCCATATCCAGTCATTCTTGCCTCATTTGGCTATACTTCTTTGGCAGGAAACAACACAAAATATCACCAGGTAATAACCTAATTGCTAATGACATCCATTAGTTGTGGATGCTGAAAAGCTGCTAGCAGAGGGATTTTCTCAGGTTCTCACAATATTCGGTGAGAGTCCTGCCTTTCTCACCAGTTTTCTAAAAAACAGTAGGATATTTTTTGTAAGCTGGACCAACACCTGGTGTTTTGCTAAGTTCTGTTTATGGTACATTGGAAAAATATTTTGAAATGGGTGTTGTAGGACTTTAGCCAATCACCCTAGGAGATGGGTGATCACTGACCAACCACCCTATGGGGATAGGGTATATAAAATGGGCTTATAAATTAATAAAGTTGCTTCTTTTGCCTGTTCTTGATGAATTTGTGTGTTGCTGCATCTCTTCACTCTTGGTATAAACAGTGACAATTAGTTTCTTCTCAAAGACAAAGAATTTGAAAATTCAGTTTTTGGTTGCCAACGGCCCCAATTAATATTTTTTGAGCAAAAGTTTTGATCTGCTTCAGAGGGGAGGTAAGTACTTTCAGAGGAAGCCTACCAGTTCCCATCATGTCTCCTCAGCACATATACTGAGACCTTGTCACCAGATCAAGCTTTCTCAGCAATGAAAGCAAAATGTGGCTTCCTTTACACTCAAAAGTCTGCTATCAAAGCAATCTAACTGGGAAGATGGGACACAATGTGTAAGGCTAGTATAAGTTCCTTTTGAGGTCTGGCTGTTGGAAAAGCAAGGAAGTTAACATGTAACGGTGTCTGTGCATAACACTGCTTTATACCATCAGTGTGACCCTGCGTGTAGTTACAGATCATGTAAGATTTAGAGAAATTATAGTCAATATTTGACAGGTTGACACAACTCTCAGAGCAATAATAAAACATGTAGAAACAGCATCATTTCTCCATCATTTTTAAATTAAAGATTGCCAAGGTATTTATTGGAAGATATTCTATCAAAGACAGCAGAAGGAAGGATTTTGTCATCCACTGGAGAGGTTCATGTTGTTACTGCGCTCTTGTATCACTACATGCAACCTACCAACTATTGTGTTAAAAAAAACCAACCAACTAAACTTTTCAGAAATTGACAATAAAGTTGGAAAAGCTTCCACTGAAAGAATGAATAAAGTACAGTAACTGCCCAGGGCATCAGTAAGGCTTATTCCTTCCCTGATGGCTCCCATGGTTATAAGAATTGCAAGTTTTGGATAAGCACAAGGTGCCCATGAAAGGCTGTGGAAGAATGAAGAAAATGTAGAGAATGCAAGAAGGAATTCATAAAGAGCCTCTGTCTCTGAAGACAGGATAAGTGTCTGAAAACAAATCTCAAGCCTTAACCTGGGAAAAATCTGTCTTCAGATTTAGCTATCAAAATGCTCTGGTTGTGGTACCACACCTCTACCAAAGTATCTGTGTCTGTATTAAAGCACACTCAGGGCAATTCTGTTATTTAAGAGCTAGAACACATTCTGCAGTCAGTGAAGGCAATACTGAAACTAGAATTACATTGCATTGCCACTACCTAAGAAAGTGCACCATGAAATAAATGGATATTGTTCCTAAGACTTTCAATTACTTTGAGAACTTTTCCAAAATATCCACATACGTCTCAGCAGTTTTACAGAATAAACACTAGTTTCACCGTATCATCCCTTTAATCACTGCAGATCACTTAATTTCTTCTGAAATTGTTTTGATGTTTTGTCCTCAACATGTGTTGACAGAGGTGTTATCCATTACCCCATCAGTGGGATTCAGAGTCATTTCTTTAACTGAACACATCATGACACGCTGGAAAGCAGTTTTTCAACCTAACACTCTGATTGAATTTAATAACATTAGCATTCTGGCTATGGGAGGAAATTTAATGACACAGGTTATTAAGCTTCATGCTGGGGAGACGAAGCTAATTGTCTGTAGAGGTCAGGAAGGAAGCTCCCTTTACTACAGTCTATCATCTCACAACAGGTTGTTGCATTACCCAAGAGTTCGCTTTCATCTGGAGCATCAGCTTCAACCTGTGTCTCAAGGGATAATACCAGCTAAGATGAGCCTATGTCCTGCTCCTTCATTGAAATCCTCATCTTTTTGCATATGACAATTTATTTCTTATCAGTTACTTTAAATATTAGAGAACCTCATGTCTGATACCCTTCATATTATAACCCATTGCCCCACTCCCATGGGAAACACACCTACTATGATCTCATTGTTGTTGAGAATGCTGTTTAATTTAATGTTCTACACTCCCAAAACCATGTTCTGAGAAACTACAAATGCTTTTTAGTAAAGCAGAAGAAAAGTATTAAATATTATATGAAGTATTTATCAGCGCTTTTCACTGTACACTTGTGTATTGTGGCATTCATATTGTTTAATTTCTGATGGCACAAAGCATTGCTCTGTAATACTAAACAGATATTGAAACATGCAACGTAGTTTATTCTATATTAAAAAAAACATTAAATATTAAAATCAATTTACTTTCCTGTTACATGTAGACTACTGCTAACAATATTCTAAACTCTGATATGGAAATGAAGTGATGTAAAGGGCTATGTTTATTAAAAAAACATGTCAAAGTATCTACCTACCTCATGAGAGTACTTGAAATAAATACACCCTCTAAAACAGTATACTGCTTTGTGAAATAATTTCTGTTCAGTTTAATGTAATAGCAATACTCCTTGATGTTATTTGTAAGCTGGTTTACGTACTTAATGTTTGTGGGTGCCACAGAGATATAAGGCATCAAGCTGTGTATATGATGTCCACTAGAGCTAAACATGGTGGAGTCTAAGACCTCGTCCAGCCAGGAGTGAGGCTGAGCGTGAACTCCCATCTGAGACATATACATATACATACACAATGCACACACAGCCAGCACTGTTGGAAAGCAGTCACTTTTACACATAACTCTGCACTGCAAATGTTCAAAGTTCTTGACAAATCCATGCCTGAGACATTCATGAGGAAGATTAAATTTCTTCATGTATGTACCAAACAATTACTATGAGTGTCCTTCTATATGAAGAATAATGCTCTGCGCTTTACAGCTGGGAAGGTTAGTTAGAACAAATAGATACACAAGGAGAATCGGCCATATGGTTGGCAAGCAGACATCTAACATCAACTCCGCAGTCCTAGGGCAAAGTAGGGAGTGAGAGAGCAGTGATGTTGCACTGTCAGTGCAACGTGAAACCGCATTTGACACTGAACACCCACACTCCAGCCCAATCTATCTCAAACCCCGGAAAGAAACAGGAAATCTTTAGAGATCTTAGTTTGGGAAGCCACGGTGCAAAATGAGGCTTAGCTTTCTATTTCTGATAGAGCACAGTACTAGCTTATCCAGCTGTCTCTGTGAGGCAGTACTTCCTTCTGGACTCAGAACAAGCCACGACACACATCTCGAGACTCAGAGACCCGGGAGAAAACCCCTGAAGTTATCTACCGGTTAACTTTCCGAAGGGAGCACACTGGCTTTCCACACCCAGCAGGAGATACCTTTTGCCTTCATTCACATATGTGTATCCCTCTTTTCCCCATGACCTCGCTACCCCTACAAGTTCTCGGTGACCACCGCAGAGCTCCGCCCGCCCGCCGCCACAGCGGCCGCCCCGTGCCGCTCGCGCTCCCCAGGGCAGCGCTGGGGGGCGGGGGGGGGGGGGGCCCGGGCCCCCCCCCCCCCCCGGCCCCCCCACCGCCCGCCCCCCGGCTGCCGGCCCCGCCACAAGGAGACGCTCTCCCGCCTTCCGACAGAGCCCAGAAAAGCCTCCTGACGGCGCTTTCTGCCGGGACTCACCACACCGCAGCTGCTCCCTCGGCGAGCGGGCGCCCTCGCCTGCGAGCTGCCGTGCCCCGTGTGCCCGCTGCGTGCCCCGGGTGACCCCCGGGGGACGCCACTCGCCGCTTGTTGGCTCAGCGCTCCCGAGGAGCCGCTGTTACGACGGGGCAGTCTCGGCGAGGGCCCGTTGGGGCGGTTCCGCCTCGTTCGGATCTGCCGCCCGTGCTGCTGCCCCGCCCGGGCCGCCTCGGCAGCCGGCACAGGCTGCCGGCCCCGCACGGCACAGCTGCTTTTCCACCCTTTTCCGGCCCCTAAAAGCCCCTCGCTGGCCCTTGTTGCCGCGATTCCCTTCAAAACTGCGGACTGGCCTGTCCTGGAGCTGCTCTCCGCGGCGAGGCTCTCTGAGTAATAACGTAATTCTGGAACGAGATTCCAGCAAGATATGCTGCAATCTCATTCCAAAAGTACTTTATTACTTGGTAATCAGGATTGGATTGGATTGGTTTGGGGTTTTTTGTCCTTCTTTCTCACTTATCAACAATACTGGGTGGAAACTGACAACAGGATACTATTAATTACTGCTTAATAGCCGTGTCAAAGCTGTGCTGAATTTACCTACCCTCCCTCTGCAAAGAAGAGACTGCTGCATTCATCTTCCCTACAGGCAAATCCTTCGGGATAGTGCATCCAGAAATAAAGTGGTTTACTAATTAAAAACTCTCCCTACAACCTGGGCTTTCCTTGTTGGAAGAAGTGACTGGTTATTTATGAGTAGCTTCCAATTCCTAACAATATCACTGCCCACTCCAGCTGATTAATCACAGGCTGGCTGAACTTGCACTCAGATCAGGGATGCACAGCAAACTGTTAACAATCTTTATCTGTTCTTTTCTGCTTGGTAGATGACAGAGCAAAGACTTTAACCTACCAACTGTGTTAGCAGTGCAGATTATTTAGCACCCTCCTGTAGACCACCTTTTCAAAGACCCCAATAGACCAAGAGCAAACAGAATATTTTTGTTTTCAATGCTGTGATTTAAAATGTGCTGCTATAATCAGGAATGATGGAAAATTTCTGCACTGAAGAAGTGCCTTTATCTATTACGTTAACTAGTGTTCAGTGGTGCAATGAGCTGAGCGGAGTACTCCAAACTTACTCTGTAGACAGATTTACAATTCATCATGCTAGAACTGAGTATACTGTATAGATGAGTTTATTACTCTGGACAAGTTCATAGTCTTTCCTTGACCATTTCATTAGTAACTAAAAAGACTTTCCTGTATGCACTGCAGTGGTGTAACTTGTTTTGTCACAGTGCTATCTTTCTGTTAATGCAAAGAACATTATAGTATCAATAAGACTGACCAGGTCTGAAACGATAGTTAGATCGTCAGTAGTGAAACTGTATGTATCAGTATACTCAGAAGGTGCAGAAACTTCTGATTGTCCTAAGATCTGATGGAGAGTTTAGTTGCTATCTCAGATATTGAAATTACAGTCTAGAATATGAAAATGCATCTCAGCTATCTTTGCTAGGAATTTGTTACAACACAGACAGGCTTTGCTGGTGGCTGTAATACTTCCTTTTCTGTATGTATCAGGAAAAAAACAAAAAGATCTCTTCAGAAGCCTGTTCTTTTATGTAAGGGAACTCAAATATGCAGGCTGTACATGCAAGAATTTTTTGGAAAGCTGCAGAAGTGGGAGACAATGTTACACAACTGAGACTGTTTCTCAGCTGAAGGTCACATGCACTCACTTAGCAGATTTTTAACTGGAATCATACAATCATGGAAGGATTTACTTTGGAAAGTAACTCTGGAGGTATCTAGTTCAACCTCCTGCTCTAAGAATGGATAAATTCAAAGCTGTATCTGGTTGCTCAGGACCTTGCCCAGTAGAGTTTAAAGAATCTCCAAGGATTGAGATGCCACAGTTTCTCTGGGCAATGTTTCCCAGTGCTAAACCGTTTTCATGGTGATGATTTTTCCCTTATCTTCACCCAAGCATCCTGCCTGCAGAATCATATCCAAAGACTAACTTTTTTTTTTTTTTTTTTCAATTTCTGTCTCACCAAGCTATAAGAGAAGAACACAACTACTTAAGGAACTAGCTTATTGATAAAGGTATCTGTATTGGGAAGCAGCTGATCACTGCTTAATGGCATTCCTCCTTAAAGGGAGTCAGAATACCATTACCCCTTTTGACAGGGCCAGGTAATACACGATTCTGACAGTGTCTGCCTTCAAAGCAGCAAATCTGATCACAAATGAAGACTGTAAAGCAGCTGGCATGAAATTAAGTCAACAGACCACAACATGCAGTTCCCATCTCAATCATACCTGTAATTTGTCTTGTAATAGGGATGATTTCACATGGTGTTGATTTCCATCATAAATCACCTTCTGCATCAGGCCTTCTCTTTTTCTCTTCCAGTGATACACTTGGCTTCCTTGTTAATGCTCAAAATGTCATAAATTTGTCACACTTAACTGTCCCCGCTCTGCCAGCATATGACAAATTCATCAACATTTTTGATTACCTGTGGTCAGCTTGTTTCCTACTTCGGTGTCCCAACTAGCATTGTGTTAAACCTCTCAAACACTGAAGTGAATATTAAGCAACCAGTGATATGACCTTATCAAAGAAGTATCACCTCAGGAACTTAAATCAGACAAGATATTGATTTGTTGTTGTAAGCATGTGCTTGGAGTCACAAGGTTTATTACCAAGTCATATGAAGTATCGCACAGAACATAATCATGGGCCAATTCTATTTATTTATTGCTGCATCCCAAGGGTAGGAATGCTGGGAGAACATCCTAATTTTATCTATCCCTGATGTAGTTCATTGGGTCCTTAACGTGCTGTTCTCACAGGGAGGGTTTACATCCGATTAATTTGCAATTACCCGAAGCCACATTCCTCAGTAACTTTTTTATATGTTCTTTTCTTCCAGAACTGCTACTGATTTTAAATTTGAAACAGTGACAGGTCTCCTTGAGACCATTGTAAGGGATGTAAAAACACCTCTAGAAAATATTCAGCAGCTTCTTTTAGGGAGGGCCCTCAACTCCCACAAAGTGATTCAAGGAAGGTTGTATTCCTCACTCCAACTTTGCCCTTTGTACTAAATCATACAATGGTTTGGGTTGGAAGGGACCTCTAAAGGTCATCTAGTCCACCTCCCCTACAGTGAGCAGGGACATCTTCAACTACAGCAGGTTGCTCAGAGCCTCATCCAACCTCATCTTGAATGTTTCCAGAGATGGGACATCTGCCACCTATCCTGGCAACCTGTGCCAATGTTTCACCACCGTAATTCTAAAAAATTTCTTCCTTATATCTAGTCTAAATTTAACCTCTTGTAGCCTAAAACCGCCACCCCTTGTCCTGTTGCAACAGGCCCTGCTAAAAAGACTGTACCCATCCTTCTTGTAGGCCCACTTTAAATACTGGAAGGCCACAATAAGGTCTCCCTGGAGCCTTCTCCAGGATGAACAGATGTCAACACTCTAAGACTTTCTTCATAGTCTCCTATGAAGGCAGAGATTCCAGCCCTCAGACCAGTTTTGTGAGGTTAACTGAACAGAGCATGGAGGACCACCGTGTATGATATTAGAAGCTTCCGGATGTATCAGACAGCAGTATAAAAAGCTGGCAAAAGTTCAAGAAAATCCTGTGAAGGATGATTGGACTTCAGAGGAGGCTAAGGAAAAATCAAGTGAGAAAAATGTCTAGACTTTGCAGATGACAAAAGGGGAGTACTGGAGACCTTTTGGGGAGTGGAGTCTTGCAAGGCAAACAGAACCTACGTAACTATATCAGTCATACCATTTAAGGCTAAGTTCAAGGTAAAAGTATCAGAAATACAGTATCTCTGTGTAGCAAAATCAAGATCAATGGGAGAGGAAGTAATCAGGAGTGGGTTGTTTATTTGAGAGGAAGCTGGAGTGGAGAAAGAGTGGTACAAGAGCACTGAAAAGAGGAGTCAGAAAAATGGGAAAGAGATTAAAAAAAACTAAATCATGTTGTTAGTGCTGTCTGGGGTTACCTAGGGCAGCCCCACTGCTATCCTGCAGCTAGAACAGGGTAACAAACTAAATCTGTTGTCCTGACCAAGCCACACATGCCAAAAATGATTCCACAGTCAAGAGGAATGGGGCAGGGACTTTACCTGTCTATCAGAAAAACACCTGGATGAACAGATCGAGCATCCTGGTATTACTGTGCCATGCAAGATCTTACGGCATCAGCATATTCCCAGCCACTTCTTAATAGAGCATTATATCCTTTACATTGTCATACTGGCTTTTCAGGGAAACTTGGGCTATTGTTTCAGAATAAATCAACCTCTGTTTGGAAACCTTCTAGGAATTGAGCAATGGAAACATGAAAAACAAATGAAAGCTGAAGAATCACTGCTATGTCTTCATGTTATTGACCTGGAGGTACTATTAAGCTCTGATATTTTCCCAGCTGTTTAGTGGAGAGACACAGAAAATTTAAGTTTCACAGTGTGCTTAACACAGTATTTGTAGAGCCAAATTTTCCAATGTTCACTTTCAGCAAACATTCACACAGAATAATAAATGCCCATAAATTTGATATAGCATTCCACTTAAAAATTACTACCAATTTGCAGTACTCTCATGTTCTTTTTATCTTTTTTCTTCCTTTTTTTTTTTTTCTGAAGATAACAGGATTATCCTGTAACTTACTAAATATTCAAAAAACACTTTCCCACAGTTCAACTTTATTTCTCCCAAGCAAGACAGAAACTTTGCTTATGTGGACAACTTTTGTTTGGGGAGTTTGCTGCTTAGTGCAGTTGACTGTGAACATTTAGAAGTGTAGGTCAAAAGATACATGATTTATGCAACACCAATATTCTGTTGTTACTGCTCATGTAGAGGGGTCTGACAGCTCTACCTACCACTGAGGTTTCCCAGCACCTCCAGTGATATGATTGATTCCATTTTTTTATTTAAATATAAGAAACTACCAATAAAATTTAGAAAATGTGAAACCAAAGATAAGAAATGCCAGAACACTGTTTATTTAATGTTGTCTCATCTTTTCTTCCACATATGATTTACAATACAGTCTCTGATTACATGATCACATAGTATTTTTTCACAGGGTTCTGTCTTACTCGGTACATGAAGTATCTTTGTTGTATTCATTCTTTGTCTTTTTATTAAAAAAAAAGTAAGAAAATGTCTGTAAGTAGAATCTTTTTCTCTTCTGTTCCAGAAGCTAAAGGTTTGCTAACAAATAAGAAGGAAACGCAGGAATATAAAAGATAGATAAAGCCAATTAATATTGTCTCAAAAAGTGCTCTAATATTCTTATATATGCCAAGGTTATCTTTTTTTCCTTCTAAGCTAAAATATTCTGAAAACCTCAGACCTATGCAGCTCATGCTGTCAGTCAATCTCATATAATACTAGAGAGTATATGCTTTCTTGCCCCATGACAGAGTGGAGATTATGGCATTTCCTCATCTACTTGTGCAAATGGATTGTTTGTGAAGTATTTGAGTCTCTAAATTCTCTTATTTGTTCCCCGTTCTAGGTTCATGCTGATTTCCTAGCAAAAGCGTGGGAGGTTTTCCCACAATATTGTCCTATCAGACCTTCCTTACTTGCATACATATACTTGGGGTGGGTCTCCTTCTACCTTGTTTTGACTTTTTTTTTTTTAAGTCCCCCTTGTTCACCTCTATAGAAATAGTTTTTACTGAGTACTTACAGCTATTTTCTCTATGTACAATGTGATCAGGGAATCTCTGGGCCAGTCAGATTTTCTACCCAGGATGTTAATCAATAGTTAAGCATAGAAAATGGTCCAGACTCAGCATGAACTTGCGGAGAAAATCTCTTGAACTGTCCAAAATTCTTCCCAAAAGTTCCTGTAACAGTCTATCAAGTACTTAATTGGGAAGGTGGCTATATGCTCAATCACCTAGTTTCATGCCAGTCATCTAGGAAAGCATTTTAACTTTCCCTTGAGTGGTAAATGGAATGAGGTCATTCTAACAAACCACATTTTTAACTGTAAGGCATCACAATGCTTTGATTCCCTGTAGTTTCCTTCCAGACTGGCACAGTCTGTCAGATCCCTCAGGATCCAGTGTAAGCCTGGTTACACTTAATATTTTAACTAATTACTGCAGCAGCACATGAGACGACATATTCATAAGGACGTGGAGGGAAAGCAGCAAAACTCTTCATCTTGGTTGAGGTACTAAACGAAATTCATTAAAAATCAGTTCTCACCCTCACCACTGATAAATCCTTTTAAAACAAGGCCTTTCCTCCAGTCCAGCAGACTTCAGTGCATTGAGCAAACTCTGCACATGTTCACTCATTTCTAACAAAAATCCTTTGCCTGTCACCTCTGTCCCAGGTGGCATGTGGCTTCTCTGCCTCCCTCAGAGCCTTCCAGCTTACAGATTCCACTGATTTCCAGGTGTCTGCATCATCCCCCTGTCTGTTCTACCCTGGAGCTTCTTCCACTTGCATGGGTCCAGTGACCCTCAAGAAAGATGCAGACTCCCCTCTCTTCCCAGAGTTCTGTGTGAATCAAGAGGTAATATCAAGATGAAGGAAATAAAGAGCCTGCAAGCAAGCAAACCAGAGTTCTACCAACTTTTATGATGTTAAACACCGTATCAGTAAAATACTAACTACTTCTAAGAATCATTTCAGTCAAAGGGCCATTCAACACTTCTGTCTCTTTCTAGGGCAGCTGTCACCTTGGGCATTAAGGTCCCACCTTGGGCATTAAGGTCCAGAGAGTGCTCACAGGGGCCAAATCCAAGAATGAAGTCATTGTGTCTAGAAGGCAAAGCCCCAGGAGCCATCACACAGCACTGGGATGGTAGGGACCTCACTCTTCTCTTCCATCCTAAAACCTCAGCTGAAGCTATGTCCAGTTCTGGGTAATGTAGGCTGCAAAAATCTCTAGTGAGCTTTCTCTGGCTAGACTGAAGGTTGAAGGAATTAGGATTTTTTTTTCTTTTTTTTTAAAAGATAAGGTATCAGGAGACAGAGATAAAATATCCTTTGTGACCACTGGAGAGGTGTGACAGGAAACAATGAGCTTCATCTACAAGAAGTAGCTTAATCTACAAGAAGTTTTACCCATCACCACTGATAGAAGGGTGATGGAAAAAATGATGAAACTGTAGTATGGTAGTGGAGTGAAACAGAACACCTAGTAAAAACCAGGGAAAGTGTTCTTCATTGTTTGGTATAGACCAGTGTCTGTCAAGGATGGTCTGTCTCCATCCTCGATACATGGGGTTAGGACAAGATGATCTCCTGGAAAAGGCCATTTCTGGACTTCCATTTCTGTGACTTCTATTAATTAAATTGTAGGAAGCGTTTCCTGCAAAACTGATAAAAATATTAGAAATACTGGAGCTGCAGCTGAATATCCATACATCTCAACACACACATTGAACATTTTCATTTGGCAACTGCAGCAAACATCAGATAAAAATGACACGCAGAGTAAAACCCCCTTGATATACAGCATATTTAAGTTTCATTCACCTGCAGGATATGCTTACATAAGTGATCATTTCCAATAAGAGATGAAGATTATTGTAATGGCGTTTATCTACCCCAGAGACAGGTATGTTATTAAGCTTGTATCATATGCAATTACTGTTACAGCAGGCTGCAGTAAGATAGACAGCCACCAGTGTAGGAGAACAAGTAAGCTTACAGTGAGAATAACAATGTTTCTCAATGAGAATCAATAAGAACTTCTGTTTAACTCACTTCAAATTCATTTATGCATTCATACATTAATTTATACTCTTGTAGTTATTGCTTAACTTTGAGTAACCTTGGTAACATGCCTTTTTATTTAATGAGTGTGCACGGAAGAGTGAAAGTTAATGAGGTATTAATATGATTTATCCACTTAAAATACTTAACTTGAAGTATTTTGGGGGTGTATCAGGCTTATCTGCTTTGGTGGCACTGAAAAGATCAACAGGTATAGCATACCTGAGTCAAATAAAACATTACAACATCAGTGCAATAAACTCATTATTTCTATAAAACAAATAAATAAATATGTTATCCTAAAAGTTATAAACAACCTGAAAATTGTTGCACCATTGCTGTTTAATTTACTTTTGAAATGCAGCTCCTCACAAAGAGGTTTTAATTGATTTTGTAAGCACTTTCAATTAAAACACCAGTAGAGAAGAATGATTGTTGAACTCCATTTGTTTTTCAGTCAGCAAGTATCTTAGAATTACTTGTACAGCATGTTGCTGTTAGAGGTAATTCGGCCATAGTGGTTCACGGGCCATGACTTCCACATACAGGGGCAATTCCTCAGATGGTGCAAACTCTCATACTATTGGTGACTTCAGTGGCAATACGACAGTGTGCAAGGGCCCATCCCCAAAGGGTTCCAATGCCTTGTAGTTCCTGCTAACTGCCAGCTCACATGCAGTGTGCAGAATTAAGGCATTTGGGGTCAAGAGTGCACTCAGTCTCCAAGCTAACATAACAGAACAGTACAGTACATAGATACATAGCACATAATTGTCCACACTCCTCTGTTATCAAGTGATGTTGTCAAAGACAACATGTCATGAAAACAGCAACTTGTTGCCTCAACCATGGACACACTTCAGGGTCTAAACCCTTTTCCGACCCACAGAGAAGCTCCCACAGTAGCAGAGACATCTACTTTCCTTACAGTCAAAGTTGCATTGTTTATGTCACCCTACCTGCATTATCTGGGTCAGGATACATGTCTTCAAACACTCTTTCCCGTAACCTCTAGTAAGCTGCCTTACTGCTTATTGTTCAACAATTATGAGACCCCAACTTTCTACCCTGCAGTGAGTGAAGCAGGTATTGCCACAGAATTCTCATTCTCGGTGTGCAGTTATTAACATCCGTACATATTTCTCTTTTGGAAGGACTGACCCAGAGCACGGTAATCTGCAAACTGAACATGAACTGTCAGTTGTGTTACTAAACTTAACAAAACTGGTACTGTCATACCTCATAATTCTCATTCTAAGAGCCACAGCAAAATTATTCTATGTGGAATTGAGCATAGCAATGAAAAGGACAAGAATATGGGATGTTAAGAATTTATAATGTGAAAATGATGTACCAAATCCACATCGATGTGAGTTTTGCTTAGATCTCATGGGGTTATCTTTTTTTCCCCATGTTTGCTACACATTTGTTTCAGAAATATTTTACACTAGATTTGAACCTATTAATTGCCATTTTCAATCTCAAATAATACTGAATTAACCTAAGTATTATTACAATAATAATTGTCCAAGTTAGGTCTTGTGCTAAGATACTCCCACAACTTTACATCAAACAACCACATTAGAAATGTTCAAGGGCATTGCCTATTTTCCTTTGAAGATAAAAGAATGTTATTTTGTGTGAACTTCTTACTTCTGAACAATTAATTTAATTTATTTTAATTCCCATCACATCCCAAAAAGAGGATCCTGGAATCCTCCTACAAGCTATGCTAAGGCACTTGGAGGACAGGGAGGTGACTCGAGACAGCCAGCGTGGCTTCACCAAGGGCAAATCCTGCCTGACTAACTTAGTGGCTTTCTATGGTGGACTGAGTACATCAATGCACAGCGGAAGAGCTATGGATGTTAATCTATCTGGACTTCTGTAAAGCCTTTGACTCAGTACCTCACAGCAACCTTCTCACAAAATTGGAGAGATACGGATTTGATGGGTGGATGAGGAATTGGTTGGATGGTTGCATCCAGAGGTTAGTGGTCAAAGGCTCAAAATCCAGATGGAAATCAGTGACAAGGTGTGTCCCTCAGGGGTTGGTATTTGAATACTGATATACTAATCAGTATTCAAAGACTATCATGACTAACATTTCAGCAGAAATCTCAGGAATTATGTAGTTTTCTGAAATCAACTTGTTTTTCCTTCTAATGTGTTACAGGAGGCCTAATTAAAAATGTATTAAGCTAGTAATTATCATCTTTGTCATACTTGTCTTTTTATTCATTAATGTACAATGATTTTCATTCAGGAATAATGTTCTTGACATTTGTCCAAGACAAAATCACACTTTCTCTGAGGAAGAGCAAGTATTTCTGATCAAAAAGTTGTCTTTTCCCTTCACAGAATCATACAATCATAGAATGTTAGGGGTTGGAAGGGACCTCTAGAGATCATCAAGTCCAATCCTCCTGCCAAAGCAGGATCACCTAGGGCAGGCCACATAGGAACACATCTAGGTAGGTTTTGAATACCTCCAGTATTGAATACACAGCCTCTCTGGGCAGCCTGTTCCAGTGCTCTGTCACCCTTACAGTATAGAAGTTTCTCCTCATGTTGAGGTGGAACCTTCTATGCTCAAGATTGGCTCCTTCCATTTGACACCAACCCCTCAGATATTTATAGACATTAATAAGACCCCCTCTCAGTCTTCTCCTCTCAAGACTAAACAGCCACTGTTCTCTCAGTCTTTCTTCATAGGGGAGATACTCAAATCCCTTAATCATCCTTGTAGCTCTCTATTGGACTCTTTCCAGTAGATCCTTGTGTCTCTTAAATTGGGGAGACCAAAACTGGATACAGTATTCCAGGTGTGGTCTCACTAGGGCAGAGTAGAGGGGGAGGAGAACCTCCCTAGGCCTGCTAGACACAGTTTTTTTAATGCAACCCAGGTTGCCGTTGGCCTTCCTGGCCACAAGGGAACATTGTTGTCCCATGGATAACTTACTAACTCGGACACCAAGGTCTTTCTCTGTGCTGCTGCTTTACAGCAGGATGACCCCTAACCTGTACTGGTTCCTAGTGCTATTCCTCTCCAGATGAAGGACTCTACACTTGCCCTTACTGAACTTCATGAGGTTCACCTTCACCCAGCTCTCTAGCCTGTCAGATCCCGTTGGATGGCAGCACAGCTTTCTGGTGTGTCATCCACCCTTCCCAGTTTCGTATCATCAGCAAACTTGCTGAGGGTACACTCTCTATATATTACTGCTGAGAGTATATATATTACTATATATATACTATATATATATTACTGATCATCCTCTGTTGTAGAAGTTTCGTTTATCAACATTTGGTACATTTGAATGGAGCTTTTCACATGTGACTATATTGCTGGAAAAAAGGCCTCAGAAGAACTCTTTTATCTTTTTCTTTACCAGTGGTCAATATGCTCATCACTATTCTCTAAAGATCAAATTTATGCTATATAGAGATTTTGGAGTTCAGAGATCAAGGAGGAGGTAGGCTGATGGTCAGTAGTTTTGCTTGGTATACGGAGAAGAAATATTTACAAGATTTTAAACAACATAATATAGAATGGTTGGTATCAGTACCTACAGAAGAAAAATGGTGGCTCTTTTATCTCTGAAGTACTTAATGCTTGTTTCTTTCAGAAACAAATGTAGCCAGGAAAAAGTATCCTGGGTTGTTTCTTTTCTTATCACAGGCAACTATATTAAAAATGCCTCTTCATAAAAGTAGTATGAGTATCTCAAAAAAACCCTTCAAATTTCCAAACTACATTTACTCTTAGGTTTTTTTTATATCCATTGTTCAATATTTGTAATAACTGAGGGGCCCACCTACTCAGTATGAAAGTGTTCACCCACTGTTTGTCGTGCTGTGCTAAATAAAGTAATTGGTCATGCTACTGAATTTAAAATGGACTCTTTAAATCTAACCCTCAAAATTATTAATTTTATTATGTGTCCCATTCCAACCCTCCTGTGTATTGGCTTGCAGACTTTGCCTTATCAAGTTTCCATGCCATGGAGTTTGTATTGTAGATTGATGGCACTAAGAATTTAGATCTGAAGGTCATTTTTGGCAGTGCAATATAAGCACTGACAGCTACTGGATTACATAAAGTCAATGAAATTAATCAGGGCACTTCATACCACTGCTAGTAAATGAATGTATACAAGAGCAGTTGCTATGTGGAAAAACTTCATGACAATGAAAAGGATATTGTAAATGCAATCAGTATTTCAAATTAACACATTTCTCAAATCAGTGCATTAACATTTCTGATAAATATGGCTTAAATAATTTCAGAATTTTCTGTAACCAGTAAAGACTTTTTGGCATACAACAAAAGACTTCCTTGGAGTATCCTCATGGTTTTTCAAATTTCATACATACCAAGAGTTGTCAGAATAATTATTTGAATCTACTGAAAAAATGGATCATTTTAGCCAGATATCAGATGTTGCTAATGATCTCTTGAGTAATATAAAATAAAATGTTATTAAACATTACACAAGGTGAGTGGTTCAAGTTTCTAGCAGAAACTTAACTAACTTAAGGATATATAAAAATATTTTCATGTAGAATATTATAGGATTACATATGGTTTAGTCAATAAAACATAGGATTAAATAAATGAAAAGGATGAATACTTAGATTCCTTCAAAAGGACCTAATGTAGTAATTTTTCCTCTTTACATTTTGCCACCCCAGGCATTATTTTAGCTCTACTATCTAGATAAAAATCATAAAGAATGTCAAGATTTAACCTTATTTCCAAAGCAGACATGCAGCAAGTCTAATACTAATGTCTGTATACAGAACAAAAGCATTGCACAGTAATTCTCAGTAAACACACAGTTTGTGAAGTTCTCCATAACTCAGTCTGAAATATGTAACTATGCTTACCTGTGGATATTTTACCCTGGGTCTTCACTGGGATACAAAAGCAGAAAGAAACTCTGCAGAAGCAAAGGTATTCTCAATAGATTCACCACATATAATCAGAATAACATGCAGATTTAAGGATTTTGTAATTACTGTTGCTACTTTCCTGGAAAGCTAATAAATGTACAGATGTTTTATTCTTTAAAAATAATCCCAGTAGAACACACACAAGTTAGAAGTATCACAGTGAAGGAGCATATTTTATTAAACTATTTTGCAATAACATTTTATTCCATGAGCTGGAGGCACAGATTGTGTTTGCAACAACCACTGAAAGCAATTCTATTATATATTTACAACAGCATTTACCAGCAAACTCCCTGTTGCTCAACAAGAGTTCTGTTTAGAAAAACAACTGCTTTCTTTCAAAGGGTAGCACAGAGGTGTGCAATTTGATTGCTGCCTGCTGTCTGTTATACTGATGTCAAAGACATTGAAACTGAGATTAAGAGTGGTTGAATTGATGAAGGTCTTGTATTCTAAACTTACTCATATATTCTTACTCTAATTTTAGAATAAGTCTAGTGGTTGAATATACTTGCCCTCTAATCCACAGGGGAGAGTAGAAAAGCCTTTTAAAAATCTTGATCAATTCTCTGCAAACACAGCACTGTTCTGTGAGAAACAATTTTCCTGATGTTTATATAGCAAGAAGTACAGGGACTCCATAGCCAGTTTGCATCTTACCAGTCCTTACTGTCCGGTGGGAATTTAAGCTATCATATCATTACACCTGCACTGCATCCTCATGGAATACCTTCACTTAACCTTCTCGCTCTATAATGCCCATCTTCTTCAAAAGTTTTGTGATAGATTTAGTATCTTCTCCATAGCAGAACTGCATCTTTCACTTAGTTAATAATTACCCACAGGCTACTTCTTCAGTATTGTGACATTCTGATTATTCTTGCCGCTACGTATTTTCAGATTTTGCTGAAGTAGAGCCTAGAACTGTTGCAGATACCACTCGCAACAGCCATAAACAGTAAGAGGTTGATACCCTCTTGCTGTGTGCATCTCACAACAGCTTCATTTCCTGAAGCTTCCCACGTTCTAACAAACTGGACAGATATAACGAGTCCCCATGAACTGTTTATTCACATTCTTCCTTCCAAGTTCTACCTGTAGGTTAATAAGCAATGTGTAGCACTGTATTTGCATACAAAGGCATTTTAAGGAAGCACTTGGACACACAGATGAGTTACATCTATGTCATTATGGCTGGAAGTCATGGTAAGTGAAAGCTTCTGCTATGGCTTCTATCAAAATAGCTTATCAGGCTCAGAAGTATGGTGTGGTTTATAGTAAATATATATACATACATCTATCTGTACCAAGTCACACGACTTTTATGTGCCTCTATGATGCTCTTCAAGAATTCTTCACGAATCTTTGTAAAGATTCTTTGTTCAAAGCAGAACTCAGGCTCTGAATGTTCCTAATGTTTTATTTGACAACAAAACTGTCTGAATAAAACATGAAGGAACCTTCACAGCAGGAGATTACTGTGAAACATGATGTATTCCTCTGACATTTTCAGATATGTTGCCTGGGGTTACATCGAAATACTCCCCACATAGTTGTATTGAGTGCTTGTTCCTGTGTGACAAAAAAGAGATAACATTGAAAATGTACATAATTATATTTCTATTATCTTCTGCTTTCAAGTGAGAGTAAGAGCAAGGCTCATAATGATGCTGCAAATCAATGGAAAATTCAATAAAATAATTTCATCAGAAAATAAAAATCAAAATCAAAGTAATTCATAACTCAGCCTTTTACCCATAAAACTGTTGAAAAGCCAGATGAGTAAGGAAAGAGCAGGAGAGTTTGACTATTTCCTAAAACAATAGGTGGAGTAAGCATGTCTTATTTCATCCTATGTTATCTACAGCATTCAGCCTTTTAATCTGTAAGTGCTGAAGTTCCACTGATGCCTTTCTTGGTACTGTTTGTTGGTATATCCTGGAATTTGACTGATACTTTAAGACACAGAACCGCATCTCTGATATCTATTTTCAAACATACCTGATGTGAGTCTTCTATATTTAGTGCCTTGCAACTTGCTCCATCTTTAGGCAATATTTGGTATCAATATCAAGGTCAGGAAATTTCCAGCTACATGTATTTATACAAGATTAGGCATAACCTAATATGTAGGTAGTAGGATACATAGGCTTACATGGCTTAGGACATATAGTGTCTCATAAGAACATGTCATTCTAGTTCTTCTAAGTTTGGGTTGCCTTTGACAGATACTTCTGATATATTTCTGAGCACTTTCATATGAAAAAGCCTGGTTAAATATGTCAAGGAACAAAACAAGAATCTGTCTGTTTAGCTATCTTTCAAACCCTTTCTAATATGCTTATTTCTGCAAACTTTCTTTTCTTTAGAGGTGGAAACATATCCAAACAATCTCATATCCTTTTCTCAGTCTCTAAAATTATTAAAATAAAATGTAATCTTGACTAATATTTCCCATTAGTTAAAAATATGCCAGTGTTGGATAATACTGTAAGAAGTCAAAAATAATTAGTGCTATTGAGATATTATTTGTGGAAGTTATGTTTGCCTCAGCTAAGATAAAAAAAGTTTACAAAATAACCTAGACAGTTTGTAAATTGGATTTAGATGAACGCAGAAAGAATCCAAAAGCTCACTGGAAATTGTTAAAGATGTCCTAGAAATGCTAGTGTATGTTGTCTAAAACTGTTCTACCTGGAGCTGTGGATTCATAAATAAATGTCCAAACGCATCAACAGCAGACTGAAGGATACCCAGCAGCTCCTTGTACATGGTAGAAAAGGAACAAGGACTGTGTATACACATCTGAAAACTGAGGAAATAATATATTTTTTGATAAAAGAGAATTCCTGGAGACAAAAAGTTAAACATATGGTTTGAAACCCTCAGTATCTGATGTGTTAGCATCTCCAATGAGATAAAAAATATAATAGAATTGTGCATTTTTGCCCTGTATTTATATTGGTATTTATCTTAAGTGAGGGTTCTTCTGGTTGTTGGTGAAATGCAAGAAAGCATTGCTCTGCTTCCCTCTGAAACACACGATTATGAGAACTAGAGGTAGGCTCTAAGGTGGCACAAAGTGGCCTTATAATATCTGATCTCCTGCATGCTCAAGACTAATCTGTTCATCAACAGTCAGACCCTATGAAACCTCCTCTGGGGTGTGTTAAGGGAGTCTGTTTCTCAGGAGTAAGTGGGAGTCACTACTGCAGGGTCCAGACATGACTAAAATTGTTCCTGACTCCATTCCAACAACTGCCACCTGCCTGTGGACCTATTGGTCCATTGATGTTTGAGGTGCATGGACGAGCCTGTGGAGTAGCTGTCCTGTAGAGCTTTCTGGATCGCACACCTCAGGCTGACAGCCATCTGTGGGAGAAGCAGACTCTGTGATCTTTGCCAATACCATTTTCTTTTCTTCTACCTGTGAAATGAACTCATGACTCTTGCTGCTGAACTCAGCTGACTAGTTTCTAGAAGCAGTCTAGCATGAGGGAGAAGGATTGAGCTTAAAGCAGGTATAAGGAAGTTCTAAGAGGGTCATAATGCTTGTGCTTTGCTCCATGGTCTTTATTTCCTGCATGTACTTGTATTGAGTGTATATTGAGCAAACAGAGTTGCCTTTACCAGCTGGAAGGGGTAAGAGAGAGCAGGTGAAAAGTCCCTACCACAAATCTGAGCCTATTAATTTGTAGCACAGGAGCCTCAAAACGTGTGATGCAGACAGTACCTCTCAATGATATAATATCAGCTGAATCAAACCATACAACGAATACTGTTTGAATGTGAGACATAGAGATGGTCCCCTTTCTGATATACACAATTCCCCTTGCACAAAACTAGTGTTCTAATTTTTCCATGGAAAGGCAGAAGCAAAGGTTCAGATCTTACACAGTACATCTTAAAAGGTGCAAATCCTCATAAAAGATCCTTGTCCTTGCATACAAAAAAGGGAGGAGGACCACTGCTCCCCAACTCCATTTAATATATATATTTTCTTCTTTTAAAACCAATACGATGCACTTGGTTTTTATTCCCTGCTTGCACTGGTCAAACATCTAGTGTTACTGGATTTCCCTCCACCATCACTGCTACAGCCTGGTACCTTAGCTCCCTATCAAAAATATATAAGCACATAAATAACAGCAAATAGCTCACACTCATTATGGCTCTGTATTGGGAATCTCTTGACAAAATAGCCTAGCTGTGGGAACTGTTTTAGTCACAGAATTTCAGAATCATTTAGGTTGGAAAAGACCCTTGGGATCATTGTGTCCAACCATTAGCCCTACTCTACAAGTTCACCCCTAGACCACATTCCCCAACACCACATCTAAGCAATGCTTAAACACACCCAGGGATGACAACTCAACCATCTCCCTGGGCAGCCCATTCCAATATCTCACCACTCTTTCCGTGAAGAATTTTTTCCTAGTGTCTAGTCTAAACCTACCTTGTTTCAGCTTGAGGCCATTCCCTCTGGTTCTGTCACTAATTACCTGAGAGAAGAGACCAGCACCAGCCTCTCTACAATGTCCTTTCAGGTAGTTGTAGAGAGTGATGAGGTCTCCCCTCAGCCTCCTCTTCCTTAAACTAAACAGGCCCAGCTCCTTCAAATGGTCCTCATATGATCTCTTCTCCAGTCCCTTGACCAGCTTTGTTGCCCTCCTCTGCACCAGCTTCAGCACCTTGATATCTCTCTTGTACTGAGGTGCCCAAAACTGGACACAGTACTCAAGGTGAAGCCTCACCAATGCTGAGTACAGGGGGACAATCACCTTCCTACTTCTGCTGGTCACACTATTTCTAATATGGGCCAGGATGCCATTGGCCTTCTTTGCCACTTGGGCACACTGCTGGCTCATATTCATTCACTTGTCTATTATAACCCCCAGATCCCTCTCCGCCAGACATCTCTCCAACCACACTGCCCCAAGCCTGTATCTTTGCATGGGGTTGTTGCGGCCCAAGTGCAGGACCTGGCACTTGGCCTTGTTGAAACTCATACCATTAACATTGCCCCAGCGACCCAGTCTATCTAAGTCTCTCTGGAGAGCCTCCTTACCCTCACACAGATCAACACACCTGCCTAACTTGGTGTCATCTGCAAATTTACTGATGGTAGACTCTATGTCCTCATCAAGATCATCAATAAAGATATTAAATAGAAATGGCCCCAGCACTGAGCCCTGAGGAACACCACTTGTGACCTGCCACAAGCTGGATTTAATACCACTGACCACTATTCTCTGGGCCCTTCTGTCTAGCCAGTGCTTGATCCAGCAGATCATATTCTCATCCAGGTCATGAGCAGCCAGTTTTTCCATTAGAAATCTATGTGGAACAGTGTCAAATGCTTTTTGGAAGTCCAGGTAGACCACATCCACAGCCTTTCCCTCATCCAGTAGTCAGGTCATCTTGTCATAGATGGTTTGTCAGGCAAGATCTGCCTTTCCTAAACCCATGCTGACTGGGCCTGATATGCTGGTTGTCCTCTATATGGCTTGTAAGAGCACTCAAGATGATTTGCTTCATTACCTTCCCTGGTATCAAGGTCAGACTGACAGGTCTACAGTTACTCGGATCCTCCTTTCTGCCTTTCTTGTAGATGGGCGTCACATTTGCTACCCTCCAGTCCATTGGGACCTCCCCAGTTAGCCAGGACTTCAGATAAATAATGGAAAGTGGATTGATGAGCACATCTGCCAGCTCTTTCAGCACCTTTTCAGCACCCATCCAGTCCCATAGATTTGTGTGCATCCAAGTGGCGTAGAAGGCCACTGACCACCTCCTCTTTAATTGTGATAACCTCATTCTGCTTTCCCTCCCTGTCTCTCAGCTTATGAGGCTGGATGTCCAGAGGAGAGCTTGTTCCACTGCTGAAGACTGAGGCAAATTTGGTAGGTGTTGAGCACCTCAACCTTTTCCTCATCCTTTGTTACTAAGTTTCCCTCTGCATCCAATAAAGGATGGAGATTTACCCTAATTCTCCTTTTGTTGTTAATGAATTTATAGAAACATTTTTTATTATCCTTAACAGCCGTAGCTAGGTTTAGCTCTAGCTGCAATTTGGCCCTCCTAATCTTCTCCCTGCATTGCTTCACTACATCTTTATAGTCTTCATGAGAGACTTGTCCTCTCTTCTAAAGGTCACAGACTCTCCTTTTGTTCTTGAGGTCCAGCCAAAGGTCCCTATTTAGCCAGGCTGGTCTCTTTCCCTGCTTGCTTGTTTTTCAGTCACGGGGACAGACTGCTCCTGTGCGTTTAAGACTTCTCTCTTGAAGTATTTCCAGCCTTGCTGGACACCTATATCCTTCAGCACATCCTCCCAAGGGACTTTGTCAATCAGTCTCCTGAGCAGGTCAAAGTTTGCCATCTGGAAGTCTAAGGTGGCAGTTGTAAAAATCACCCTCAGTGAGACCAGGAAACTTAATTTACATTGTAACTTTTGCCTGCCCCTCATTTTATCAGTGTTCTTTCCCTGGCTAAAATCATTAAAGTAAAACAGAGTGTGACTGCGACTTTGACAGCACCCAGAAGACTCTGCCTTTAAAGGAAAATCATGTTTGGCCTAACTGCAACCATGCTATGATACTGTGCTATCATCTGACTTTGGATCTGCAGGATAGTGATGAATAACAAATGTATAGGAAGTCAATTAACAAACAGAAAAAAATCTGGTATTCTTCTCTTGGTACAAAGCCTTGCATTTTCCCGTTAATGCCAAGGTTAGTGTGCCTGCAAGGATCCAGGCTAAAATCATGATGTGCTCAAGTAGCCTGTTCTACCTCTGGATACAAATATTTAATACTCTGTATTTCTATCTTCTCCTTATATGCACTGCTGTTAGTTTGCGGGATTACATATCACCAGTTTTCTTCAAACTGTAAAATCTTAACTGAAAAATACATGTATCTATCTCTGTAGGTCTCTACATAATTATCTATCTATGTATATCACTCAGCTGCAGAAAGCTGAAAGCCAGCAATTTAACTAAAAAGTTAAAAGATTATGAGAAAATCATGAAGGGAATGCCTCAGTAATTCAAATAAGAACTCATAATCACATTGGGGGCGGGGGGGGGGGGGGGAAGGAAAAAAACCACAGTTCTTATGAAATGTATCAAATTATTCACAAACACCAACTAACGAACTATCGCATGTATTCTTGCTGTAACTAAGAGTGCCTTTTTTATTAGATAAACTTCTGTTTTATCTAAATGCTATTTAAAACAAGAATGGATGGCATGTTTTTTATTTCTTTGAACTTCAGTAAGAAACATGTAATGTTCTTCTAAGAAGAGAAGGTTTGGTCCAGGCAACACAAAACACATGGTCTGACATCAACTTTTAAAGAGGCTTCCAGTGTCAAGCTGGGTACTACAACCTGTAAACTTGGATGGCTCTAGGGACCAAATTGTAGGAACTTTAATAGAGAAAAGAATTGGTAAGCACTGGTAAACAATCTAGTTAAGAAAAGTCAACATAGGTTTTTTTTAAAAAGAGACAGGACTAGACAGAATCTCTGCTGTTCTTGGAATCAGTAAACAAACTGGTAGATAAAGGAGTCTGAGAGACTTCTGACAAAACTCCTCACCTACGAGCTTTTAAGGAAACTAAGCAGCCAAAAAATAAAATGGAAGTTTCTTGTTTGGATAAATATTTAAAAGAATGAAAACAAGGGGGACATACCAAACAGTTCTTACAATTAAGAAGAATAATCAAAGAAGTTCTGCAGGATTTGTTTAACTGTTTGGATACTGACGTCCAGCTTTGTCATGGTTTAGGGTCAGGGCAGCCCCTTAGACCTACAACAGATGCTCTCTGTTAACCCCCCTCCCTCCCCAAAGGGGAAGAGAAAGGGAATAAGGGAGAGAGACCTAGCGATTAGAAAAGGGAACTAGAACAGCTTTAATGAAGATGGAATTAATAATAATAAAAACAGAATATACACAAATATATACAAAACCAGTATCGAACACCTGATGGTAATTCCACCACTGATGCTGTGGAGCAGGCACGGGGGTAGTCCCAGACTGGGCCCCGCAGCAGACGGGAGCTGTGTTCAGGAGCTGGATTCTGGTTCCGGGTTCAGGAACACACAGACCGGGATCAAAGGCAGAATGGACAGTCCTCCTTGGGTGCTCCGACGAAGGAACCGAAAGAGGACTTGGGCCAAGCCAAGCAAAGCTGGACAAACAGTCCAAGAGGGGAGAGAAGAGCCCAGAGACCCTTTGGATCCCTTAGCTCTATGCTGAATATGATGTATATGGGATGGAATCCCTTGTTGGTCAGTTTAGGGTCACCCGTCCTGTCCACTCCTCCCTGCAGGTGCAGCCTTTCACTTTCTGCACCCCCCAATGTGGCACACAGGACCCAGCAGTGGGCTTGGTCTGCACACCAATCCTTGGTAGTAGCTCTAACCATGGGGTGTTAGCACTGCTGGAAGCAGACACCGTCTGTGAGAACAGGCTGCTAACTTCAGAAAGTGCAGTTAGTTAGAAGAACTGAGCTGAAAAGTAAAATTACCGAGCAGAATTAGTTCTGTTTTCACTCAAACCAGGACATGCTTGTCTGTTACATGAAATCATATCTGTATGGCCATTTGTTGTTGATATATAAGTCCTTTACTTTGAAATCACTCTCTGCATACAGTCTTTCGTTAATTCTTTCCTCTGTGTGAGTCCTTCATCATCAGTTTTCTATTTAACGTGGTCATGGAGGAATCTTTAACTTGGTTCTTACCCCTAACTTCTTAACTTTTCCATCATTCCTCCCTTCTGTCCTTTCAGGATAATTCATCATTGAAACATACTGAGTATTCTTGGTACTTCATCTCATTCTTCACAATGATGTGTAAGATGACAATGCCTATTATCTGATGATGTCAAACACTGGTGCATCATGTCCTGTCACATGATAAGTCAGGGACTGGATGCTACCACTGCTACTTCATCCTTCCCTAAGCTGGAGAATGGCAACCTCAACTCAATTTCAGCTTCCAGTTTTAAATGTTTTCAACTTTGATATCATTAGTTACACTTGCTGGCATTTACTGACCTGCCTGGAGAATCTGGTGATTTTCCCTGGTGCCATGGCCTAGAACCAACACCGTAATTCTTTTCTCTACTCTATGTTCCCATCTGGATGCAAATTCCTTTATTATTTACTGACCCATGAAGTGCTCCCTACACCTAGCTAGTGGTAAAGATAAATCCCATTATGTTTCACTTCCCTCTCACAGGTAATTTAAAATACTTAAAAAAACCAAATGAAAAACAACTTCAGAAATCCCAGGTGCTTTTTCTTAACTTTAAAATTAGATGCCTGATTGCTCTGCTTATTGGCAGCAGAAGGCAATCCTTTTGTTATGTAAATCATTTGAAACATGGATTATTAGAGCATTAAAGTCTCAACTTTTTCTGATGTTAGGAATTAAGTATGATGTCTACCAATCTATCATAAATAATTTCTAAGGTATAGCTATATAAACATCAGAAATTGATGGCAAAGTATTTCCACAAGAAAAGTATGCTAAACTGAAATATGATTGCTGTTTAAAAATTACATCCCTATCTGAAATATGGTTCTGAAATATTGAAGACACTTTAAACAATATTCTTGCCACTTCATCTTTTTAACAAAGCAACACTGATAGAAAAGTGATTTTAAAAACTGATTCTAAAACTAAGGGTAATAAATTCTTATTTCTAATATATTAAAATAAGAACAGTTTCTTATATGGGAAATGCTTTTTTTTATGACAGGATGGTTTAATGGAGATGTAATTTTTTAGTTCTTTGTTTTTAGATTCATATTGTTCATCAGGTTTTGCCTGAAAAGATGCTGAATTACTGCAGGGGAAAGGTGCTTGCACAAACCCAAACAGAATCTGAATTTATTCTATTTCAGTAATGAAAATAGTTCATTTTATGAAACAGGTATAGAACTTCAGCATGGGATGAATGGCAAGCACTGCTTGCATTTTGGATGTAGGTACAGGAAGCAATTCATTAACAGCTTCATCTTCATTTAAATTTATGAATGTATTTCACTTATGTTTACATTTCAAGAACATTAAATCACTACATTACTTGTGGCTTGGTGGGCTTATCCAAACTACCATTGATTTAGCTACATCAGATCATAATGGCAGTGGAAATAACTTACGGACTACAGCCACTGTGTTGGACCTTCAAAGTTCCTAGCGCCATACGAAAGCTAATGCTCTCTAGCAATGTTTTTTAAAGTGTGAAACAAATGCTTATTTTTTCAGCCAACTAGGGCTACGTGAATCTTGGTCCGGTGGGACCAATAACAAATGTGAATGCTTTTCACTGCTGCAAAATTAATCATTTCAAAGGTATTAAACTGAGATTTATTTTACTAGGACAATTAATTGGCTGAACTCAAGAGATTCAATTAAATTTATTATTGATTATTTTACATATATTATTTATTTTTGTTCATGGATCTAGTATTATAGTTCTGTAATCATTTGCTGAATCTATTTTAAAACTCTAAGTCTACAACACCATTTATGTTTTAGGAAAGCTCTGGGGAATGGAAAAAAAAAAACTTGCCGTTTTCTTTTCTTCAAATACAGGGCACACACTAAAATGAAAATTCATTTTAAATTAAAATTATCTGCTGCTGGATTGCTGGGTTTTTTTAATGTATTTGACTCCTCTAGTCTACAGAAAATTTATTTCAAAGTTTGCATCAAAGTTTGCCAAAAATGTAGTTCTTTTTTCACAGCCTAACTATAAGGTTTATCAATACTGTATTTGAAGGTAGTATTAAGAAATTAGCTAGGAACAGTCAGCAACTTTGTGCATTTGCAATATCATGGCTTTACTCTACACATCTTGATGAATAATTCAACCTCATCACACAAGCAGCACAATGAGTTTCAAGAGTAACGCTAGTGAATCAATGAAGATGATTAAGATGTTAGCACACAGAGAAGAGGCAGATTGCTCACTGGTGTGATGAACCAAGAGCCAATCTATTTCATTTTATTCCAGCACAGGACTTTGTGAGTTCTAAGTCATCTCTGATTTTCATGGAGGTTAAACATAGGCACCAGAAGTGGGACATCATTACACCTCTGAGCAGCAATGTAATGCAGACACACACTCAAATTCCCTTTCTGATGGACTGATAAGGTTCTGTCTGTACACAACATTAGCAACAACCTTGTCTAGCACTGGAAGCAGTAAGAGAAGCATACCCACTGATTTTTAAGGAAGCGAGACTATCCTTTTTGGGCACCTGTCAAAAACCTGAACAAAGCATGCTTCCCTTGATCTCTTCATAAATTCATTGTCAAGAGCATTCAAATCTGTCTCTCCTTCCCTAATGTCCACAACGCAATGAAAGAGAAGGAGAAATGAAATCCATCTTTTCGTTGCTCCAGATGTGAGCCCAAAACATTACAAGAGTAAATTACTACCCTCACCATCCACCTCTAGCAGTTTCTTCCCTCTACTCTTCAAAACCATTCCCAAATTTAAAATATGCTGAGATCTTGGATTACTCTTCCTAAAAGCTTGGGGCGTGACAGAAGAAAATATTTTTATCAAATTTACCAATTAACAAGGAAAAAAAGAAAGTCCAGTCACAATAACTGGCAGGTTTGTTTGATTCTGAAATTCAAACTAAAAATAGTAGAAGCATAAGTAATCTCAGGTCTCACATCTTTTATTTTTGTTTTCTCCTGAAACAGCAAATTAATTCAATTAGTTGGAATAGGCCATGCGTATTTAATGTGACAATTTGAAATGGGAACACTACCTTTTAGCCTTGAGAATTCTAATGACATCATTACGATTGTTTATAGAAATCTACAAAATTAAGTGATTGCTATTAAACATCATCATCTTGGAGATGGAGGCTGAATGACTCCTGGGTCTGATAAGAGGAAACGGTCTTTCATTTCTAGATCACTGCATTGAATTCGAGCCAAGATCACAACAATGTGAAGTTATTATCAAAAAAAGACATGAAAGGACTTTATGGTGTCAGGCAGTTTTCTGGTACCTTCCTAGGGAGTGTGTTTTGTATGCAGCACTGCTCTGCAACAACATTAAGATCAAGCTACCGCCCAGCCCAGAGTACAGTCCCTAGGTCCTTCAGTCTGCCATCCCAGTGGAGGTAGGGGATGCAGTGACATGTGATAGCAAAGACACAAGGGATCTTGATGGGCTAGAAATCATGGAAGCACCTGAGAATGGTCAGGTAGGAAATTAGGCCTTCTCCCCCCAAACAAGGTGATGGGATCAATAGCCCAACTGAAGTCCATGAACACCAAAGCATGCAACATGGTCAACAAACAGGAGGAGCTGGAAACCACTGTATGGCAGAAGAACTGTGACATAGTGGCCATCACAGAAACATGGTGGAACAATCTGCACAACTGGAGTGCTGTGTTGGATGGCTATAAACTCTTCAGAAGGGATAGGCCAGGAAGGAGAGGCAGTGGAGTGGCCATATGTGTTAGGGAGTGTTTTGATTATCTTGAGCTTAATGATGGTCATGACAAGGTTGAGTACTTATGGGTATGAATCAGAGGGAAGCACAACAAGGCAGATACCATGGCAGGAGTCTGTTATAGACTGCCCAACCAGGCTGAATAGGAAGACAAAATATTCTATAAGCAGGTGGGACAAGTCTCACAATTACTACCCCTTGCTCTTGTGCAAGACTTCAACTAATGAGATGTCTGCTGGAAATACAACACAGCAGAGAGGAAACAGTTTAAGAGGTTCCTGGAGTGTATGGAAGACAATTTCCTGGCACAGCTGGTGAGTGAGCCAACAGGGAAGGCTACTTCCACAAGAGACAATAAAACATGTTTTTATAAACTCATTAACAACAACAGGACTACAGAGAACCTCCATCCCTTACTGGATGAGGCTGGAAACATAGTGACCAAGGATGAGGAAAAGCCTTCTTTGCCTCAGTCTTTAATAATAAGACCTCTGAGTGCCCAGCCTCCTGAGCTGGAAGATAGGGATGAGGAGCAGAATGAAGCCCCATAATCCAAAAGGAAATGGTCAGTGACCTACTACATCACTTAGACACACACAGGTCTACAGGGTCAGATGGGATCCACCCAAGGGTACTGAAGGAGCTGGCAGAAGTGCTTGCCAAGCTGCTTTCCATCTTTTATCAGCAGTCTTGGCTAACTGGGGACGTGCCAGCTGACTGGAGGCTAGCAAATGTGACGCACATCTACAGGGAGCGACAGAAGGAGGATCTGGGGAACTACAGGCCTCTCAGCCTGACCCTGGTGCCAGAGAAGGTTATGGAGCAGATCTCTTGAGTGCCATCACATGGCACATATGGGACAACCAGGCAATCAGGCTCAGTTAGCATAGGTTTATGAAATGCAGGTGAAAGGCAGGCATATGATCGCCTTCTATGACAAGGTGGCATGCTTAGTGGATGAGGGAAAGGCTGTGAATGTTGTCTACCTAGACTTTAGCAAAGCTTTTGATCCTGTGTCCCACAGCAGTCTCCTGGAGAAACCAGCTGTTCATGGCTTGGATGGGTGTATGTTTCACCGGACAAAAAACTGTCTGGATAGCTGAGCCCAAAGAGTGAAGATGAATGAAATTAAACCCAGTTGGCAGCCAGTCATGAGTGGTTTTCCCTGGGGTTCAGGGATGTGAGGACATCCACAGGAGAGGACACAAAGAAAGATACAGAGGAGGAGGGACGTGGAAGATGGCACTTTGGGGACAGAGCTGGGGATCCCACCTTGGAAAAAGGCACTTCTTGTTCTACCCCCAGTTTGACTGTAACTCCTTACCAAACCTTTGAAGATCAAGGAGTATCTCCTGGAGTAAGAGCTGGCAAAAAAGTCTAACTTCCTTACACTAGTAATATATATATTCTAGAAATATGACTGGTTGACAAACAATGACACAATTTCAGTATTAAAGAGCACATCTCTGCACACAGTTTGATACTTCTAAGCTCTGACATGACATTTCTAAAAATACAGTATTTTTATTCAAGTGATTACTTATAGAATTTGGCTTCATTTTTTTGGCATAAGCATTAAGAAATTAGCATCTATATGAGGAGTTCTGTATTTATGACTCTGAAATTAGCTGAATAAATGGCACTGAGATGGTTTAAACTGTTACATTGCGTGCTAGCTGTTCCCAGGGAGACTTCTGAAGTACATAGTATGTCCTTACTTACGTTTTTAACAGTTTCTTTGAGTTATAGCATGCTAATGCAGACAGTGTGAAAGGATCATTCTTAGACTGCCACAACCACTGAGCAGACAGAATGGGTTAATGATTTTATTTCTCTTTACAGAATACTTGCATTGTGACGTTATTCAAACTATTCATTTTCTTTTCTCCTTCCAGAGCAGCATTAGAAAATTGCAGTTGTTATAAATCCTTCACTATGGCTTTCTAAGCTGGAAATGCCAAGGTGCATTCACCATTTCCCTCAGCAGGCATCCTCATGGCATCTATTACAAATGAGGTGAAATATAGGTCAATGTCGTGCAACATTATTCTGACTTATCACTACAGCTATCTTTGTAAATAACCTTTTCAACATCGGAAATATGATCTTTTACTATTTCTAGTATTAAAACACTTGTTTTATTCTCAAACTTCCCCCCCCAAAAGTAAATTAAATGTCATTTCAAGAAATTACTGGTAACCTTTAATTGCAAACAAAGGTTGTGTACAGAATACTGCCTGGAAGCAAATGCAAACACACAACTCCAAGTTATTCACGCTAATAGACTGCTCCTTAGTCCTGCCCTGGAGAGATCTAACCAGCTCTCTGTGGCTCCAAACATGGGAGAGCTGTGAGGAAAGTATCTTCAGAAATCCCAGCATACAGGTGGTAGGGTTGAGAATGCCTGTGTTTATCTTGCTGCACTTGGTACGGTCCTCTCAAACTTCATGTATATTTGCCCTCACAATCTTGCTGCAGGGTGTGCTACACCAGCATCACGTCATAAAAAATCCCCAGTGCTTTGAGACATTAGGTTACACACAGCTATGCATGGAAGCTGCATGGGGAGCTGAGGGGATTTCTAAGATGCCCAAGACTTTTATGTATTATGCTTGGACCCAGGGTTCACTTACAGCCTGCTGGCTCTGACCTTGAAACTCATATGGGATTAGAGTCACTGGGGAAAAATGAACACACTGAGTTCTTTCCAGTTCCTAGCGTTTAGACCCCTCACATATACACATGGATATACACACAGACACTGGTGTCCCTCCAGTTGCTCAGCACAGTGCTATGGGCCCTGTGGCCAGAGATAGTTTCTCCAGCTGCAGGCACCTAGAACTCTCTTGCGTGTGGGTCTCAAGGTACTGACATACAGCCCCTACAGCACTCACACAACAGAGAGTGGGTTTACACAGGAAAAATTGTTAAGAAAAATTGTGAAGAGCTCAGTCAGATGAGTTAACTGACTGGCAGCCTGTTTACACATGGCTCTCACCCGTTTCTCTATTTTTCTTAAGCTTATTTGGTGCACCCTGGACCAAATTTCTCTGCCTCAGCCCTTCCCTTAGGCTTTTATAATAAGTTTCATGAAGTCCACAGGGCCCCTCAAGCATCCCATAATACTCTGTCTTGTTCCACCTTCTTCAATTACAAGGTTCAGGCTGACCTTCTTCAAGACTGTGCCTGACTAGTCTTCCAGAGGGCTATCACTCACTGTCTGAGCAGTTCTGCTTTTTGTTACTGTCTCCATTATCACCTACCCATCAGATTTGTGTACCTGTGTGTTTGATTTATCACTTCTCTTGCTATTTGTTTTTTAATTTATAATGAATAGTTCTTAACCAGGTAATTTAATGAAGCAGATGCTCTTACATTCCCCATACCCACAGAATGATCAATCAACCTTAATGGTATGGTAGTAAAGTACAGGATACATCATGTGAGATAACAGCGGGGGTTTCTTTATGTGTCCTTTGATTTCTAGAGTGTGAATGGTATATTTCTGCTACATTGAAGTGTTTTGTGGGGACTAGAGGGACTCACTGTATGGACCCACTCCAGAGTCTGCTGTGACAATTAGTGAACAGGCTCCTATAGCCATATAACCACAAGTGGAGAACTTTTTTGTTTACCTGTTTTCTTTACTCGTCATCCAACTGTGGCAGCAAAACATTCAGGCTAGACATAAAAAAGCTGGAAGGCCCAATTCTGCAGCAACTGGTCTATAAGGAAAGATAGTAACATCCTCACACAGGTTCTGCCAAAGGTATCTAACACTTTGTATGGTTCTGGAGATCTTGATGCCCAGGCTCTCCTCAGCATTTCACACCCCACAGGCAGCTAGACATACGAACTTGCCAGATCTCAGAGCCCAACCTGCACTCCACAACTAGAAATTTCTATTTATACTGTGCACAAGGTATCCTCAATGGTCTACCACGGTTTGGAGAATGACCAAGTGGTGCTGCTTGCAGTTAATGTTGTCATAGGAACATTGTGGGCAACATGGTCATGGATGAAGTGGCAAAGGCTCTTACTATCTCCAGAAGGAAAGCAACATGGATGACTTGTGAAAAGATAGTCTTGGAAAAGGCTTCACAGTCTTCTATTGTGATCAGACCTACTGTGGACTGACTGGAGGAGGCAGGTCCAGTAAGGCCCTTATATGGAGCACGGCATCTCTCCTCCTTAGGTACGAGTCAAGACTCTCACAAGGACAATGGTTGGTGCAGGATGCTGGAGGTGACAGGTCCTCACAAGGAGACCAGAGAGATCCTCACAACACTTCCAGACTATTCTATGTGCAGAGCAGTGGAGACTGGTTTTCTAGATCACAAATTTCTCTCTGCTGTGGGAAGACTGCTGGAAGATACTACTTACGAGGAGTGGCACACTGCATTTCTAGCAGTCATACTACTGGTCAGCCTGCATCTCCTGGATGTGCTGCTCATGTGGCGTGCTAGTGAACAGCAAGCAACTGTCCATATGCCACTGCAGACAGTGAGAGTTCTGCAAAGGTGCAAATCTTTCTGGCAAAATGAATCAGTGGCAAAAGTATCAGAGTTACTAGCAGCCTGTAGAGCATCAGAAAAGTCAACAGGCAGCCTGGGTTTACTGTAGGCAGCTGATATAGACTGCCTGCCTGCACCCCTTTATGGAGGTTACTGAAGCAATCACATGTCACATAGGGAGCTAATAAGCAGTGAGTATGTTGTGTGCTGTGCTAGAAAGGCATAATGATAAGTAGGCACAAAGCTCTTTGTGATGTGGTACAGAGAAAAATATTCATTAAAGTGCTGTATGGTCATTGCACTTCTCTCTAGAGCACTTTGAGAAATACAGACATTAATGAATCCATACAACCAGTCCTGAGGGGCAAGGAAACTCTCGGAGCTGAATACTGTCAGCAGCATAGAGATAGAAATATTGTATTTAAGATGGTAAGGAAAAAATAAATAACCCTATCTTATTCTTCCTTTCTTTCCCCCTTTTTTTTTGAAATAAACAGATCATATATTTTTTAAGACACTGTACAGAAATAAAAATGCCCCATGTAGGTGGAAAATAAAGAAAACTAGATGACATAATACCCTCATTAGTTTTGATGCTGAATTGCAACACCACAGTAGTGTTATAACAGGATGATTTAGCTCAGTATAATGCTCCCAGTTGTCTTATTTTCCTGTTAACAATGTTTGTTTCTCTCCATGGATGAAGTAACTCAGGGTTCTGCAAGAGTAATGTATGGAAACTTCTGCTAGTCAAAAAGTTTCCCTCACTAGCAGTGAGGGGACACTAAGGAACTATTCTTCTTCATCCACACTTCATTATCTAGGACATAAACCAACATTTCCTGGTGAAAGGGAGCAGATCAAAAACATAAGAGAAAGGGAAAGACAGGGAACAGCTGAGACAGTTGTTCACATTCTCCACAATTTTTTTCTGTGCTAAAACAGGGATATGAAAAAGTTAAAATTCATAACTGTGATTAGGAAAATCAAACTTCAGACACTTTCCAATTGAGTGCAGAGCATCTAGGTGCTTGCATTCCCACTAGCCTTGGATGAGCACCTGTATTGTGCTGTGATATGGCCATGACCTGAAAGTTAAGACTCTAAAATAACTGCATAGGGTTAATAACACTTTGATTTTTTTCAGTCAGAACAGAAGGCTTCTACTGCAACAACCTCTGCCATGGAAGTAGACCTGGATTTAGTTGGCATTGGAGCAGGAGGAATTTGAGGGTCTCTAGTCCCTTCCAGATACTGGGGAGCACATTCCTGTGTCCATTTCCTCTCACCGTCTTCTTTCCTCTCCTCCCCCATGTTTAGACTGGAGCTGCCTGCCCTTCATTTATGAAATCTGACCCCATGGGAATCAATATATTTTTCCACTGATTTCAATCTTTTCTAAAGGCATCCTCTGTGCTTATCTGACACAAACATAGCAAGATCACACTCCTGAGCTCCAGCAGGAGGTACTTCTGTGTGCTCTTTGATGAAATAAGCAAGGCAAAAACATCTATACAGGCATACAGGTGTATGTGTGTGTGAAAAGAGAGACACAGACCTTTTTGTTTGCCTGTGGTATTTATAAGAAGTTGATCTGAACCACAAATATCTCTAAGCATCTCTGAGTTCTCCAGTGTTTAAAATCTAAATGTGACTTCAGTTTGAAACAGAATTTAATAGTTCAAACGTATCTCTACCTTGCATAAATTTTTCATCTAAATCTAAATATCACTTTTTGTACTATCATGACAATGACCGTTTTTCAGTGATATTGTCTAAAAAAGAAAGGAGAAGTCATTAAACTATCTTATCTTTTTGAACACCACATCTGGAGAGGACTGCTAAAAATACATCATTTGGAGAAAACATTCTGATTTGTGACACTGTTTCAGACTTTCATATTCACAAATTGAGTGAAAAAATTATGCTTCTCCTTTGGCATGGTTCTATTCCTTTAACCTCTGATCCACCAACATGAATAATGTTAATTTAAAAGAAAATTCAAATAAAATTTCACTTTAGCTACTTTACATATAATGGATTTTCTGCAGCTTTCAGAACACCACTTCACAGGTAGTCCTGTGCTAGCTACAAAAGGTAAAACAATTTGAAAGACAAAGTAGTAAGTGAAATGGCACAGCCCTTCTAAGTGAAATCATTTCAGAACATTTCTGTGCCCTACTGGAAAGGAGACAGATGTGCCTTACACTTCACATACTGGGATTAGATACGGTATTAATTTCCAAGACTGCTTTAATTTGATGGACTCAAGACTCAAGTCCACCATCAGCAAGGGCTTTGAGCAAATACTTTACACATTCAAGTTGTCCTGTTGTCTTCAGCACTTCCCATCTGTAAAAATGAGAAACAATGCTGCTATTCCCTGTGACAGTATAAAGATGTCACTTAAAGCTCATATAGATGAATTAATTAAGCATATGAATATCACAGTGATCAGTGCACAAAAAACCCATGTAGACATTAATATTACTGTCACAGAAGGATCTGGATGTGATTCAGTAAATGAAGCATGCAGCCACATGCTGCATGAGTATAAAAAGACGTACAGGACAGCTGGTCCCTCCTTTGAGCACCATCTATTCTGTTTTGCAAAGCCCTGATCCAAAGTCAGCGATCGCCACAAAAAGGTTCCAGCTAACAGCAGTCAGCTGTGGACTAGCTCTTGGTGAGGGAGGTATCTGCTCTAAAATTATCAGAAAATCGTGTCTAAATACTTACAACATACAGAATCATAGAATTGTTTTGGTGGGAGGAGACCTTTAAGATCCAGACCAACCATTAATCCAGCACAGCCAGATCACCACTAAACCATGTCCCTCTGCACCACAACTACACATCTTTTAAATCTCTTCAGGGATGGTGACTCCACACTTCCCTGGGCAGCCTGTTCCACTGCTTTACAACCATTTATGTGAAGAAAAGTCTGCAGCAGCCCTAGCCACACACCACACCAGGTACAGCCAGGTCTGGAGGTCACTTCCTGGATGCCCAGCTCTGGACATGCTCCCTTGGCAAACCTTGTGGGCTCCCCCAAGCCTCTATACTCACACAAGTAGGAAGGATCCTGTTAGCACAGCATAAGTTGAATTGGAAGGGATCTCTGTAGGGCTATAGCCCAACAACCTGCTCAAAGCAGGGCCAACTTCAATGTTAGAACAGGACCTTATCCTCTTGAGCTTTTAAAATTATCATCTTTAAAGCCACCACGCAGACTGTTCCAGTGCCCAGCTACTCCTGCTGTGAAACCTACCTATGGAATCATGCTTCAGACACTTTATTGCTTTTTTTTAGAATAGCTGCTTTTTCAAGTTCATATCCAAGGTCATATGCATATATACGTAAGCTCTTTGAGATAGAGTTGCATTTTACACAAAGTTTTTATAGTGTCCATTCATGATTAGTGAGTTTGGTAACACGTGGAACAGCCATAAAATTTGGCTGTCAAGTAAGCAGGATGTAGTCCTGTTTTACATTCAGCAGTACCTTTAGCGTTTCAAACCTCTGTCCCTTGCTGCCTTAAAAAGGTTCTTTGCCCTGGAGACAGGACTGGTATGTACCCTCCAAGAAACCACTGATGTAATGGCAAAACATTTTACAAAGACCCTTTGTTCTCTACTGCAAACATAGGATGCTTAGAGAGGCGAGATTACGTAGTTTTTTAATTTAATAACAAATAAGGATAAAGACTTCATAAGGAAGAAAGGAAGCTCTGGGATTTGCCTTTTTTGTTATTTAGGTCTCCCTAGTATCACGGGGTGGTGCAGCACCCGTAGTGACACAGCTCTGTTCAGAAGAGAGATATAGTCTGTCTTCAGTGTACTTACAAAGTAACAGTGCATTTATTCCTCTTATAGAACTTATTTCATAGATTTAACATTCTTGGCTTATTAAAAAACAAATATCATTTCACATTGCCTGCTTTAATTTATATTTGTTTAATTACATATTCTGTTTTCCACTATCATTCTTATCCATGGTTCTTGACTTGGTAAAAGTTATTAGCCATTTTCAAAAAACAGACTCAATCTAAGGGCTGTAACCAGCACATAGAATCAGACAGTTTGCATAAAGTCTCATTTTCTGAGGTGTTTGCTTTTTGTGGACCATTTCATTACCATGGAAATGGGGTTGAGCCATTTTGCAGGCAATCTAATTGTTAGCATAATATGTCCTCATTATGTGAATAGGGCAGCAATTTGCATTAGGCATTATCAAGGGTAACAGAAACCCACATTACAGCATGAGTTTTGAGAAATGGAGGCTATTTTTTATCTGAGGCTGTACATACTGGGTACCAGCTCCAGTCTAGAATCACCAACCAACCTCAGCAAGCCTGAACTGCCCAGGTCCTCTGGGGCCTGAATATTCACTGTTTGTGTCTATAGGAGCAACATCAGATTCCCAGCCCATACATTTGAAGACCTCCTCCCCCACTGCTTTCATTTTTGAACAAGCTTTAGCTCTTAAACCTTGGAGACAGCATTATGGTATGCCTGCATAGCTTCAGCAAAGGAATTAAGATAAATAAAGCACTATTAAAATAGCCAATGGAAACCAAACTGATCGCCTTTTAACTAGTAATCAGAATGTAAAAGCTTAAACTTTCATCCTGTTTCCAAACAGTAAATCTTATCTTTTCAGAAAATGCTGCCAATTTAGCACTGTTGAACTTTGGAATGCAGCCATCCACACATAAACACATTTGCACGTTATTTTGTTTGGCTCTTGCTAAAGCCATATGCTGGTGGTTTGGGGTTTTTTTAATTAAAAAGGCACCTCAGAAAAACTTCCAGCGTTCATGCAGGGTAAAACATCTTTCAAGGTTCTAAAGTGTCAACAACAAACTAAAGTAAAAAGAATAGTTTTCTCTCCTCCCTCAGCGTTGTTAGTAAGGTTTGCAGAGTGGTTTTTAACAGACATTTTTACTTGTTTATGAAGACACTTTTCAGTCATCTGTGTTGTGACAAATCAAGGTTTTGATGAAGCAAGGATCAGACACTTCTAAACCACAATTAGAGGAAATAAGTAGTCCATGCTCCTTTGCCAGTTACCAGGGTTGTAATCCTCCTCTAGGTAGCACAGTGAGAAAGCAGCTAAAGATCAGGGTCTATTTCTCATTTTCTGACAATACGCAAAATTATTTAATGTAATGAGTAGATCAAATCTGAAGTGTCAGAAAAGACTTAATATTTTTTACTGTCAGCTTCCAGCTGAAAAATCTACCCTGTAAATACATACATTGTGCTAACTAGGAATAGGTTAGACTAGAAGACCTATTGTACCTCAGACATGAAGGAATTTGTTTTCTTGTTTCTTTTGACTTTCGGCACTGAACTTGTGGTTTATTGAACAATACTGAATGCTGAGTGTGGATTTGCCTCTTCTAGTCATTAGGAAATGATCAATCACCGTCCAACTATATATATAACTGCAGGGTATTGAGCAGCTGTCACCAGCACCACTGTTTCTCTGGAAGAGGAGGCAGCCCAGGTTCTATTGCCTTCCTTGTACAAAACCAAGATGACTTCCCTGGTCTTCAATCAACTTCCAGTTTGCCACGATCTTAGTTTTCTGGTAAAGGATCAAAAACCTTTCCTTAATTCAAACCAAATATTTATTCCTTAAATAAGACAGAGAAAATTAACAGATAAATGAGCCAGCCATGTGGTGGGTCTGTATTTGAAGTCCTTGCTTCCACCAGCAATTCTACTGCTGATGCTGCTGGAGGGGTTGCAAGGAACCATGGCCCTGCTGCTTGCACTGGTGAGGGTGGGAAGGCGTCTTTCTCCCAAAGCCTCCAGCTAAACACTGTCATGCTTCAATAAACATTTATAACTGTAGTTATACAGAGTGCAATAGCGTTAACAAATAATTCTTCACCTCTCCTCTTATCAAGACTAATGCATAGACAAATAGTAATGGTACTCGCAATGGAGGTGGAAGATATGCCCTGGTTGGACTTATTTGGTTGATAGATACAGTTCAATTTGATAGCTATAACCAGGAGCTGAATCTTTATGTCTCGACCAGTGGTTACTAGGTGGAAGTAGACTTAATGTACATGAACAGCATTAGCTATTGCTCCTCTTGGTTTTGTCACTAATGTTCCATGTTTTGATTTCCTTGCATTTGTTGCTACCTCTCTTACAAATGCCTGAATAGGTAAAAAACCAAATGTTTGTATTTTTATTCAGCCCAAACAATTTATTTTTTCAGTTGCAAGGACACAACATTATGTCATCTAGTCCTACAACCCCAACAGTATGCTGTACACTTACTTCACAAAATGTATAGTATTACAATTCCAGTGTAATCCTAGAATTGAATCTGGGGTTTGTCTCCCTCCAAACTCTTTCAGTTACAATATTTTAAAGATATTCTTTCGATGGGTAGATAAATTACTACCTAACTGTTAAAGATATTGTCATGACATTTAGCAACATCTTTTCTCTCCCCTCTTTGTAATTTGTACTACGTATTGATTATGCGTGAAGCTTCTGGTTAATCTTTGGTGGTAAAATGGATCATTCCTGTCCCAGTTTTTCCTGCTTTTCCAGATGAAGAGATTAGGAGTTGGGATGGCAACCAGAGCAATGACAAATGCTCCTTAGCTGCCTTCCAAGATGAGAGCCAGAAGGCCAACCACCTCAAGACTGAGTATAACTATGGTGGTTCCTCTTGCACTCCTCCAGGGAAATCTTCTTGCTTGATTAAGTCTCTGAAATGCCTGTCCACCAACACACACAGCACGGGGAATAACCAGGAAGAACTAGAGATCTGCATGCAGTCACAGAGCCATGGTCCCATTGCAATTACAGAGAGATATGGTGGGATAGCTCACATGACTGGAATGCTGTCATGGCCAGCTATGTACTTTTTAGGAAAGTCAGACCAGCAAGGCGATGTGGTCGAGTTGCTCTTTATGTGTGCGAGCAATGGGAATGTATTGAGCTTTACCTAGGGGGGGTTGAAGAACATGTTGAAAACTTATGGATAAGAATTAAGGGGCAGTCTAATATAGGTGATGTTATTGTAGGTGTTTATTGCAGGCCACTAGACCAGGAAGAAGAAGTCAGTGAGGCCTACAGACAGAAGCAGAAGATCACATGCTCTGTTCCACATGGGGGGACTTCAACCACTCTGCTATTTGCTGGAAAGGTAAAACAGCTAGACACAGTCAGTCCAGGAGGTTCCTGCAGTGCATTGACGATTACTTTTTGACACAGGTGGTAAAGGAGTCAACAAGGAGAGATGTGCTGCTGGACCTTATACTAACAAATAAAGAAGGTCTGTCTGGGGACATAAAGGTTGGGGACAGCCTTGGCTGCAGTCACCATGAGATGGTGGAGCTCAGTAACTTATGACAAAGAAGTGGGGCAATAAATAGGATTGCAACCCTGGACTTCAGAGAGTTAACTTTGTCCCCTTTAAAGACCCACTTGGAGGAATTCCATAGGCTAGGATTCTAGAAGGCAGGGGAGCCCAAGAGAGCTCATTACGGAATCACAGAATCATTCAGGTTGGAAAAGACCCTTGGGATCATCGTGTCCAACCATTAGCCCTACTCTACAAGTTCACCCCTAGACCACATCCCCCAACACCACAACTAAGTGATGCTTAAACACACCCAGGGATGGCAACTCAACCTCCTCCCTGGGCAGCCCATTGCAATATTTCACTACCCTTTCCATGAAGAATTTTTTCCTAGTGTCTAGTGTAAAGCTACCTTGTTTCAGCTTGAGGCCATTCCCTCTGGTTCTGTCACTAATTACCTGAGAGAAGAGACCAGCACCAGCCTCTCTGCGATGTCCTTTCAGGTAGTTGTAGAGAGTGATAAGGTCTCCCCTCAGCCTCCTCTTCCTCAAACTAAACAAGCCCAGCTCCTTCAAATGATCCTCATATGATCTATAATCTATATTAATATTCAAGTACCACTTCCTCCAAGCTCAAGATCAGTGTATCGCTATGAGTAAGAAATCAAGCAGAGAAGGCAGGTGACCTGCATGGATGAGCAAGGAGCTTCTGGAAAAACTTTTATGTAAGAAAGAAGTTTACAGTATATGGAAAAAAGGACTGATCACCCTGGAGGAATATAGGAATGTTGTCAGAGCATGTAGGGATGCAACAAGAAGGCCAAGGACCTCTCAGAATTAAATCTGGCAAATAATGTGAAGACAACAAACCAGGCTTTTTCAAGTACATCAGTACTTTTTTTTTACAAAAAGTCTAGGGAAAATGTGGGTCTGCTGCTGAAAGAGATGGGTGCCCTGGTGATGGAAGATACAGAGAAGGCAGAGTTACTGAATGTCTTCTTTGCTTCAGTCTTTGCTACTAAGACTGGCCTTCAGGGATCCCAGTCCCTGGAGGTAAGCGAGAGTCTGAAGGAAGGAAGACTCTCCACTGGTCAGTGAGGATTGGGTTACAGATCATTTAGGCAAACTGAACACCCACAGATCCATGGGCCCTGATGGGTTGCAGCCACGAGTGTCTAGGGAGCTGGCTGATGTTGCTACTAAGCCACTCTCCATCATTTTTGAAAGATCATGAAGAACAGGAGAGGTGCCTGAGGACTGGAGGAAAGCCAATGTCACTCCAGTCTTCAAAAAGGGCAAGACGGAGGACCCAGGAAATTCTAGACCAGTCAGCCTCACCTCTGTCTCTGGAAAAGTGATGAAACAGCTTATTCTGGAGATCATCTCTAGGCACATGGAGAAGAATAAAGTTATCAGAATTAGTCAGCATGGATTCCCCAAGGGGAAATCGTGCTTTACTAATCTGATAGTCTTCTGTGATGTTGTGACTAGCAGGGTAGATGACGCAAGAGCAGTAGATGTTGTCTACCTTGACTTCAGCAAGGCTTTTGACATGGTCTCCCATAACATCCTCACAGGTAAGCTCAGGAAGTACGAGTCAGATGAGTGGACAGCGATGTGGATTAATGACAGAGCTCAGAAGGTTGTGATCAGTAGTACAGAGTCTAGTTGGAGGCCTGTAGAGAGTGGTGAATGCAACCTTCCCTAGGTGAAACTGCTTTGGCAGGGGGGTTGGACTAGATAATCTCCAGAGGTCCCTTCCAACCCCTATCAATCTGGGATTCTGTGAATGCAACAGAAGCTCTGTGACTCGGTCCTCCCAATGAACTGAAGAAACTTGTGCAAGCTTCAGCACTTAATCTAATAGCCTCATGAGCCTGATGCAGCTTGATATGAAGTGAGGAGGAACCTCTCTCTGTTCCATCCACATCAGTGTTGGCTCTCCTGAGCATTAATCAGACAATGATTATTCTAAGTGGACATTAATGTCTATAGCAAAACCACAGAAATCTAGATGCTTTAGGGAGCAACAGATGTACTGTCAAGAGCATGAGTATGTAAACACTGATACAACTATGGTAAAGACTTTAGTACTATCAGAGTGAACAGTACTTGAGTCTTTGTTCTTTTCTTCCTTGCAGACACTTCTGTACCCTCTTTCCTCCCTGGTGCCAGGGATGGCAACACTTGACACCTCCTAATCTTGTCTCAAGCTGTGGGTGGGTTTGGATGTGAGTCAGCTGCTATAGTGGCAGCAGGAACCAGTGAAAGGCTTCAGACTGCTATTGCTTGCCTCAACTTCAGCGGACACCTTTGTACTATCTACCTCACCTTCACAGTATTCAGTTCAGCCTTGGCTCAGATATGGCAGTGTTGCTCCAAACATCTCTCGTACTCTTTGTCTTCCCTCCCAAAGCTTCCTATAGAAATACTGACTGCAGTGGTTTTATATGATTAAAGAAATATATTGCCATAGAGCCTCCAAGCAAATTGATTTATAGCAATGCAAACACTCTGGTAACTGTTTGCAGTAAATTACCAGTCCAGACTACAGTATCTTACACTTATTTATGGGGTGGAAAACTCTTTTTGCTTTTGTAAAGCTTTTCTGAGTCTTTCCCACTCTTCTGGGTTCACTTCTGGTACATTTTTAAAAGGATGCTTTGTCACACTGGAAAAACTGTCTGTACTCTTAATGTACTTTGTGTTTGTGCCCTAAGACAGTAGATTTATAAACATTATTTTAGATATATCTCAGCCTTTTTCCACCACACATATTCTCATTAAAAAGGTCAATGAATGTTTCTAGTAAACTTTTGGACTCAATTATCGTAAAAAAAAAAAAAGATTCACAGTTACAAAGAGTTTTGTTCACAGATTTTAAACACGTGATCACACCATGTGTATTAGCCTCCTCTTCTTGACCTATGAAAAAGAGAAAAACACTGTGCACTTTTCAGTCTTTCTGCTTCTACTTGGATTTATTATTAATTTTGAATCTCTTTTTTTGGAAATCATGTTACCACAGGGAAGTGGTCAGTGCACCTAAGAGTTTTACACTGTTTTAACCTTTCTGGGTTTACTCATCTCTTTATTCTTCCTCGTGTTCTGTCTTTGTTTTGGCACTGAGCTGAGAGTTTTTATTTGCTACCTATAGCAACCCACAGCTCTTTCCATCTGTTACAGTTAATCAAGAGTCCAGGAATACATTTGGTGGTCAGTATTCCTCTGGAACTTGTATTTGTCAACAATGAATCCCACCTAATGTCACATTTCCTGCTTACCAGACCTGTTATCTTTGGATCTCTGAAATGCCTCCATCTGTCTCAGCCTAAATAACATCCTGTCATTGGCAAACATTTGCCTATTTTTGTTTATTGGACTTTCAGGCTTGAAAGACATTTTATGGTGATCTAGAAATCAATTATCTTTTCCCCTGTAAAAAGAGAATTTTCAGAAAAGCCTTGAATTCCAGGTCACAATAAAAGATCACATGGAAGGAATGGATGTTAATATTGATTTGTGTAGTGGTTTAGACCCGGGAGGGAGCTGAGCACCATGCAGCACACACTCACTGCCCCCCCTATACCCACAAACGGGAAGGAGAAGAGGGAGAAAAATACAAAAACCCACAGGCTGAGAAAAGGATAATTTAACAACAATGCAAAAGGAGAACAAACAACAACAACAGTATTAGCAACAGAACAATACACAAAACTAGCACTATAAAAAACCCCAAGGAACAGCGCTGCCCCTGAGCCAATCCCAACTGCCCCACCAGAGACTTGCACTTTGCCCGGCCCAGCCCCTGCCCTTGTATAGCGGCACCACATCAGTATGGTACTGAATAAGTAAAGTCAAGAAAGAGGAAGACTAATTAGAATGAAGTTTATATGTGGCTTTGTTTAGCCTGAGGAAGAAAAGACAAAGGGAAAAAGGACAAGAGTTTGCAAATGCATAAAAAGCTCTTGCTAAACAGAAGGAAGTAACATCTCCCATGCCCATGTGACTAGTTGAACAAAATAAGAGCCTAACATTAAAACAAAAGAGAAGCAGGTTGTATGTTAGGAAAAAAGAACCCCTTCTAGCAGTCAGCACCAGGCTGGGATTGCTGGAGAGGCTGTGAAGCCACAGGAGCCCTATAAAACAAATGTCTGTTGTGAATTTCTTGGGGCATAACATGGTTGGGATTCATCTTGCCCAATTTTATCCATCAAAAAGCATTCACCATTCAGTTTATCATCTGGGAAGTCTTCACAGTCAGTGGAGACAGACTTAACGCCAGAGGCAATTTATCTTATTGTAAATGAGGTAGCTAGGCTAGGTAGGGTGGGGGTGGTTGCCTATGGGTAACACAAAAGGCGTCTGGAGAGACCACACAGTTTTGGCCATGTGGCATTTTTTTTAATGGTTGCAAGCCAAAATAAATGTGATGCTCTTTAAAAAGCATTATATCCTGCTTGTTCAAATGTCTACATCTTTAGAGCCCAGTCCCATAGGGAAAGGTTGCTAAATTTTCCCATGACTGAAAAACTTGAAACAGTTGTTGTTCATTTAAATGATCCACTTAGAGAAATAAGTGAGGAGCTCCTGATTTTTCAGAATCTTTTTGACATCCAGCTTTCTCTGCAAGACACAATTGTAACAGCAATGTTTCACTGCATGCTACTTGCTCCTGTTTTGGAAAGCTTAACTTGTGCAGGCAGAGAGAAGAGCTCCAGTGGAACTGCTGTGACTGCACAATGAAGAAACTTAACAGTTTAAGAGAAAAACTTACAAGTTGTTAAGATAGTAAAAGATATGTAGATATGCATTAAGTCATTTATTAATTACACTAATATCTTAAAAGATATTAAGTCATGTATTGTGCACTTACAAAATGTATCTGCATTCAAAAATGCAAACAAAGGCTAACATAACCGAAAAATTTATTCTCCATTATTTGACTGCCTTTAATAATTAGTGCAGGAAAAAAACCAGCACGGTAAGAGAGAGATGCAATGGACATTGATTCTGAGCAGAGAACAGAAAATACAGAAATTACTTTCCCATTGTGAGTTGACTTTGTAATGTTGGTGTAAATAGAATGACAACAATTTAACTGATCATGTTAAGTAACTTCCATTTATAAGCAGTTCAGATACAAGATTAAACCAGTAAGTGTTAAATATGTATGACTATTATATATGAAATTTCTTACCTTACTGATATACAAACACTTTGAAAGAAAAAGCCATATACATGGCCATGTGATATTTCCACTGGCATCATTCTAATTATTATTAATGGATGCACTGGGGGTAAATCTGGGCCCTACATATAAGGGACAAGCATAAATAATACTATAGCTCAAGTGCCTTTTTCTTTTCCTTTTTCCTCCCAAAGCCAGCCTGCTCAAATAGGTTGTAAGTCCAACAGCTACAATGCATTGTTAATGAGTGCTGAATTTGCCCAGCAGTTACTCTTGTATCTCATTTCAGGTTAATAACATAGAAAAAAAATCCCTTTTACAAGTAGTAAGTTCACACATGGCTGATGTGTGAGTAGAGGGAATACGTACTAACTTCCAAACTGCCAATACACAGGAGCTATGAGCTGTCAACTCTCTTTCATATCATCAATCTACAAGAAAACCTTTGAAACCATTGAAGCTTTGATTACAGCATTGATCTAAACCAGTAGAAACAGAAGATGAATTAAGTGTTCCTGAAAATAATTACTTTATCTTGACATTCACACAGTTAAACAGGAAAGCGACACTCTCTTCAGTATAGAAGTGAAACAGTATGTTAGATTTCACCCGGGCAGAAAAAATTTACAGGTTCTCACACAGAAAAACATATGCTTACAAAATTGACAATGGGTGTAACAACTGATCTGGGACATCGCAGTGTAATTGACTGTCACCCTTTGAGGACTTGGTCGTAATGTCACAAATAAAATCCTAATAGATCAGTGACTTGGAAGAATGTCATTAGGGCTCATATTTCTGGTGGTAAGGTTTGTGCAAGATTACAGCTAAAATAAAATAAGATGTACACCTTACATAATGGTGTAAGAACTTACTGGGAGAATCTCTAACAAACTGGAAGGCACATGCTCCTTGGAAAATCACTGTGGAAGTTTTGTCTACTGACACATAAAACCAGATGTAAACCTGCGGATTTTTTCGTTTTCTAATTACAGAAAGAATCAAATAACAAACCTTAACATCATAAAGTGGCCTACACATGACATCACTGATATAGTAATAGGTGGAAGATAGCACGTAGGCTGAAACATGTGGTAAGTGTTGGCCTTTGTAATGTACAACATGTTGTACAAAGGATGGGAAAGATTAATTTCATCTGCACTTGAAAGATGCTTTTGTTTTTCTTTTAGCAATACATTCCACAGGAAAAGAGCAACACATTTAAAAGTCATGTTTCACTACGAACTACTTCCACGGTGTCTCACACAGTTCAATACTAGGAAAATACAAGATGTCACAAAAACATGGAAATTTATATTATGATTTTAAAATGCCATGCACACATAAAATGAAATAATGTATAACCTAAACTAGCATCCCGGGATCATTAGCGTTGAGATTTATCTGCTGTAACTTTGAACAGCTTTGCAGAACTATCTGATCTATTAATATAGATACCCACATTCAGATAAGAATCTAACTCTGGGATTCTCTCTTTCTCTGCCCAGCAGTAAAAAGAGTGTAGATAACTAGCAGTGTATTAGACATCTACAGTGCAGTATCTACAATGCCATTACTGCAATGTACATTGCAATGTTGCAGAAGTCTACATGCTATTCAGGCAAATGTCAGTCTAAGAAAGTTTCTCTGGATTTGGTGATTTTAGAATTGCTTGCTTTCCATTAATGTTAGCAGAATGTCTGTGGAAACCAGTGTGAAAGCAGGCTTCTTCCGCCTCAAAAGTTTATGTATGTCAATAGAAAACAGAGTATCTTTATCTTTGATTCTCAGTACACCATGCAGTCTGTAAGGGTGCATCTATGGGAATGACTTGTTAAGACTCCAGGAAGCGTATCATGTGGACAGTGTCTTCTGCACAAAGGAAAGCCTGTTAGCGCAGGACTTGCGGAGCTGCCCAAAGCAGTAGTCCAAAAGATGCAATATGGCCTTTCACATTCCTAGTTTGAACCAGCATTGCTTCTGTAGACTATACTTTGTGTTGTACTGAGAAGCATAAGCAAGTCTGGACTATCAGAACTTAGTACCTGGAAGATACATCAAGTGTTTCAGAAATATAATCTCAATTTCAGAAGTGGATAAAAGAAGAAAAAGGGAGGGTTCCTCACAATCATGGAGGTTAAATCTATGAGCAACTTTCTTACATCTCCAGTGTCAGTACATAAGGATGACAGAGTAACATCATGAACACTAAGCCAAACCAGAACACTGCTTATGAGACACAGAATTACCATGGCCTGTACAGGTATTTTGGCATTCCAGACCCTGAGCACTGTATGAAAGAGCCCTTCCAAGAAGAGATTCTCTGATGAGCTAGCAGAATTAATTTTAACTATTAATTAAGTAATTAAACGGCATTAATAATTCTTCACTCTTAAATTTTTCCCGTGAAACAATGACTTACATAAACAATAGTTTGCTCATTTAAATTTCATCTGTATGGAGAAATGTCAAACAGGTCTGTGAAGACCAGAGGTCATAATCCCCTGGATCAAGTCATCACCACTGTTTCAGTCTCTGTGTGAATGTAAGTGTGTCATGGTATCAGCATCCAACGATAGTTGTACAAATTGACATTCTCAGAAGGTATCAGCATCAGTTTCAGAAGTTCATAGAACACCACAGAGGCTGCTGTCACTTATGTGCTTATTTTGATACATCTGCCAGGTAGTTTCTATGTTGTATTTTGCATGGATATGAATATTTGTGCCAAACGTGTAACACTACCAAAACCTATGGTTTATTCTCCACTTTGACTCTTGACTTAGTTATAATTTTTTCTTTATATCATAGTGTGTTATTTCCATGCCTTGCAGATCTGAAGGTGAAATGGTGCCCAGTTGTGGATGGCTGTCAAATCATAGCATTTCTTGCATTTTGCCTCAAGCTCAGTAAAGCTGTTAGAGGCTTAGAGGGTCACAGCAGTGCCTGCTAAGTGACAGTTCTGCAGTCTCATCTTTTACATTCACAGGGAAAAAACCCAAAACAAACACTATTACAAATGCACTAGCCAATACTCCTTGGTAATCATTTGGGTGACATGAAAGCTCAGGATATACATGAAATAGGACCTTAATAGTAGGTAAATTCCTAATCCATTCCAGGATCCCTTTGTCTGAATGGTGACTAGACTTCTGGAAACATATATCCTCACTAATTAGGAGTCATGTTTGTTGCTGCATTTTTTGTGATTGCTGTCCAAGCTGTATTGCTACAAAACAATCAATTCTGTAAAGCACTCCAGGCTTCTTCTAAAAGTATGTACCACATCAAAACTTTAATCAGCTCAAGTATCTACAGAAATGTTATGTTCTTCTTGTTCATGTTCATGGTGGATGGTTTATGTTGGCCATGATTTAAATTTTTCCTGTCATCTGACTGTATCCCTTACAAAGACAGAAGGCATTTCATGTGATTAACTTAGATTTCTGCAGGCTAGATAATATCTTGATAGAACTTCACATAGTCTGGGTCCTTGCCATCACTTGCATTTCTGATTGTGTTCTGCCTCAGTTGATGCTGCTTTTATCACATCGTCAGCTCTTTAATATACACTACTTCCAAAAGTTTTAATGTTCTTTTGCTGAAACTTTTCACTAACTGACCCTAATGGAAAATACAGACAAAAATTTTTACAGCATTTGGATGCGTATTTGAGATAATTGCTCGTCTAAACCAAATTGCATATATCTGACTTTCTTATATCCAAAAGAATATGTTTAACTGCCTGTTTGGTTCCAAATATATGTCAATCCAGAAAAAGAATAATTACGACTCATTGTATCCTTGATAAAAACTGGTGGGATCCAAACAAATGCTAAAATGTAATCTCTCTAAGCGTAACAACCCCTAACAATATATGACTAATAATAAACTCTAATGTCTGAACAAAGCCAAATGGTAATCCTAACCCTAATCCTAAAATTAAACTAAACCCTAAGCATAACTCTAACCCAGACTCTAAATCTAACCCAAATTTAAAACCTAACCTTAATACTGCTCATCAATCTAAGCCTAACTGCACCCTGACTAAAAGACAAAATACAAATCTAAAGCATAACAACAGATTTAGCCTAATCCTAAAACCTAACCTTAAAAGCTATCCTTATCCTTAACCCTAACGCAACCATAATGCTAAACCAAACCCAAATCCTAAACCGAATCCAATCACTTTACTCTAACTTGGTATCTAAGTCTGAACACTAACAGTAAACCAAAAGTCCAACCATAAATGCCCCTAACTCAAACCCTGTCCCTGAACTCTAAATATAAATGGTGTTACAGGTTGGAGTTTGTGATAGGCTTTGGGGCTTGTTCTGGAGGTTAGGGATTGATGTTAAGATTGGCACCATGGAGCAATTTTTGTAAGAGTATATTTTAAATTGAAATTAAGTAGAATATTCAAAGAAAAAAAAAAACAGCAATAACATCAAATCACTGGCACAAGACAATTTTTACCCAGGTGTTCCTAAGAAACCGGAGGGTAAAGTAACTGAACTAGTAACTTAGGTTTGAAGCCTCTCACATAAAACTTCAAAAATCAGAATACAGTGATAATTTTTAATTATATTTGTGGGATCCATAACTACAGACGAGTACATCTGATATTTACACAGACAAATCAGTGAGAATCATGACAAAGAATAAAATTAGAGAAGTCAGAGAGAGATACCAGGCACTGAGGAAGTCAAGAAAACTTTTGTAGAGATACGTTATCATATATCTGTAAAAAAAACAGATGAATTTTTAGAGAGGATAAACATCCTATTCATAAAGTCTATTTAGACTTTCAAAAGGCATTCAACACGGCTGGTCATCAGTGCTCTTCAAGAAATTATTCTATGATGGGATAAGAAGCAAGCCCTTCACATGACTCAGTAACAATTAAAAGGTTGGAATCAATGATCAGTTTTCCACGTATACGGAAGTTGCAAGTAGAGTACAATCTACTCATCTGAATAGATGTGTAGATCATAAAAGATGTGGAAAATCTTGATGGTATTGAGGTGACAGTTTGCTATGTCACAGTATTTGTGATGGTAAAGAAAGTTTCTGCAGTGTAACAAAAATATTTTCACCTAGGTATTCATGGCCATTGGCCACTGTTGGAGACAGGATGCCAAACTAATTACAGACTTTGATTTAATCTGGAGTGCCACTTCTAAAACTTTGAGTTGAGAGAATGGATAGGAAACCAGAGCAGAGTGGATGGTAAAAAGGAAATAAGTGAATGAAGGCAATAGAAGAATGAAAAATAGGTCAGATCATGGAACGCAGAATAGTAAAGGATGAAAAAGGAGCAGATCAGTGATGGAGAAGAAAAAAGGAATAAAATACAGCAAACAGTACAAACATCCTTCAACACTCATGAGCTCAGACTGAAACAAATGTAGAGAAGGAGTGCTGGGGTAAATACAACAGAGGCATGGATTATCAGAAAAGACATAAAAAATTGCAGTCTTACAGATCTAACTAAAATTGAATACAGACATGACTGCTCTACATAAATATATTCATGTACATCAGGAGTATAACCTGAAGGACAATGCTGTCATGGGAATGAATAGGTGTAAAGTAGCCATGAATAGATTAGAGATGGAAATTCAGTCAGCAGAGCAGTGAAGCTCTGAAACAGCCTTTGAGTAGGAATAGTTGGGGCTTTTTCCAAAACCATTATAAAATACTGTGGCATGTCAAAACAGGGGACTAGAATCAATGAACCCAGTGGTTCATGACAACTCTAGGTCCTACGTTATAAATACCAGGAGGAAAAAAAAAAAAACAAAAAAAAAAATTCAGACTTCTCTCAGATTTTTTCTGGGGTGGATTTATGTATCTCTGTACAACGTAGCAGGTACAAATAGATTCATAGAGCCTAAGTTTTGCAGACACTAGTTTGATGCCATGTAACCATAGGTCATTACATTTCCTTAGGCTAACTCACTCTTGAGTGTAATAAAAAACCTTTGTCAAAACTACATCTTCCAGGTAGGTATCTCAGTTCAGCTGAAATAACTCAAAAGACTGAAAGTTCACCACTGCCTTCAGAACTTTATCCCTTTGGATGACCATCTGCACAGTGAAACATTTATGCAAAATTTCTAATTTCAATTTCCATGGCTTTATTTTTTACTATGCTGTCATTCATGTGGTTAAAAATCATTTCAGGAGCTGGTATTTTCTGCCATTGAAAGTACTTGTACAATACAATCAAGTTAACTTAAATCTTCTTGAAAAGATATAAAGATTGAGCTAAGCCATTTGTTCTGAGCCATTTCCTCTAGCCCGCTGCCTCTGTTTAAGGCTCAGGACAAGCCCACATGGAACACAGAGCAGGATTAGCCCCCCTCCCTCCTCCCTCACCTAAGATTGGAAGTTAAGACTGTAACCAACTTAATGAATAACAGGAGAAAAACAGAAAAAGGAATATTAAGGGAAAGAGGATATAGAACTATATAAAAAACCCAATCTCAGATGGCGCTGGATTGCGCAGCGCACGTGGAGTCAGGCCCAGCTGAGCTGAGCTGCCCTCGCAGCTCCCACAGCCCGGGAAGGAAGAGCCCCCTGAACTACCGGTCTCCGTGTTTCAAGGAGTGTGGCAGGGAAGGCGAAGGAATCACGGGTGCCCTCGGACCCCTCAGGGTCCTGGGGTTACCACCTATCCCCCCCACTCACTCTGTTTACCCTTAAACCACAACACCCACAAATACTGATGGTGTATCTTTTCTAACTTTTGCTATTTTTTCAACAACATTGAAATATAGAGAGCAGATTAATTTGCACAATTTCAGGACCAATCTTCTGTGGTGGAGTTTGTATTTTGGAATCATAAGCCTTTCAAAGACTGGTATCTTGACAAGCTACATATTCTTAACCTACAAAATATGGCAAAAGACTCTTATATGAAAGCATCTGCACCTCTTTCCCTGTCTCAATGAGTGGTGATTTTTGGAGAAACCACTGTGAAGACAAGGGGAATTAGTGTGAATCATTACCATAAGTGAAGTACATCCACCTGCAGAAACTCCCAAATTTGAGAGGCATAAAAAGCTGTGTCTAAAGAGAGATGAAATACAGGACACAGATACTGGCAATGAAACAAAGTCTGGAATGCAGACCTGATAAACCTGTATCAGGGTCAGGGTCTGATATTCTGACCGATTTGCTTTAGCTATTCCACACATGGAGGATTCAAAGTTTAACCACAAAATTTTATATTTAAAACTCTTTTGACATTACATAGAACAACATACTTAAGTCACAACAAAAGTACGAATAATCAGAATATAGCAATTGCGATATATTGTTGAATCACAGTACTAAAATAATTCTCTACAACACGCTGACCATTACAACACTAGGTATCCTCAGATGCTGGGAAGGAATACATGGCCTGAATCCACCTCAAGTCTGTTGCTCTCTTCAAAGTCCTTTTTGTTTGTTTTTCAGTTTTTATACTACACACCCAACTAATTTAGCCAGTTGATCCACTCCACGGGTGGCTGATCCACTGAAATGATGTAGCCATTTACCCAGAAGAAAGAAAACCTTCCAGCCTCCCTTGTGCAAACTTCAGCTTTCTTTGCATTCCCCACATCTTTCCCTGAGCTCCATGAGCATGTCACCCTTTCCATCTCCCCTGGGCCTTCTGCCATTGTAGTGATTCATTAATGAGTCACAGTCAGACAAGGCCTGGACAAGCGATGGTAAGGTTAGGCACATAGGGAATACCTATTGTTTAATACTGTTTTCTTCTACATGAACTGCATCTGCATTGAAAAAACTAGTCATCATTAGCTAAGTTATTGCTTAAAAAAAGGTGAATTGCATGTGCAGAACAAAAGTTGCACCTGAGGAGAGCTAGAGTGGAGTCATAATGCTGGTCTTGTAGGACAAGAACATTACTTCAGTCAAGAAAGGTAAAAGATAGAGAACTGTGATATAAATCAGGACTACCTAAGGAAGCCTCAAGTCCAAAGTAAAAGTATGTCTTTTATACTTTTCCCATGCAGAGATAAGTCATCTCAATGTTCCTTCCTCACGCAACCAAGGATTATGTTAGCCTTAAATTGACACATTACAACGTGGGAGTTCTGAGATGTCTGTCACTGTGCTCCTGAAATCCTTTTCGGAGATGCTGCTTTCCATGCTACCACCTTCCATTTGTTCAAACGCTCCTACTTATGTTCTTTACTTGAAAAGATATGTAAATAGAGTAATCCAAACTGCTCCTGTCTAGAAAGCTGCATTCCAGTACACCCCCTGCACTAAAGACAGATACTGCCTTCCAGAACAGTTGTTCTACCATGACAGGGACAACAAAGGAGCCCTCAGTGTCACACATCTCAACCTGGCTGATGTATTCCATAGGCCAGGAGGAGCTCTAATGCCCTTGAAAACTGCACCAACTTGTTCCAGGCTGCCACACCACAATTCAGTGCAGAAAAAAGACTCTTGTCTTTGGCTGGTCATCTGAGCCTTTACGTGTAACTTGCTAGGTGCTAGCACAGAATATCGTAACAGCTGATTGGTGCCAGAAGGCAAAAGAGGTAGCCCTGGTTTGAAAATTATGAACAAAGTAATGAGATGTTGAAGAAGGAAGGTGTAGGATAACAGGAAAAATATACCCCCCCCAAATGTATCTTTTTAGATTGTAGAACTGCTGACAAAAGAACAGGCTGGAAGAATGATAAGAAATTCCTCAACAACAGAAGGGAGACAGGAGGTACTGGTAGACCTCTTCTGTTTCTCATATTTTTGTTCCTATGGTTCTGTTCAGAACATTCAGGTCACGTATGCCTGTGTAATAAATAAACTGGAATGCAATGACAAAACCAGGTGTCTCTAATTTCACAAAGTATATCGGACTCACAATACATTAAGAACATTCTTGCAGAAGTTCACATTTCATTTTACCTGAATATATTACAGAGTTATTACCAAAACATATAGCTGAAAGTGTGGGGGGGTTTCTTCATTGTGCTGTATTTTTAGAAGAACTGCTTATTTTATTTGCTCTTCAAATGAAATAATAAAATCAAATGGAGAGCAAATTCTGTATAATGGACAAAAACTTGTCTGTGGAAGAAAATCATATGCTAAAATAGTATCAGGAGCTCAGCCAAAAGATGGCTGAAATATGTTTTTCTCTGAATATGTGACTATGGAAACAGATGTAATCCATATACCAGATGTTCAGTTAACAACAAAAAAAAAGTCAATTCCTTGAGATTGATTCTATGTCTGCTTTAGTAAATATGGGTTTTCTGTACTTGAATTGAGACAGATAGCTAGACTTCTTAAATATAGTAAACTAAACTATATAAATCAGTAAACAAACATGCATACATATAACTTAACTTTAAAGCAAAATAACCAGATAACAATATATTCCACTTCTGGGTGCGCATCTTTAGATGCCATAGGAATTTTAACATTTTACAAAGAAGTATGCATGTGGCTCACACACAGAATATCAAATCTGCTAAATAGCAACTTGGCTAAAATGATTATATCAGACTTCAAAACATATTGTTGGTCTGTTGTGTAACAGACTCCACAGAAGAAAGGCAGTTTAGTGATCTGTTTGGTGTATTTAACAAGTTGGTAGAAATCTGCTGTTCAGAATGCAGTGGATTCTTGACAGCACAGCAATATTGAGCAGGGCTGGATATGTGGAATGATCTCAGTTCTCCTGTAGGATTCAGCTCAAACCCAGGAAAGCAGGACTTTCTGACTAGAAAGTGCTACCATGTTTGTAGCAATCGGCATACTAGGCTTCTCATTCATAAATCATTCACTAAGTACAGAAATGTAAGCAACTTAAAATGGTGAATTTTGAAGAGTCTGGAGCAATTATAACAACAGAATCTGGAAATGCTGCTGTGTTGTAGAGTAGCTAGATATGAAGGCTGTGAGGGGTATTTACAGGGGAAAAAAAGTAATTTTTTTTACTTTAAACAAAGCGCTCCTCCTTGAACCTTTTCTCACTCTTTGGCCACATTTACTCATTTTCTAAGCAGCCTGCTGTTTTCAGTGTGCCAGTTCACAACATGAAGCCCTGCTTACTGCAGTGCAGTTAGCAGCTGGTTGTACCAGCAGCTGGATTCCTTTCCAGCTCCCCGAACTGAGCTGGCTCACTGCACAGCTACACAAGCTCCAGCAACAGCACTACCAAAGCAGCTGTAAGGAGGAAGGTAATGCCAGTCCCTTTCTGTAGCTCATGCTGTCAGCAAGCACGCAGGTACACACACATACACAGCTGTCCGGGCATCTGCATGGCAAGCACCAAAGGCCCTGCTCTGATACGGCACAAATGCATAACCTGGACTCGGACTGCTCAGAAGCAGTGTACAGGCAGAGATAGGATTGTTGAGACAGAATCAGCAGTAGCTGCAAGTTTCAAGGTCGAAATCACTAGCATGGAAAGATGCAGGGTCCAAAAGAAGAAAACAAAACAAAATGAAACTAATTAGAATGTCAGTCAAGTTGGGACCTCATTGGGAATCATCACATCAAGTGGAGCTGTTAGGGTTGCCAGTTTTGGCTGGAGCAGCTGTGTGACAGCAACTCAGCAACAACTACTTTCCAGCAAGGAAACTCTTCCCCTTCTGTCTGGCCAGCAAAAACTCTTCAGACACCTAATCAGGGTAGTATGCCCGTTCATGTTTAGACTAATAGCTCCTCACACACCCTGGCTATCTTTGGTGTGTGTGTGTTAGACAGTAAATAACTGCTTTATATTTTTGTCCTCCTAGCACTGGGCTAAGGACCAACTCAAGAGAAACAAACCAAATCACAGAGGAGCCATAACAAAGAATGAGAAACAACATCTTCTGGCAGCAGTGAATAGTTTACCATATCAAGTGGTTGCATAGCTATGGCTCAGTCTCTGACACTGTTTAATCAAATGCCTGTTTAGTAGAAGACATAAGGAATTCATTCCTGTGGTGCAGCAGGACTATCAGCATGGAGATGTGGCTCTGCACAGAACCCCAGGTAAAGGAATTATATAAGGTAACGACATTACTATATTTCTTGGCTCAGCATCATATGACATATTTCCCAAAATAAGATCTCAGTTTTATCCACCGTGTTTTAATGTCTCAGTGCTTACCCCTGCCCAAATCTGTCACAGATAAACATCATTGAATGCATATGTATTTTTAATAAGATGCTTACAAAATATTTCTTGCTGAGAATCTTCATAAAAAGAACTGGGATCATGACAGATGGTAATTTATGAGGCTTTGTCAAATAAGTAATGCCCAATTTGCTGCTTTGTGTATATGAACTGTTTTCTTCTGTTGATTACATTTACATTTGTTCACAGTGTGGAAGCTGTATTTTAACATAGCAATATTTTTTGTTGTTATTTACCTGAATGTCAGCCTTGATGATTCTCCTTTGGGAAATCTGATATTAATTAAGGATATTCAAGGATCCTTACTGATTCTTGTCTCTCCCTGTCTTTTCATAGAAGACATTCTGCCCTTTGAGTCTGTAATTTTGTATGGAAAGAGCAGAAATAACCATTACAGTCACATTTGGGGTAGCAATGGATGCCTGATACAGTCCCAGGATATTTCAACAGCCTTTTGTACATCTTTTCATCCCCATCCTAGGCAAGGGTCAACAGGCAGCTTGTAACACAGATGAGGGAGAGGGAGCAGATACACTATGAGCAGTAGCAAGACTGATAAACTTTTTGCTCACAGATAATTTTGTGGTAATTGGACACCTAAATGCCTCCTTTTCTCCCCCTTCTTCTCCCTTCCTCTCTGGCAGCATGTTTATATTGTATGCTAGTAAGCATCTGTATCTACAGTTCTTATTTGTTAGAAACTTTCCTGTTGGAAGCTGAGGTATGTTCCTCACTGCTGTATTGCTAAGAGGTGAAGGTGGCCACAGAAGGATCATTATAACCTTCCTTTATGATCTCCTCAAGAATTTGACTGTACGGGTACTCTTCAGAGCATCCCAAAGGAGCTGCATGGCTTCAGGGAACCCAAGGCAAGAGCAGAGGTGCCAAGGACTAGCATGTTATGCAGAATTTGCTTCTGCAAGAAATTGGGTGAGGGAATCAAAGCTACAGATACATTTCAAGACTGGCATACATTGTTCAAAGAGTCTGATACATCATAATGTTGGGCATCTTCAGGTTTCTGTGAAGGTCATGGCTAGTATGGTCCAAGATCTGCTGCAGGAAGTCTTCCTTGCTTGTATTCCCTTCCATCATTAATTTAAAAAAAAAAAAAAAAAAAAAAAAAAAGCATTTTCTCCACTTCATTGCCATGAATTTTCAGCTTACCACTTGTAATTCTGCCTTGACAGAGTCTTGAATCTCTAAGTCATGGTAGATGTGAGCCACATGAATCCACTGTACCCAGCCTTATGAATTTCTCAGAACCTGCTTGTTGTGCCAATTTATGTCCCTTCGCATGACTGGATAGATGAAGGTAACGCATTCATGTCATTGCCTTGATGTACAGTGGTAGATTGCGCACCGTTCGCGCAAGCAGGACAGCCTGTGAAGGCTGTCAACTGTGTCATTGGATTAGTCTCTTTCAGTGCTCTAACTTCCATTAACACCTTTGGGCTATTTCTTCCACATCTTAAACAGGTAACATTTTTCCTTAATCTCACTGTACGGTCTGAATCTGATTCTAATGCATTGGGCTGTGCAAATGTATTTACGTTCTAAAAAAAAAAAAAGAACTAAGAAGGAACATAAACAATAAGAAAGAGCCCAGCTGGCTGCTTATGCCTGGGACAGAACTCTGTCTAACTTAAGTACAGAAGCCAGGTAGGTAAAATTGAAAATTACACAGCTATGCACTAGAAAGTGAAATATCTATGACCATTATGTGATATTCTTTAATTAGCACATGTAGGTGGAGGATAGAGGAAAAAAAAAAGAAATATGGTAACAAAAGCAGCATGAATAAATGCTTTTGCATTTCCTGCCACTTCATAAAAAAGGTAAAAAACTTGCTTCATTTCAGGTGAAAGGAATTTTCTTTTCTGAATTCCAATAAACCACTAGGAAGTGGTAGGGAAATATTTTGACAGTAAGGAAATAGTTTCTTTTACCTGAAATGGAATGCTTTTCTTCACATTCTGTCTGAACATGCTTTAATAGGTAAAATGTACAGAGAGAAATTAATAAGCAACATAATTTTAGATCAAATTAACTACACATTTTGTGGTTTGTTGGGTTTTTTTGTCCTTCACTGAGCATGCTTAGATGTAAAGAAAGTTTCTGTTCTTCCATGAAAGGCGTCAGATACCTTTAGAATATTTCAGAAAGAAAGAAGGAAGGTAAATTTTGTATTTCAGAGGCAATAGGATACTCATCTGGGAGGTGAAACACCCAAATTCAAGCTGTTGTTTTGAATCACACAGGTCTGCCCCTATGCTGCCTCTGTGTTAGGCAGTGCTCTAACTGCTACCTTATTCTGAGATGAGCAGCTTTCTATTTCAGTGGAGATGTAGGATATGCCTATATGAAGCACTTCACAGGATTAATAATAGAAAACACAAATTGTGAAAAATGAGAGTATAAATAATCTGATCACTGACTTCTGCTATGAAGTTAAGGGTTCGGGCCACAACTGAAAAGTTACATTAATCCAACCTTTTCTACCTAAGGTATTTCAGAACACATTTTTGATGTTACCTAAAAATTTGAGAAACAATTTACAGTAGAAGTAATGGAAAATATGCCTCCAGTTATGTTGTACTGCTTTAAAGATCTAGGTCATTGATTGGGTTGGATTTTTTTTGACAATTCAATGTGAGTAATTTGCAAAGAAACTCCAATTATCACAAGTTCTGTTTCAAAGTTGAAAACAAAGATGAGACTAAGTCTTTGGGTAAAAATTTCAATTAAGCCTGAACTTTAATAAGACACTTTTCTAACAAGTCTCTGGTATTTTTATAAAATTAATCTTTATGGCTTTCAAAATATGCATCAAAACCCCACAAACTTTATAGACAAGTGATTTCAACATATATTTCCCTATGGAGATTCGTCTGCTCTGCATTAACACTTTTTCACTGCATGTAATTATTTTGCAAATAGAAGTCATTCAAAATATCTACAGAACAAATACCATTTCAACAGAATAAAACCTCACCAAAAAATGCTCCAGAAATGAAAATGTTGCCACATGAGCAACATCTGAGAAAATTCTTCATCATCAACAGATATCTGGAAAAGGTTAGAACAAACTTTGTCATTTACCCAGTATCCAGGTCCTTGACCTCAGCAATTTTTACAGTGACTTGGCATTAAGTTACAACATTCCAATTACTTTGGTTTGCATACTCAACTAGATAAGACATATGAGAACAATTAACAAGTAATTTCTCTTCCAGAGAAAATTTACATTTCTTTAATGAGGACTATTGCTTTTTCAAATTAAAACAACTTCTTGCATGTCAAAGTACTACTTGTGTTGTCTTAGATGAGCAATTCAAGTTTCCTGTCTTATTCTCTCCTTTTATTGACATTTGCCACACTTCTTTCTACTTTATACCTGACATCCCTCCACTAATGAAAAAGATTAAAAAAAAAATTAAAGGAGATTAATAATTTGAAGTTGTTTTGCTTTGGTTTTTTTCCCATTTAGCATAATGTATGCCGAATTACTACTTTCATATGCTCACTGGAATCAAGAAAAATGAACAGAAGCACACTCTGAACATTCATCCTTTTTCTAGCAAGCTATAGACACGTGAGAAACTGTTTAGTGTGCACAGATGGTTACAATTAATTTTTATATATTTGCTTAAGCTTAATAAGCCCTTGCTTTGTAACATAGTGTGACTGTCTCTGGAGTCAAGAAATACTCATAAGATGGACATCAAATATGAAAACAGTAAACCTTTCCTATTTGTCTAGTACTGTCATCTACAGCAAGTTACAGAAAGGGTTTATTTCCCTTGAAAGCATTAGTGTTCCCTCCACCAGAGAGGCTACACTTTTGAAACTGAAGTGAAAAGCACCCTTGGACAAATCAGGACATAGAAAGGAAACATTTGCTGACATCAAGATCAAATATGATAGATTATTTTCCTTGGCTGAAACTCCAAGACCACTATTTGTTTTATTGTATCTATGTATGGTTTTGTTTCTGACGATATATGTATCTTCCTTATATTTGTAGTGTCAGTCATATAGTTTGAAAAAATGCAGTGTGTCTTATTCGGGCATAATCTATTGCTTACTTTTGTAGTTGCCTCCATAAATGACTGTAAATGTATGTCAACTTTGCACCTTAACAAGAATTTCACTGTGGTACACCAAATGAGCAAAAGTCATCTGATGGGTTGTAGCAGGTTCTGAAGGAAATGATACGATCGTGTTCCATTTTAGCTGAAACTGTAATATGAGGAGTAAAGAGGTAGAAGGTGGAAAAGACAAGTGAGCCTGAAAGTCATTGTATTGTCTGTTTGAGTCAATAATTAGATCATCCAAAGCTTACAGATGCTGCATGAACAAAACTACCTGTGTGGGTGATTGGCTCTCTGAAGAACCATTCCTTACAGATGCTGCAGTAAAGGACAATTTGCCATGAAGCCAGCAGTTATTACATATTAAGTCTTCCAATGTGGTCTTTAAACTTCTAAATAATCTTCAATTAGAAAATGCTCTAAAGTCAGGAGGAAGTATATTGTTATCTCTCAGATGCTACTGAATTCTAGATTGTGCCTTCCTAGAATAATCCATTTTTTTGTCTGTATCTTTAAACAATGAAATTAATGCATTTTCAGAGAAAAAGTGGGACACAAATCAAAACATATGTGACTAGTTCATAAGGTCCACATTGCCAGGGCTGTGTGATATCAAGATCAATTACCTTCCTTTGTTTTGGCCAGAAGCCTCTTCATGATTTATAGAGCAGTTTACTAACGGGTTGAGAAGAAAATATTTACAAGACGTGAGCACACAAATGAAAAATTGCTGTGAATAACGGAATTCTTTTAAAGTGATTTTTTATTATTATTTATTTTATTACTATTATCTTGTTCTTAGGTATACTCATATGGACCTAAAATTTCAGTTTCTGCTCATTAACACCATAAAGTATATTAAAGTCCAAATGTATATTTCAAGGAAAAAAGTTCTGTGGAGTATTAATTAGGTCACTAATAATGTGATAGAAGTGTCAAACATGTGCATGCCTTAGGTAAATAAACATGCCAATGGAATTTTTTTTTCATCATTTCTTTTGTGGCAGAAAAAAAGTCAGATGTTCTCTCCACTTACATTGGACTTCTAGTTTATCTGAGCCCAAAAGGGTCTCCAAACTTGCCAACTGTGCTCACAATTCCTTTGTTTTATTTCACTCGCACTGTAGGCTTTCCACAGATACTAGATACTATTTTAGATCTTATTGCTCTCTGCCCAGTCCTAACACAAACAGTGTTAGACTGAGTTCCACAGTTTTATAGGGAAATGCATCCAGATGAACTGTAGCTTGGCAGTGGAAAATGGAGACAAAGTGAAAAATAAAAATAGAGACTGAGAAGAAACATCTCCAAACTAAAGATAGGACTTTGTATTCTTCTTATTTTTGTCTGAGTAGTTTCAGACTCTTTTCTCAGATAAAGAGCATTATTTCTAGCACACTTCCAAATTAACTTCTTTATGGGGAATATTCCTTCAAGGTTACAACTATGCAATGATCACTAGCCTGAACTTTAGCACAGAGCATGGTGTAATTCAGACAACAGAAAATAAATCCCTACACAGCACAAGGCTTTGTTCTTTCTAACAGCAGTGACTATGTTGTAGCTGTGGGTTAGAACACCAATGAAAAGATAAGTAGAGGTGGTTCATACTCTTACCCAACAGGCTGGGGATGCTTTTGGCCAAGAAGGCAAAACGTGAGATGGACTCAACAAAACTCAGTACTGTATGTTTTCTCTCCAGGAGTTCCCTCTTAATCCCCACCAAGCCAGGACAGTTCTTGATGTGGATCATAGTCTCACTGTAAATGTACTGTAAATGTTTGCATCCTCAGAACATCTCCTCCCACGGCTGCCAAAGACTTTGCACCACCCCAATGCCTTCCCCAAAGGCTGGTGTCCTCCAGTCACTCTTTTATTACCACTAGTGGGTAGTGCAGCAGAGGTGCAGATGGAGATAGGAGGAAGCAATGTCCCCTCTCCAATTCACAACCACATTGCTAAGTGATTATCACACTGCCAATTTTAACAGCGTGAAATGTAGCAAAAGAATTAATTCAACATAGGCACAAATTTGGTTTTTGCTGTCCATATCCTACAGCCTACTCCTTCTTAAAAACAAGGGGGTTTAGCGTTGCTAAAGGGTCAATATACATTTCTTTTTATAGAACAACTGTCCAGGCAATCCTTGCAATCCACTTTTAATCTTCCCAGGTGCCACACGTCTCAGAATACCGTGGAACTTATAACAATTACAGAACATTGAATACTCTTTATTGCATAAGGGAGATTCTCTCACCCAAGGCCAAGTGTATCAGTTCCTTACAGACTAAATAAATGACATATAGACCAGGTTAGACAGATCCCTTTTCAGGATGATTTCATGGGCTTGATTCTTATTTCATGTTATAATTATACAACTTCTATTCATTGCAGTGGTTAACCACTTGTCCTTGTCCCCATTAAAATGCAAAATGATGTAAGAACCAAACACCAACTGTATTTAGGGGAGCAGGGCAGGAAGATAGATAAATATTCTGAGCTCAGTAAGAGACAGGAACCACTATCTTTAATGGTGTAAGATTCTACTATCAGCTCATCTAAAGACAATATCTCATAGCTCAAGGAGATCCTATATCAGACAAAAAACAACCATATGCCTGTGAGGTGTGCTGTAAATATTGTTCAACATGTTGTCAATGTCCCGTATCCTCTACTAGTTCTCAACAGCTCTGACCAGCTCCACCTGGAGTCTCTACCCCTATGTGTCCAGCGGCTCCATTTCAATTCAGCTCTGCTTCTTTCTGGACAGTGTTCCTTTTGATCCAGATCTTGATTTCTGAACTGACTTCCCAGGCTGACCTCGGACCTGCCTCATCACTGTGGGGATTACTTGATGATCACTGAGGAGGCCCTGGTTACCACCACTGGACCTGATCCTAACTTCTGTTATCAGCTTGGCTTTTCATCATGGACTTACCCAGTCATCTGGACCCTTGGCTGACCCTGGTTGCCTTCTTCAGGCCAACCCTGCTTGTCTTGACATGAGGCTGTGGGGCTAAGCCTCATGTTCCGGCCCTGCCCTGGTATCATGTTTTGTTCACCACCTGTTGGTGAGCAGCTGGATCTTTCTGACAGTCTGTCATGCAGCTCTGTACTCCTCTGTTTGATCACCATACATGCTATTGGTTATTATATCATATTGGTATTGTATTGGCTGTGTAAACCTTTTGGACAAGAAAAGGAAAAAACAGATGTAAAATAAAATGACAGCTCAGGTGAGTGATTCATCTAACACCATTAAAAAGGCAAGAAGATGTAAAAGCGAAGGGCAAAATTAATAAATACCAGTAATAAAGGTGATAGCATTTGAATACATCTCAAACTTTAAATAAATCCTAAAGGCTAGGGGCTCCTGGGATGATTTACAAGAACACAAACAAAAAACCTTGTAGATCTTAAGAAAGTCCTTGTCTCTAAAGGGCTGTGCTGGTCTGACATAATTCAATAGTATAAAAAAAAGTGTGAGCTGCCTAGCTCACATCTCATATAAAGTAATAGATGTTGTCAGATGAAAACTGAAGTCAGGACATTATTGGTTCTCAACAAGAAAAAGTTACTTCCAGAACTCATCTAATGCTCATTTTTCAAGTCCCCTGTACGGCACTGTTTAGAAACTTTATATATTTCTTTTCTGGCATTTTGTAATATTTGAAAAACACGATTTGATCTTTTATGTTTAATGAAACAATCAAAAAGGTCTTAACATTTCAGTAAATTAATTTCAGTCTAATTGTCCTTTCCAGTAAAAAAGTGAGGGCAAGAAGAGACAAATCTGAGAGACATGGCTCACAGACTTAGCTCTTCAAGGAAGATAGATCATTGCTTAATACCCTATGGGGACTCCTTTTTAAAGACACACAGGAGAAAGCTAGAGTAGCTCTGTGAAGAAGTGAGGATGCAAGGCCTTTATCTTCTAGAAATTCAGTAGCAGTAAGGAAAACAGACTTTAAGACATTCAGTGAGTCCTGCACCACCTTACCTTTGACAGCAGGGGACTTTGAGAAGCATTCTATTGTTCTCTCCATGTTTTTCTCCTAGGTCTTAAATAAGAAGATGAAGGGAGAAAGCTAATGACACTAAAAGTGAGATTAATTTACATTCATTTTGCCAATTTTAAGTAGTATTTTAGAAGCCAGAATCTAATGTCAAATTCTGCCCCTAACCAGATGAGGAAAACAGTGCACGGGGGTCTTATTTGCAGTTGGTTACTGGTGCTTTGCTACTGTTCACGTTGGCCTGTGCAACAGCAGGCTCAGCTGGAACCAGGTCTTACTGTGTTACGTGCAGTAAAATCCAAAACACAGAGTTCCTGCTCTAGAATTGATATATTCAAAAGCTAAGATCTGACAAGGACACAATACACCCATTTACAAAAAGACGGGAGTCAGTACTATTAGAATTCCACTTATCTTTCACTGAAATCATGTTTAATTAACAGCAAGTCAGTTATTTGTTAGAAATCACCTTGCAAATTAAGACAAGGGGTATGAAATGCTAACAGAAACACTAATTATATATACAGCTCATATCACTTTTCCAGACTATAAATCTTCATGGTGATGTATGCTCCAAACTTCAGCTCTAATAGGTCTTTTTAATGTCTTTATTAATTTTGCCTTGTTTATTGTTGTAAATCTATCACCATTTTCATGCTCAGTGAAATGAAACTGCATCTTTTTTTTGTAGCTGCTTCTTCCCAGGAGTATGAAACACAAATGAGTTACACCTCATCACACCTCACATTTTTCTTCTGTGGTATAACTAGTCATGTCTTCTTGCTGGTACATAATTCAACTTGCAGACACCTCATCAGACTCCCTCTGTCCTTGACACCTGTCAACTCTTTGTCCTCTCGTTGAAGGTTTTCAGTGCATTATTATTCCAATCTGAGGAAAGTCCTTGGGAAGTGTCTGTCAATAGGGTGTGTAAAATCACTGAAATACAAACTTACACCTTTCTCTAAGCTGCTATTCAGGAATGACAATATGAGTCAGAATGAAAAGGCTTATACTAGAAATACTAATTAAATCCCCTGTGCATTAAAAGGTCAGATCATATTCTAACATGTTCTGAGGATCCTGACCCTGCAGTGAGTTCAATGCATGTATGGAGAACCCTGGATAAGCAAATTTGCAAAGCTGGCTGTAAGAGTTAATTTTTAATTACTTGATCTGAGGAAAACTATTGAAAAAGTGTCTGGTTTTTTTTTTTTAATATCAGTCTTTGAAGTAGGACCTCTGAAAAACATTCTTCAATATACTTATTGCCTGGCATGCTTTAAAGAGCAAAAGTAGGCAGTGTGAACAAACAGTAAAGATTAAAAAAAAGTAAAGTTAAGATATGTTATTGACAAAGATTGATAGCTTAAGCAAGAATGTCAGTGATTCTCACAAGTAAGCAAAGGACAAATGCTGATAGGTGAGATCATCACATTTTTGTCAGAAAATTATTACCTTCAGGATTTATGCAGTTACTTTTTCTACAGGCATGTGATGTCTTCTAAAGTTAGTACAGCATTTCTGAACTACGTTAGATTGACAGGCACAGAAAGGTAAGTTCTCAGCATGCAATTGCACACAGAAAACAGAGAAAGCAGTCTGGGATCAGCAACCTCAGGCCTGTTCTGAAATGACCAAGTCTTCGAGTGACAGAATCATTTAGTCTCCAAACTGTTTCATGCCTGACCTCTGCTGAAACTGTCAAATAGACATCAGTGCCAGTTATAACATCTAATTGTGTAATGTAGACATCTGTCAGCTGAGAACTAGCCCTCTTCTACATTTCAGTTAAGTCACCAAAGAGCCATCAGTCAGCAGCATGCCTTGTAGACAAGCCAGACAAAGCCTGCCATGAAATGTTCACTGTTTTTACTTCAATGGGGCTTTTACCTTCTCAAATAAACTAAAAGGTGCTGCACTGAGCATAAGTGAACAGAAAAGAATGAGTCAAACATCTCTGCAAAGAGGAGTAGTCACACAGGGCTTTTAAATTGAGAAGATAACATATGACAGAGTATTGTAAGACAAAGGAAATGAGAGAATCAGATAAACATGACCTCAGAAACTGAATTTTTTAAAGGGCTGAGTGGAAAAGAAGGAAGTAAAAGCAACGATAGTCACTGAAGGATATTATGAAAGCCTAAATGGGAGATCAGGAATAAGGTGATGAAAATGAGGTGAACTGTGGGAATGTTGAAGATGAAAAAGCAGCAGCACAGGGACATCTCATGGTTATCTGATGTAAATGAGCAAAAGACAACCTCTGAGTTTTGTTGTTCAAAGTTCTCAACTGGAATAGAGGGGAAGAGAATCTATGAAAGAAATTCAAGGCATTAATTTTTGGCCATATTGGGTTAAAAGAGATGATGACTCATCCCAGGTGAGATACCGGGGACACCACCAGCAGCATTAGATTAGAAAATTCATAAATCAGCACAGAGTAGATGTGTATGGATGAATTGACAGAAATAATGTATTTAGTGGGAGAAACAGAGAGTAAAGGATAGTATTTTGAAGTACCTGTGAGACAAAAGGAGAAAAAAGATGTCATCATCCACAGATGGGCTATTATCTTGAAAGCAAATGGCCTGCAAGCACCAACAACAGTGCTAACAACTCTCAGACAAGAAATAAAGCCAGTTCCAAGTGCAATAGCAACTAACATATCACTGGGTTCTCCATCAGTTTAGGGCAGTACTCAGAAAGCCAGCAACAGGGCAGCAGAAAATCAGCAATATCCATCTCAGTTGAAATTGAGAAAGATGACAGTGTATTTGGGGCTCTGATTTTGGGGCAGGAACAGACATAACAAGCAATAGATACATACAGTGCACATTTAGAGAAGGGAAGTCAGCATGTACACAGTGTACCTGAGGAACAAAATGGAACATTAAGATGAAGAGGCTGTATTTTACCTAAAATATTTTTACTTGGCTTTAAAGAAAAAACAGAACTCGACTGAGTTGGTCAGTGCTATAGCTCAGTACTTCAGAAATTTCTGGTAATAAACACCTTAAAAGTATTCATCCACCTATATTCTAGAAATAAATGAAGTTTATGAGTAGATGCATATGTTTATAGAAAACCTGTCCATTTCCGTCCACATGTATGTCAAGAGAATAAACAATAATGTGAAAGAGAAATAGCTTATAGGTCACAGAAGAGATGTGAACTTGTGATTATATAAGCATTTGCAGAGTCAGGAAGAAGCAGAGTAGGGACTGTTTCTTATACTCATCCATTAGGTAGATTTATACATCTGATTTCTACCAAAGTTACACTTTATTCTCTTACTAAATGTACTGAATCTAAGCCTTAAGTTTTCATCAAATTGCCTAACATTGATCTTATTTGAAATTTGTGATTCTCAAGGACATTCCACCTGGTTTTTGGCTTGTTTTCCAGCCTAGGTGCATCTATGAACATGAGGTCATCCTCATTCAAGCCCTTCAAGGATTCTGCCTATTTTCCATCATTCTTAAAAACCTTTCAGGTTTTAAGTAAGGTAGTAGGTAGCAAGAAATTAAAAGGTTTTGTGCAGGGAATCTTAACTACAGTAGGCCACACAGTTAAACTCTTGAATTTCACTCTGCTTGGTGGAGAAATTTACTACCAGAAGCCCTATTTACTCCAGAAATGTTTGACAATCATCCTGCTTGAATTCTGCATGGCCCTAGAGCCTTCACAAAGGATTACTGGGTTTTGGGGAAAAAAAAAATTAGAAGAAACTTCTGGTATGTTAGAAAATTAATACTAAAGGCCAACCATGACACAAACATTGCCTTTTGTAGAATGATTAGAGCTTATTTTGTGCTGGAAAAGTCCAGAACAGTTTGTGTACCAAAAACAGTTCCACCTGTCAGCTGTCCTGCCATATTATTTGTAACTTCTTATGTATTTATGCTCCACGTGCCTCTCTCCACATAAATTAGTTCTACATGTATTACATTAAAATCAATTCCTTTTTATCTCAGAAAGTCTTCTAAGACTACTGTGTCTAGAAATAAGTATTTAGTGTCTTCCTCATGCTATCATAAAATAAGGAGAAAAACCCCATATTCTTCTTCTTAACTGAATAATAAATGGACAAGGAGCAGCTTCACAGGGCACTCAGTGCTGAACCCTTTCCATTTAAATGAGTGCTGCCAGTAACTTCAGCTGGAACAACAAAAACCCTGCAGTTATTTGTTCAAAGGTAAGTTCTCAATAAACTTTGATTGACATATGAATATTTTGCTGAATTCAGCAGTACAGCAAAGTAATCCAGGCATTGTCTAAGCAAGCTGCTTACACAACAAATTTGAAAAATTCTTAAACAGGTTGTTTCATATGGCTTTGGAAATTGATACTCAAGTTGCATCTATCTGTTCATTTGTACTGAATGTGAAATACTTGAACTATGTAATCTCCTACTCTCCATTTTCATTACAGTAAAATTAACCTTCACATTTCAAGAAAAATTAGTTCTTAGAGAAGGAAGCAGTTGTTATTTTATCAAAATCGCCAAGCAAAGCTAGGTTTGAGTGCTTGGTCTAGAACACAAAGCTGAGGGATAATCAACATATATCTGTTCCACAGGGATTTTGCACAGAATGCTGATCTCAGACACACACCATGGGTATTGCTATGCAAGAGAGGTACTATGAATTGTAAACACCATATAACAAAGCTGCTAGCATCAAGCTGCAGGCTTGCTTACTTTTTTGATAGATCTTTCATTGGTGGCTTCAGAGGAAAACATGGATATTATTCTTTCATACCTAGCCCATCTGAAAAGTTAGCCTAGACACACCATTCCTGCATTTGGTTTTGAGTTCATTCAGTAAAGTTAACAAATTTAACAAGCAATTATTAAGCACAGAATTGTCCTCCCAGGATTCAAAAGGCTATGGCTTGGATGCAAAGAATAGTGTTACCCTTAATGCAGACAGAGGCAACATTCTTCTTGACTGATCTACTGCAAAGTAGTTATAAACAATAATTACCTTTTGCTGTAATAAGAAAACAAGAACAAAGCAAGCAGGTACTTCTGTAAAGTGTCTTTGGACATCTAGGCAATAATGACAACTTTAGGTCAACCCCCTAATAAGCTAGAAGCTGCTCCAACCGTTAAAATATGGATAGGGATTTTCTTCTTCCATTATATTTTTCTATCACATAGCTAATGATCACAGGAATAAGATCACTAAAAACACTGCAAGAAATCTTCTTTCCTAAATATTGTAAATAAGGTTATAAACAATACTCACACTTGGTTGCTGGTCCAGGAAAAAAAAAAAAACATAAAACCAACAAAAAAATGTAGCTTAAGATAAATCACCAGAAAATCTTCCTCTTGAATGGACTGATGACTTAGCTTGCCAGGACTTGCTTCAGTCTAGTAACCCCATCCACCTATCAGTGCTAGACTTGGCTACGCATCCTAAGGCCCTCTGGAAAGAGATGAATCCAGGAAAGAGCTTTCTTGGGAACCAAACTGGCTAGCATAAACATGTTTTCACCAGCTTCTTAGCATCAGTAAATAGGGAACATTTCTATCTGTAATTATCATGTAATTAATTGCAAGCTGGTGTGCTAGCTAACCATCAAACTAACATCATTCCACTCTAGTGTAACCAGATTGCTAACGGCTAATCAACAAAGAAAAATGCAAGGCTGTAAAATGTCAGATTCTTGTCAAGTGCTTGTGCTTAGCAATGAGTTTTGAGAATGAGTTTTGGAAAAAAAGAGCAAAGCTCTTTAGATTTCTTACTTTTTTTACACAATATAGTCTTTAAGTAAACCCAAATATTTTGCGATCATCCAATTAGTACTTATAAGGAAGATGAATATAAGCAGCTAGTCACTGGACAAAGTGTATGCATAAGTACTTCTAGGCCATCTGAGTCTATGAATGTCATATCAAATTTTGCCCATTCAATTCTGTGTCCAGAAGCTTTTCAGATACATAGGCATTTTAGGATGTAACTGTGACCACAGTGAATCCTTTCAAATCAGATTTATATGTGAAGTAAGCAAATGGAGAATCAGGGGCACTAATTATACTTAAAGAGAGCATAGCTCTGATCCCACGCATTTTAAGTTAATAAAGTCATAATTCAGAGGCAATAGGTGCACTTTTATAAATTTGAGATTCAGCATTCTCTGGCATGCAATATTTTAATGTATTATTTTAAATAAAGTATCAAAAAAATGTGACTAGCCATTCATACTATTTTTAGTAAGACAGGGGATATGAACACAGACTAAAAGCTAATACTGAAATACATGAATATATCTATTGTGTGTAACATTGATTTTAAACTTCTATATACATGAGTTCAGCCTGAAGAAGAACTTTTTTGGGTACATGATAATTTCCAGAACAACTATTAATAACAGATATGTTAATTAACTATATACATTGAAGGTAAGTGTCCTATCAAATATTACTTTTGGTATTAGTGTTCTGACTTGCCTTAATAGTCACCATCCGATTCCCATTCATCCAGTGGTTTACCTTTACAATTTTTTTTTTTTTCAAGTTAATTTCTTGCATATTAAGTTGGTGTGTGAGTAAATGTCAATTCAGATATTCAGCAATTATTTATTGCAGCATGCAGATTTTAATAATTTTTCTGTGAAAAATTAACAACAATGGAATCAGATGCATGCTGTCTTCCAAAATAAATCACGAACAGTTTGATTTTATAAGTGCTCACTAACTTCCCAAATTAGAGGGAATCTTAGTGAATGCATTCTTTTGCCATAAAAATAGTTTTGTCTGTTCCAGAAAACATGCCTAATACTTTTCTATCATTTTTATTATTGTTATTTGTAAATATACGTGTTTGCTACAGGTGGGTATATGAAATAGCAATTAGGCAATGTTATTAGCAATGTGAGCTTTTAGTCCCAGGAATTTTCCCTCTAATTGCTAATGGGTAAATTCCATCAGCTTTGATGTGAAATGTATCAGAAAAGTGAACAGTGTGTATGTATATATATATATGAATGGGTCACCCCTTGTTGACTGTTTGCAGCTGAAAATTGCCACATGCCTCCAAAACTGTTCACAGTCTTTATCAACCTTCATTTTGGTAAAGAAGCAGGAGCTTGAGGTATGACCAGCAACTGTTCTACAGTCAGTTTTACATTTCCCCCTTCTTCAAAGTGCAATACAAGAGAGGAGCTTTGGGGCTTTAGACTCAAATAGCTGCAAAATCTTACCAAGTAGAACATTATCTCAATCCTTCACTATGAATTGCTACATTCTGAAGAAGTCTACAAACATTTAGAAAAATCTATATTAAATTTGCATATCAGAATATTGTTCCCCCTGCCCCCCCGCCTCCCCTTCTACACAGACTTTATGGAACTTGGTTCCCCAGGTATATCCCTGAAACACACTTTAACAATTCTCTGGCAGATTTCACCTGATGGTTTCACTGTGATACTGAAGAACGGGACAGCCTGAATTACTTCAGTTTTTCAAATGTAGTGTTAATAAAATTGCCCACTACATATCACTATAAAATGTCTGTGGATTTTTCCTTTTTAATTTGCTTAGCTAAATTAATAGCAGCTAAATTCATGTCCTGATTCATTTTTTCTGTGCTCATGATTTAATACATTTGCATAAAGCAAAAAGGGAAACATTGACTAAACTTTCAGCAATTTTAATAACCCCTTAGGACACATTATGATTATGCCAAGAGACTCAGGCAGGTTCTAATAATAATTAATCATATTCATACTATATGGGCAACGGATTACTGTTTGGATTAATCTGTCAGAAGAAACCCAAGGCACAGACTTGTGTGCTTTTTTCCCCCTTTTCATAATACATTTGCAATTTTTAAAGCATTCTCAGCTACCAGTGAAAGAAACCTTATTTCCTTTTCTAGTCTTAAAAGCCTTCAAATACACACTTCTCAAGTTAAGTATAAATAATTTGATAGAGATAAAAAGTGTTATCTGCCTTTAGAATATTCTGTAGGATTTATTTTTCATTCATCAGTCAGATGAATGAAGAGAACACAGTCGACAATATTGCATTGGTTTCTTGATTGGCCCAGTTCAGATCTCTCCTGTGTTCCCAGTAGCTTCTCATATCTGCCGAACTTCCTTCCCTGCCTCTTTCCCACATACCCATTCTCTGCTCCAGTCCTTTACGCTGGCTAATTGCAGTCTACTCCGTAACCTATTTCACACCAGCAGGGGAAATCTTTCATTATGTCTTTGCACCAATCCCTCTTACATGAGATCAGTAGTCTTGCTAACTCTCTCACTTTAGAAATGGGCCTAACTAAAGCACCTGATTAAAAACTTTCAAACATTTCTGTAGGTGATCATCAAAGTTAATAAATGAACACGATTTTTCTAAGCTTGTTAGAGAAACCTAATTTCTTGCAGCAAATGTCACTTTCCTGGTACTAGCAGAAATGTGAAACCATGTTGCATACTGTATTTTGGAAGTCATCAGCAGAGAATGTGCTCTGCAAGACAGTCATTGACCTTTTTGAAAGTCCTCAGGTTTTCTGCATCATTTTAGGGTTAGAATATTATGCAGCAAACCAAAGCAAATCCAATACTATTCAGATAGAAACTAATAATTGTTACTTCAACAGTGATCACAGATAATAACCATTATGGTTTTTCCTTTAAGAGAATGAAATTTCTGTTATGTTACCTTATCCCAAAAGATAGATGGTGCGAGAATCTAGGGGAGGAAGAATGGGAAGAGTGACCTTGTGTCTTTTCTTCCTGTTGATTTCAGCATACACTGGTGCTATGTAAGTAATCAGATTCCAATTGCCCGTCACTCACCTTCTCACTCATTCAGAGATGTGCCCTCACATTCACAAAGTATCACATCATATTGTCAGTGTTGTCCTGCTTTCTCCTGCTCACTCTTCCTACAATTTTGTTAACCTTTCACTGTCTTTCTCTTCAAGAAGGATCTGTCCATCTGAACCTCTTGTATGAGGCTATCATATATATATATATATCAATCACAAAGCATTAATACATTACTTCTCACCAAAGTTAGGAGTCCTATGTTGTCAGGCAGACTGACAGGAATCTAAAATAAAACCACTGTGCTGAAAGTACTGTTTAGTTCTTCCAAATTTATACTATCTGTAGATCTTTGTTTGTCCTTTTGGTTAGGGCTTAGGACAATCTGTTCAGAAAATGACAATTTATATGTACTTTCTGACTTTCACTGGAGACACTAAATTCAAATTAGCCTGTTCTTGCAGAAATACTATCTTTCTTTGTCTTAGAAAGGATATATGAATGTGTCTGATTCTGAAGATGTTAGGTTTGTTATCTGCCCTGTCTTTCAGGTTCATGAATTGTCCTTTTCTCAATTTTTACTATCTCCTATATAAGTAGGCCCTTTATAAGGACCTTTCTCATGCAGTTAACTAGCTTTGGAGGCCAGTGCTTAGATACATGTCTGTAATTCTTCCTATTCATGCCTTCTTTCAGATGTTCAAAGTACTAGAAATAGCAGGAATAGACTAGAACCCAGCTATGCACAATGCAAGAGCCTTGCTCTTTCCACCTGGAAACTGCATACTTGAATAATACATACAATCCAACAATGATTTTTATAGTATAACTACAAGGTTCACCTTCATTAAAGGCTAGTATTGCAGCAGTTCATGGATTCTTCTGTTGCACTGGGAAATAATGTCTTCAGTTTCATGTTTTCTGATAATGATCACAGACTTAGGGACTACCTAGCTGACAACAGAAATTTCCACTCTCTTGCCATTTCTCTCTGCAACTCAGGTTGAAGAGATTCTGATTGCTCCTCTTGAGAGCTGGTGGGCTGATTCATGCTTCCCTGGTTGCGTTTGTCTTTTCTTTTTTTAGGTTGGGGGTGGGAGAGGCAGAGGGTGGTATGGGAAGAAACTTGTTATCTACATAGTGTCATTTTTAAAGTCTTCCCTCTTGGACTTGCTGTACTTCTTACTTTATTAGTTCAATACTTTTTCTCTTTTTGACTATTTTCATTATTCACCTGAATGTCTTCCATCATTTAACTTTCAGCAGTACTTCAAGACATCAGAGAAACTGTCATACTCTGCCTGAATGCCACAATTCATTTAATCCATCACATGCATTTTAAAACTGTTTTTCAGTGTACACTCACATTCTCTGCCTTACTTGTTGGACACTTCATAATTTGTCTTAGTTTCAACACATGCTATTAGTTTAAATTAGAGCTGCTGTACGAAATTCATCAACTGGCTGATGTCTGATGAAAAAGCTTCCTCACATTCCTGTGTAATGTAATTATAGGTGCTCTGTTCTTTTCTGAGATATTGAAAAAGTGTAGACTAATGGAGGGAAGAAGGAATGTGAAGGAAAGAATAACTTAGACATAAACTAGAATCATACCAAACAAACTCAGAAAGTCAAACAGCAACAGTACGAAATTCAAAAAAGAACAACTGCCTGTATTTACAATTATAGACTTACAATGCAATTGCCCAGTTAAATTGTGAACTAGATAAAAATATATTAGTTACACAGATAACAGAGACTTCAGGACATGAATTTGCTTTATATGATGATTTTTTTTTTTTTCCATTATTTGGTCAATGAATCAGCACAAAAAGTCCTCAGAGAAAGTAGTTGGTAACACCATCATCTGTTCTCCATTATTCTGTTTCGGAAAAAGTAGGACCCACTTCATCCACGGACCAGCACTGTTGCATTTAGAAATGTATCAGTGCTTGACTCAATACATTTCTGGATATCTACAGTTTCCTCATTGAGCTCTTTACAGCTATTCTAACAGTGCTGGACTGTTCCTTAAGGGTTGCTACATGTGATATACATACTCTCAGACACCTCATTTCATGTTAAGCACAGTTCTATCTGCATCCCTTATTTTTGTCTGAAAACAAATCATGCATCTGAGCACATCTCCCCGAAGAGCTCTAGAAGTACATACAGTTGTTGCAAAAAATTACTCTAGTACACCCATGATTATATGACAATTGCCATACAGATCTGCAAAAAAAATGACTTCTGAAGCTCCCAACACATTTGTGTTGGCAAGCTGTAAAAAAAAAAAAAAAACAGGTAAAGTAGCATATAAACTTATATTTCATTTCAGTGCAGTACAGCAAGACTTCTTTGTAGCTCAGTTATGGGTAGCAACACAGTTAAGTCTAAGCTAAATGTCTCTGCAGTCAGAGGACTCCATGAACTTGAAGCCATGGGCCAAAGTTCACCTTTCTGCTTGCTGATATGTCACAGATTCCCACATCCTCCTACTGTTTCACAAGCAGGAGACACCACAGCAGGTAGAGTTAGAGGAAAAGGAGACCTCTATAAAGTTTCCTGAGACTTTACTGGAGCTGGAGACCAACCAGCCTGGGATCAGTCAGTTCCACAGTGCTGTGCTGAAGCAGATCTAATGCCGAACGCCCTCTTTTTAGTTCTGTTTAACATAGCATAGTCTGCATCCCATTTCAGACTTTCTGGAATATACCTTCAAAAAAAGAAGGGACTAGTCTGCATCCATCTTAGAAGACTTCCATTTTCTTTAGTCCAACATAAAGTATTCTACAAAAGTCTAATGCTAGTTAGCTCCATTTTACAGACTGGTTAAATACCAGAGCTTGAAGTACCAAGCAGCAATTTGAATTCCATTCTTAGCCTAGAATTGAGTGAACACTGTGAATGATATACTGTCTTCAAGAAAGTTTGATATTGATAGTAGATTTCAACAAGTGCGGAATCATATTCAGCTAAGTGTTCTTACAATCAGTATAAAGAATTTACTTTGCGACAGCCAAACTTCTGAACAAAAAGAGACTCTATTACAATCCAGGTGTCAAAAGCCAGCTACTCATTCCTCAACAAAAGCATTAGAAATTAAAAAAATAATCCAAAATTTTATTTTCCTGTGTTCCCTCCCTGCACAGTTTGGATGTGTTAGACAATAGCCATTGTTTCCTGACTACTTACTGAAGAATGTGTTTGAATACAGTTAATTTTCATAAAATTCCTTGCTTGCAGTTTCTGAGCAGAAGTTCTTTTGGGGTTTTATTTAATTTTTTTTTTTTGCTTTGCATGTTTGCTTGTTGTAAAAATTGGAAATGACTAGTTGGAGATAAAAAGGAATACAGAATGTTTAGGATTCATCACAGAGGACTACATTCTGTGTTTTAAATTAATGAGTTTAATGGTCTTACAGGCACTGTCACTACGCAAAACTCCTGCATAAAGTTCTTTCCTGTAGATGTATTCGGCAGAAGATTGATAATTTCCTCACTACAAGTTCATTGGTATTTTTGGAATTTGTAGAGGAATTTATTTGGTGAATATGTTCAAATGGACAATTTATTGGCAAAGGCCCAGGCAATAGGATCTGTTTGACGCATCTGTTTTAAGTCATCTATAATGTAGACATCTACACATGAACTACGTTCGTAGATCTCTTCCATAACAAGTGGGGAAAAAGATGTACTGCTAGTAAATGTTTTATCTTGTCTCAAGGTAGGCGTTTGAAGCACATCAGATGAATCATGCACCACAGTTCTTAGTCTCACGTAAGTCAAATTCTTCCTTCAGATTGTTCTATTGCAAGGCCGAAATGGAGATGTGGAATAGTCCTTCCATCTTTGGATCGTTAGATACACTTTAGCATACAGACTCTAACTAACAGGCATTCGCGAGATGAAATGCTTGGAGGAAGCAGAGCCCTGGAACTGAAGTCAGCAAAACCAGGACTTAAGCTGCTGTAGGAAGAAGATCAGCAGACTGTCCAACCATGAAGGCAAGTCATACAAAAGGCCAAAAGACATCTGGGCACAAAAGAAAAAAAGTGACAACATAAAGTACTTATGTACTCCTTCAAGTAGATGAACTGCATGAAGAAGTACAGGAGGTTCTAATTTTCCTGCATATGGTTATCTTTCCAGTCAGCAGGTGACGTACATGCACACATTTCTAAAGGGAAAGGACTTTTTCCTGAACTGTAGGACCAGAGGAGCTCTGTGAGACAAGAAAGTCCAGTGACTTCTACGTAGAGTTCTGCTTTCAGCCTAGCAGCTCCAGTTTTGCTGAAAAAGAGGAAACTGGGGAGGTTTATCAGTACAGCTTCCAGAAACATCAAAAAACAGTTCACTGCCAGGCTAGCAGCTTCAGTGCAGGCATGTGCACACCAAGACAGTAATTTGTGGTACAGGTACATACATAGATATGAGCACTGTAATGGGCCTACTGTCTATGAACCTATGAGCTACATTCAAGAAGGGTTTTAAAAGAACATACCAAAAAGTCAGATGTCATCTTTATCATCTGGTTCAGAAATTTTGACTACTGTTTTGCCCCACAAGTTCAATTATTTGCACTTTTCCATCAAATTATCTCCAAAATACCACTATACCAATCTCACTTTTCTAAACAGCACAGTCAGCATAAACAATGTCAACTTACAAGTTATGATACATAGATACATATGAACCTGCATGTCAGAACACCTATCTATATAAACCAGCTACTATCTGAAACACATAACAAAAGCTAAAAGATAGTGAACCCTCTTATATCATTGCATTTGGTTTGTAATAGCCACCTTAGTGAATAAAAGAGGATTTTTATCCAACAAAGATACCTAGAGAAACAGATCATATTTCTAAGAGTCCCTTGAAGAACTACCTAGCTTTAAGGAATAAAAATAAATTAAAATAAATTAAAATAAAATAAAATCCTACTTAGCACATACCATTCTATGCTGGAGTTTGCATAGAAAATCATTAAACACAGCCTCTATTGGAAGAAAATCCTGGAAAGAAATCTTCCCACAACCACATTCCTGAGCCTTTACTCAGTTTCTCAGCTTCATAAAATCAATCAACAGAAGCAAATTCTCCATAATGCCCAGTACACTGAATATAGACTGTACCCATGCAGCAAAAGTGAGGCTCACTACCATGTCTGTACTACTCACTATGAGCGCTCCCTACAGCGGAACCATGAGCATCTCTGGATGCTACACCTGCACTCGGAGAAATGTAAAACGTTGCACCCAGTGCCCCACATGTGATCAAGGCATATATGTAGTTTATACTAGGCAACTATCACACACCAGCATGAACTCATGTATCCAGGCTATGCATGACAGAAATGCTCAGCTGTCAAGGAAAGGCATTTCACAGAATACAATCACTCCACCTCCATCTTTGGGGAGATGTTTCCATCTCCACAAAGGAAACAAAACAAGACAAACCTCAGAACAATCTTTACAGGATATTATAATGTCTCATCCCAGCACTCACCTCTCCGTATTCCACAGACCATACACTACACATCTCTTTCCCTTAAGTGATCAGTATCTATTAATCTCTCTCAGCTTCTCTAGTTTTTGCTTTCCCTCTCTTTTCCCTCCCTTCAGTTCTTTTCATGCTCCCAATGTTCCCTCTGCTCCCTAGGTAACAAGACCTATCTTTTCCAAAGACAGTTTAACTGATACATAATTAAGTAAACTCTGATTAATTGTTCTTAATATGTACTTTGTTTTGAAAGATGCTAATTCTATTTTGAGACCTGACAGAGACCTTGGGTGCATGCACAAGATACATTGCAAAAATTTAAGATTGTGGGGTTTTTTTTCCTCAAAAGTATTAGTAAGCCTACTAAAGAACGCTATCTCTGCCTACAGAAACCTGTCCTGCCTATGGATCCTTAAAAAAATCATGCCAAAAGGATTAGTTTTCCTATATAGTTAATTTTCCTAAATATATTTCCAAAATACTTTTCATAATATGCTACTTATGAAGTTATCATGTGTTCTTGCTTGTGCTGGGTAATGTATTCATAAGAGATGAATAGTGAAGTTGGAAATTTTTGCTGACAGCATTAAGCTATTCAAGGTAATAAAGATGGGGACCGATTATGAAGGACTTGAAGGTGAGTAACTGGACAATAAAACAGTAGATAAAATTCAATGTAGATAAATGAAAAATGAGGTACATTGGTAAAAACAAATTTCCTTTATGAAGTACTGTGCTCTGATCTGATGAGATTATCAGGCTGTGATAGATAGCTGGATTGAAAAAGGTCCTTCAGTAGTTGTCAGGACAGGAAATTAAATGTTAGGAATTATTAAGAACGTAACATAGAACTAGACAGAAAGCAACACTATGCTATAGTGTAAATTGATGGTGTGCTGCTTTCTGAGATACCATGTGGGATTTAGATCTCTCTGTGAAAAAGAGTAAACAGAATTTGAAAGGCAAAAAAGCGGTATGAACAATTAAGGATTTGGAAGGGATTCTGTACAAGGAATGATTAAATAGCCTATTCATGCTAAAGAGATGACAGAGATGAGACTGGTGTGGCTATAAAATCATGTGTGACATGGAAAAGGTGAGCAGATCACTCCATCGTCCAGCATAAGAACCAGGGGCAACTAATACACCTTACAACAGAAGCCAAAGGGAAGAGCTTCCTTTTGCATTCAATGCACAGCTGAGCTGTGAAACTCTTTTCTTGAGGATACTGTTGTGACAGAAATTGACAGTCTCTAAAAAGGACTGATTGACAGTAGAAAAATCCATTGAGGTATGTGGAAAATGAAAATGACCTCTGGCCCAGTAAGTCTCAGAGCCACAACAGGCTGAGGGTCAGGAGAACAATTTGGGGAAGTATCACTACCTGCTGTCAGAAACAGGGTATTGTTCTAAATGAACATTTTACATGAATCCACACAGACACTGAACAACTTTTGCTGGGGCTGAATTGCCAAACAGTTCTTAAGGAGAGTCCCTGCTGTTCCATAACTGACTGGGGTTGGGTGACTTCATCAGAGTTAATTCAGAATTGTCCTCTGTAAGTTGTTTGCCAAGGTGGCCATTTTTTAAGGATCCATTTTCCATTGATGGCAGCTAGGATGTTAGCCAGAATGATCGCATTTCACCGGTGAAGCCCTAAACTGATAATTCTGGGCTGATAGTTTTATACTGCCTGGCTCTAAACCTCCAGCACTCTAAAGTCTCTCATGAGTTTTAGACCAAAAGGTTTTTGCAGGAGGGGAGTGGTGCTTGCCTTCTGGCAATAAACATACACACTAACCATGTTGAACCAGTATGTATGAAGCACATGTAATGATCTTCCACAAACTGTCACAGATCAGGAATACCTAACACCTTTAAAAATTATGCATGCAATACAGAAAGGTGATGTCAGCTATGTCTCAAGAAGACAAAACATCCCTTGTGCATTTTAATTGATTAAATAATTCCTAAAGACTTAAAATTAGAATTCTCAACTTGCATTAAAGCTTAAAATTATTACTGCTATACATGGCCTCCAAAAATATTATTCTCCAAAAAAATAACCACATTTACAATATATTTATACACACAAAAATACCCATATTTACCCATATTTATGATATCTGAAGACCTCCTTCTTCGTTACTTTCTATTACTGTATTGTTTTTTTGTGAAAGACATTGCACCTAAATAAATAAATACATAAATGTGAGGAAATGTAAGATGACAGAGACAATAAACTTTGAGTATTTGTTGACTTCTGCAAATTTCAAGCATCCTGGTAGCACACACTCAGGTACCAAGGCTGGATGTATTTTCATGCCCTTTAGGGTGACTAAGAGTACACTCAACAAGTCTCTTAGGTGACTTTTCTCACCCATGGCTGACTACTATAATTTTGCTAGTCCAAAACAGCCTTTGACTACAGCACCTGCACATATTTATATATATGTGTGTGTGTGTGTATAAATACATACATACATATACACTAAGCTAATAATGAGTTTACACACTAAGATAGTAAGTTTAGGCACCTCTGGGTCTAGTCTTCAGAACTCTTTGTTAAACACAATGACCAGGTATTTTTTTTAAAGACAAACATCATGAATGTTTAAGTAAAGTATTTAGGATATAAAGAACTTTTAAAACAACTAATTCATCTCATCTAAATCCCCACTGAGCTGTGACCATAATTTAAGCAAGCCTCATTTCTTGAGGTGTCCTACAACACTTCCACCTCTTTTCTCCTTAAATAACTCTCCACTTTCTCCAGACATTTTCCTTCTCAGACTTCTTTTAACCTCTTTAAAAGGTGTTGTATTGCTGGGTTATTTTTTTAAAAAAGGTTTGCACCTTCTGTGGCACAGATGTCAGTGACAAGTTAGCCAAAGGCAGAAAAAAATTTTAATGTTAGAAAGCAAAGGGATGAATTCTGCAAAGTCACATACATCTTCTAGATCTTTTCAGGGACCATCTAAAGGATAGGCTATAGTACTCCTTAACCCAGGGAAAAACATAGCTTCTGTGTGTTTATGCCTATTGTGCCTGTCTCAGCTTAGGAACAAGGTTCTTGGTCGGTGTGTGCTGAAAATGTCCATTAGCACTGGAGCTGTACCCATGAGCAGTTGAGAATCAGGTCTCCAACACTCATCTCTAATTCCACTTCAGCCTTCTCTTTCCAGTTCGCAGTTCTTGGTCTCTGAGCAAAAACTAGCTAAGTACCAAAGCAGTGTGGAACTTGGATAGTTGACACCCAAGATAACACCCCATGAAAGAATATAGAGATGCATTTTAAAAAGATGAAACAATAAAGACATTACAACAAGAAGTCAAACAGCAGGCTTCCAACATGGAGTGCTACAAGGCTCCCAGATCATCACATCAGAATGGATCTTTGACAGCTGGCTTCATGACAAGTGACAGTCTCAGCTCAGAGTATTTGATTGTCTCTGCTCATTTGTTCAACACATGAGGCAACACTGTGGGTTATGATCCTAGTTATTTCTTTACTTCTTCCACACAGGATACTGAACTCCACCATCTCATAGTCACTACAGTCAAGGTTGCTTGCCCCCAGCCTTCACATCCCCAACAAGTCCTTCTTTGTTTGTTAATACAAAATCCATCGGCGCACCTCTTCTCATAGAAGAGGTGCCACTTACCACTATACCACTTATAAAGTTATCCTTGATGCTCTGCAGGAATCTCCTGGACTGTGTCTAACCGTGTTACCTTTCCAGTAAATATTATCAGGGTGCTCAAAGTCCTCCATGAGGACCAGCACCCATGATCACAAGGCTACTTTTAACTGTCTGTAAAAGGCCTCATCGATCTCCTCGTCCTGATCAGGTGGCCTGTAGTAAACACCCACAACAGGTCACCCATGTTAGCCTGTTCCTTAATTCTTACCCATAAGCTCTCAACAGATTCTTCATCCTCTCCTAGGCAGAGCTTGGTGCATTCCAGGTGCTCTTTCACATAAAGAGACACTACAACGCCCTACCTTGCTGGCCTATCCTTCCTGAACAGTACATAGCCATCCATGACAGCATTCCTGTCTTATGAGGTATCCTATGCCACCATGTCTCAGTAACTGCAATGAGATCACAGCCCTGAGACTGCACGCAGATCTCTAGTTCTTCCTGTTTGTTCCCCATACTGTGCACATTAGCGTATAGGTATTTCAGAGAGGTGATCAAGTGTGCAGGTGTCCATGGTGGAGAGTGGAAGGATATACCATCGTTATACACAGCCCCAGGACTATTTGCCTTCTGGTTCGTGTCTCTGGAGGTAGCTAACAAGCATTTTTGGGAAGTCTGGTCAACCTACGTGCCTACAGTTTACTGCCTGGATTGAGGCCTCCTCTGGCACCAGTTCTGGCTGGGTGGATCCACTGGACATCACCCAGGCTTTCTCAGAAGGAGCTGTGGTTTTACTCCTCAGGTGAGTACACACCATTTTCGTAGAGCCGTTAACCCCAGCTGTGGGCTCCCCAAGAGATTCCAGCACTCTCCCTGCAGCTGTGGAGCCGCTGCGACGCTGCCCCGACAGCCGCGGGGCCCAAGCGCCCTGCCGCCGCACCAACAGCCATCGCACCAACAGCCATCGCACCAACAGCCATGGCACCAACAGCCATGGCACCAACAGCCATCGCACCAACAGCCATCGCACCAACGCCCGCCGCCACAGCGGCCGCGCCAGTGCCGCTCGCGCTCCCCAGGGCAGCGCTGGGGGGCAGTGGGGGGGCCGCCGGGGGCGCTGCTCGCCCGGGCCGCCTCAGCTGCCGCCCGCAGGCTGCCGGCCCCGCCACACGGAGACGCTCTCCCGCCTTCCAACAGAGCCCAGAAAAGCTTCCTGACGGCCCTTTCTGCCGCGGTTTCCCCTCCCCAGCGCGGACTCACCACACCGCAGCTGCTCCCTCGGCGAGCGGGCGCCCTCGCCTGCGAGCTGCCGTGCCCCGTGTGCCCGCTGCGTGCCCCGGGTGACCCCCGGGGGACGCCACTAGCCGCTTGTTGGCTCAGCGCTCCCGAGGAGCTGCTTTTACGACAGGGGAGTCTGGGCGAGTGCCCTTTGGGGTGGTTCCGCCTCGTTGGGATCTGCCGCCCGTGCTGCTGCCCGGCCCGGGCCGCCTCAGCAGCCGCCACAGGCTGCCGGCCCCGCACGGCACAGCCGCTCTCCCGGCTTCCGAAAGGCCCAGCGGAGCCCCACGCTGGCCCTTGTTGCTGCGATTCCCTTCCCCAGAGCGGACTGGCCTGCACTGTATTTATAATAGTAGTCATAATGGTACTAGTATTAAACCACAGTATGGGTTCCGTTTTAGAAGATCATTTTCTGATTTTTAAAATGTGTCACTGCAAAACTAGAACTGAAAATACAGGAATAAATACAGCTCTGAGAAAATAAGCATACATTAGAAATCCAGTGCTTTATAAACCAGTATTCAATTTCTACTTAACTTACATCTCAGAGAATGTATAAAAATATTGTGATAATTCACTGATGACTGTTAGGAGCATTTAAGACACCAATGTAAAACATAGGTGAAACTGAGGTAACCCAAACCAGTACGAAACAGAAAGTGTCTTCTGAAAGTCATCAAAACTTACATGTTGGTAAATCGCTATGTTTATAACTATGTACACATGGCTGAAGAAAAAACACTCAACTAGTTTTCTTCACATTCATGATCATTCTGGGGAGGGGGGGAGAAGTTAATAGGCTGCCCCAATATCAGAAATTGGCAGGGGCGTTGGACTCAATGATCTCCAGAGGTCTCTTCCAGCCCCTACCATTCTATGATTCTATGAATTCTATTTGCTATTAATTGTACACTCCCTTTTTTGAGGATCACCCAAGTGAAGTATTTTATTTCAAAAGTGCTTAGAAATGCCATGGCACATTAGTTCTATATACAGATATAGAAAAGAATATTGCTTAAGCACTTTGTCTTTCTAGTGAAGGAAGAAACATACTGGATTCATCGCATCATATAGCCCTAAGAGCAGGTAAAATCCAAAACCATATTTGACATGAACTCTCAGTATTTATTTCATGTTCTCTGTATGGTGCCAGTACACCTAAAAGGAATTAGAAAACACTACATCTCTCACAGTTTCTCTATTTATAAATTGGAGTAATAATTTAACTTTGTTAAGGGCCAAGTGCTGTTCTTTATCTAAAGTATCAGTCTACTAAATTTTAGGCAGTCATTCTGCTGTTCCATAGATTTTCTGCTCAACTCTCAAGTTAAAAGCCTTGGCTCGGTATTTTGTATATCAAATTGCTTCTTTTCACTTAACAACGGAAAAATGCCAGAAAATGGCTCCTGCACCTCATATTATTTGAGCACAAATTACATCTTTTATTAAGATATGTCCAAGTTCAGGGATGAGGGACCTCTGAAAACAAGTGTACTTGGAGAAGAAGGGAATCTTTATTTAGAGTTCATATTACACGGTCAGCCATACCTTCTCAGGGTTGCCATCCATACAGTGCTGCAATAGGCATCCAAAAGAGCCAAACTAGACATAGAAGAATAGAAATGGAAAAAGTAGAGGTTGAAATAGTAGACATATGATATATATGTCACTTTATAATAATTAGACCCATCAGCGCTACTAAAAATGATGGGGTTTGTATGTCAATGTAGTTTTGAATGCAAATACAAGCAGGCTAAGATTTTATTCCCATTTCCAAAATATTTCTTGTCAAGCATAAATAACTTTTAGGCATATCCATATCTAGTCTTTGAATAAAATACCTGCAAACATTATGTGCCCAGCTTCCCATGGTATCTTGGACTGAAAGAAGTAGTATTTTATCTGTAGGTAGGCAATCATGGAATCACAACTTAAATATTTTTTTAAAATTGTAAAATAGGTAACATTTAGAGTAAGGTGAACAAACGGACTTAAAGCCCCACTCTGTCTATAGAAAAACACAACACAATTTTAGCACTATTTTATTTATCAGCATCATCACTTTGACCACTGTCAGTGAATCTAAACAAAGTTTTGGTAGGTCTGTCCATCAACTTCAGTTCCTGGTTAGAATAAAATTTGAAACAATAAATTAAATCAACTATTCCCCACCTTGCCCCCCCCAAAATAATAAATTCTACTGAACAAGTTCATATAATTCACTTTCATTGCATTCATATTAGTTCTAGGAGTCCAAAGCAGTTTTTGCAAGTCCTAAATAAGATTTTGCATATACTACAAGATTTTCACTTTAAAAGTAGGAATCCTTATTTTACCTTCCTCAGTATGAAGTGTGGCCACAGAAACCTCACAGTGGTCATTGACCATAAAGCACTCTCTTTGCTAGCAGAGCTCACATTCGCAAGGCTCAAGACTTCATCAGCATATCTGTTCACTTCTGCCTATCTCAAAGATTTCTGACAGGTTAATAGCCTTTGCATGAGTATGTCAAATAAAAACACATGGATTATTATAAAGTACATAATTCCCTATGTCTTAATAGGTTTATAACAAACATGAAAACACACCCACCATTACAGTTCTCCATAATAGGATCTTTATAATTCTCAGACCTTGACTTGAGATCCTCCTTACCAAGTTAGTAACTACCATCTTTCAGATCCCTTCTAACAGTTGCTGACAACCAGCTATCCCAAAGACTCATCCCAGTTCTACATCTATTAATCACCAGCCCAATCAAGAGTCATTACGTGACTGGAAATACTCTACATATCATGACATTGGAAGTCACACTGGAATATGAATATAGAGATAGTTCTTTGAGAATGTCTTACATGCAGTCTTCATCTGCTTCTTGTGGTGGTTCCTGGTAGATGCAAGATAATAAAGCTTTATTTTTCAACAAAATCAATCATCTAGGACAGGCAACAGAATTTTACTGTTGCAGTCCTGTTTTTCCCTGTAAGAACTATTTACAGTCCCCTCATGAGACTACTCACCACAAAATTCTTTTTAGGATATCTCATTAGTCAGAAACTTCCTATCCTGAAGACAAGTCCTAATGCAACTGATGACTAGACAATCGTGTTCTGTGATAGAACATTAAAATTTGGAAGTTTTCATTTCCTTTTTCCTTCTTTTTTCTTTCAATCTTGTTCACAATGATTTCTCAATTAACACGTCTCTAAATTCTGGTATCCAGTCCAGTAAAATCCAAAGTCTATGCAACACAGTCTTCAAAGAAAATACTGTATTTTGTATCATCTTAAAAAAATAAAGATTCAAATCGAAAATTTAAGTAAGAAAAGTTGCTGAACATTATTCTATGCATTTGTGCCTTCAAGAATGTGTTCCAGAATGGCTCATGTGGGAACTACTTTTGTTTTTCTCTTTGCCTTTCTATATACATTTTTAAAAATAACATATTTCTCAAGTGATACTAGACAAAATATTTAAACTAGGAATATAATGGTTTGAGAAAAGTGTGAGAAGTCAAAAACAGGGTTAAAGATGAAAATGTCAACTCACATACAAACTGCAGCTAAGCTACCATGATGTTGCATTAGAGCAATGCAGGCCTGTATTTCTACTGTGACAAGTACTGTCACTTTGTCACAGCTGGTTTTAGAGCAATTAAACATTATGAATTCAAAAGCAGTCTCTCATTATCTGTAAAGCTGTACTGCAGTCCTATTTAAAAATAAAAATTGAATAGTACTGCAGTTAGTTTATTCATTAAGGTCTAATAGCAATATAATGGTATCAGCATCGATGGACATTATTGCCACCATTGAAGAGTTTCACTACATTCTGGGATTCTGTGAGTTTTTCTTCAAGATAGTTGAGTACTGTAACAAAAAAATTCCTTAAGGAGTACTACCCTGTTGAACACACAGCAATAATAAAGACGTCTAAGGAGGTTGGTTCTAAGGCGCAAGAACTTGGAATTTTGCATGTATGAAATGTTACTGCCAGAGAAGCCAGCTAGAGTTTCTTACTTCACAATTAATTTAAAACTACTTTAATTCATTAAACCTGTATATCAAAGGGACACTATCAAACAAATTAAATAATAATTTTGATATAAAAATGTTAAATTCCTTGAGTTTCATCTTGACCAGTAGCTAGAGAGCCATCCGGTAGAAGTCATTAATGGGTAAGTATAGTTTTGACTTCAGTGATGAAAGGACTTTTAAATATGGCTTGTATTCTTTGGGATAGATATTGCTGATTCAAAGCAGAAACTCTATAACAAATACATGAAGAAAATATCTCCTTTCAGAAAAAAAAAGTATGTTGGTTGTGCAATTCCACATAATGTTCATTTTAGCAATTCAGTGGCTCTAAGGGATGCTTGTGAGAAGCTCTGAAGCAATGTCTTATAACATATTTTTAATTCAAATCTTGCTTCACAATATCAAATTACAATAAAGCTATCATGAGAAAGGTTGAATAAATTAAAACTTAACTGGTAAATAAAAGCAACAAAATATGGTTCATAATTACCATAATGAAAAGATTCCTTAGAATGAAAGATTCCTTAGAATCATCATTTACCCATGTGTGTGCATTTTGCAGCATACTCATAACAATGTTTACTATTTTTTGAAAGACAGCACTTGCAGAATGTTTGTTATGAAAAGTTGCATTGAAAGAATGTGGCTGGGCAGCACAGGGAAAGTTTCAGCTCTTCCACAGTTTACTACTATACTTTGGGGCATTAAGAATGGAAGGAGAAAATATTCTTTCCCTGGGGATATACAAGTGTACATACACTTATTCAAGAGTTTAAAAACAAATCCAGGGGATAGGATATCATAGAAACATAGAATGTGTTGGGTTGGAAAGGACCTTTAATGGTCAGCTAGTGCAACCCCCCTGCAACAAGCAGGAACATCCTCAACTAGATCAGGTTACTCTGAGCCTTATCAAGCCTGACCTTGAATGTCTCCAGGGATGGGGCCTCCACCACCTCTCTGGGCAACCTGTTCCAGTGTTCCACTACCCTCATAGTAAAGAACTTCCTAATGTCCAATCTAAATACAAAGGGAAGACTTCTTTGTCCAAGCCCTTTTCAGGGCTGCCCCAGTTTGAATTATGAGCTCCCTGAAGATGAGAACTGGGAAGCAGAGACTGAGCCGCACAGGGGCATGATCAGTATTGACAAAACAAATGGTCCATTCTGACCCAGCAAGTACTGGCTTGATGGGACTTCTCTACCACACACTTTTTTAAAAGTTTTGGGTTTTTTTTTTTTAAATGGTTGTTTATTTTTAAGTACTGGTTATTTATTTGAAGTCATAAATATAAGAATTATTATCAATACATAAGTATTTCAGTCCAGCTCTCAGATTTTATAATTTCTTGTAAAAATCCCCAGAGGCTACCACTTTAAGAGTAAAATTATTAGGCAAATAGTGTTCATAAGTTCACACTGACACAAACTCAAAAGATAATGCACGCATTTATTTGGCCCCTGGCAATAAGAAGCTAACAGGGGCAGACAGATAGCAAAGATCAGTTTACTGATAATCTCATTAAAAGGTGTCCTTCAAAAGAGAAAATTAAATTTACATTCATATCTGTATTAAGCTGAACAAGGCAGATAGTACAGAATTAAAAATCCAGCTTAGACCAAGAGGTGAGACTATGTAAATAAATATATTCAAACAAATAAGTCTTTAGATTTTGTAGCCTCCATAATAAATTCCTTTTTTCTTTTTAGAAAACCAGAAATCTTGTAAGAGCCAGACCTCTGTGTCTTCAAACCTTCTCCTGGGCACTTAAGGAAATGCCAGGCTGATCATGACTTCCTAATGTGAAGGCTGAAGCAAAAGCAACCCTCTTCTCTGTTGGCAGCACTGCATGGTGCGGATCCTAGTAGAAGCCCATCTTTGTAACATGAACCTTGACTACTTCTTTCCAGAAGCTGAGTCCCTTGTGAGCATTGCCTGTAAACTGGGTCATGCTACTGTGGATGGCAGGTGAAGAAAAAGCAGCTGACCATATTTTAGCTATGAATCATTTTTTTCTGCAAATCTGCTTTAAAATTATTGAAGGAAGAATGAAAAATGTACTGAATGCTTCCCTGTAAAATATTTTTACAAGAAAAAAAAGGTAAGTAACCTCCAAGTTGGACACACCAAGTTCAGTCTTAAAAGTCATGCTGAAATACTATAGGTAGATTTTTGAACACTAAGGAGTAACAGACTTCTCTGATTATTTCTCTTTTGTCCTCAAGAGCCATTTGAATTTTCCCCAGGATCAGGATCAATTTCAAGGTTGATCTGTAGCACAGGAATTCATCCAGGTGAGATTTTAATATCTACAGAGAAGGACACTCCACAACCACTCTGGGCAGCCTGTTCCAGTGCTCTGTCACCCTCACAGGAAAGAAACTTTTTCTCATGTTCGGATGAAACTTCCCTCCTGCATTCCAGTTTGTGCCCATTGCCACTTGTCCTGCCACTGGACACCACTGAAAAATTCCTGGCAACATTCTCTTGACACCCACCCTTTAGGTATTTGTAAGCACTGATAAGATCCCCTCTCAGTCTTCTCCATGCTAAACAGCCCAAGGTGTCTCAGCCTTTTCTCATAAAAGAGATGTTCCAGTCCCTTAATCACCTTCATAGCCCTCCACTGGACTCTTTCCACTCGTTCCCTGTCTCAAACTGGGGAGTCCAGAACTGGACACAGTACTCCAGATGTGGCCTGAGTAGGGAAGAGCAGATGAAGAACAAAACCTCCCTCAACCTGCTGGTCACATTAGTCTTAATGTGCCCCAGGATACCATTGGCCTTCTTGGCCAAAAGGTCACACTGCTGGCTAATGGTTAACTTGTTGTCCACCAGCACTCCCAGGTCCTTCTCTGCAGAGCTGTTTTCTAGAAGGTCAGACACTGCCCTGTATTGGTACATGGTGTCATTCCTCCACAAGTGCAGGACGCAACACTGGCCCTTGTTGGATTTCATTACATTCTACCCCGTGTAACTCTGCAGCCTGTCCAAGTCTTGCTGAATGTCAGCACAGCCTTCTGGTGCTCTGAGTTTTTTATCAGCAAAGTTGCTGGGGGTATACTATGTCCCTTCATCCAGGTCATTAATAAACATGTTGGACAAAACTGGATCCAGTACTGACCCCTGGGGAACAGCAGTAGCTACAGGCCTCCAACTAGACTCTGTGCCACTGATCAGAACCTTCTGAGCCCTGTCATTCAGCCAGTTCCCAAACCACCTCAGTATCCACTCATCTAACACACTCTTCCTAAGCCTACCTCTGAGGATGTTGTGGGAGACAGTGTCACAAGCCTTGCTGAAGTTGAGGTAGAGAACACACAGTGTTCTCCCCTCATCTACCCAGCTAGTCACACCATCACAGAAGGCTATCAGATTGGTCAAGAATGACTTCTCCTTGGTGAATCCTTGCTGACTAATCCTGATAACCTTCTTTTCTACCACATGCTTAGAGATGACCTCCAGAATGAGCTTTCCATCACCTTCCCAGGGATGGAGGTGAGGCTGACTGACTTGTAATTTTCTGGGTCCTCCTTGTCCTTTTTGAAGACTGGAATGAAATTGCCTTTCCTCCAGTCCTCAGGCACCTCTCCCTTTGAAAATGATGGAGGGTGGCTTAGCAATAACATCAGCCAGCTCCCTCAGCACTCCTCGGTGGATCCCATCAGGGACCATGGATTTGTGAGTGTTCAGTTTGCCTAAATGATCTCTAATCCTTCTTGACCACAGGAAAGTCTTCCATCCTCCAGACTTTCTCTTACCTCCAAGGACTATGATTTCTGAGAGCAGGTCTTAGGAATAAAGACTGAAGCAAAGATGAAACTCAGTAACTCCGCCTTCCCCATATCCTCTGTCACCAAGGCACCCACCACATCTCTTTAGCTGCAATGACATCGTGGCCCTGTGACCACACACCAGTCTCTAGTTCTTGTTTATTCCCCATGCTGTCTGTGTTGGTGTACAGGCATTTCAGAGAGGTAATCGAGCATGCAGGTTTCCTGTGAGGGGAATTGAATTCCAAGTCTAATATCCACCTACTCATAGCAGATATGCTGCTAAAAGAGGAAGATAGTTTTCCACCACTTTCAGTGAAATGTAGTTGTGTCCCCTGTTCTTTCCAACATGTTGTTTTCTCTTTCCAAAATATATCTATTAGCAAAAAGACCTTCCTCAAGAGCTTCAGGTTTTCAGCTATTCATTGCTAAAATACTAGAAAAAACTTAGAGGTAGAAGTGGCCAATGTAAGGAAGGATTTCCATCCATCCATGACGATTCAAAATGAAAGGGGAATAAAATTCAGTGGGATAATCATTTATCTGCATAACAACTTCTGTTTCCTGAAATGTTTACCTTTGTGTGGCACATACAACCATAAAGGTAAAGTTTGATACAACCAAGACTGATATTTTACTATTAAGCCTCATATCTTTTCAAGGCTAGAGTCTATCCTCAAGACAAAAAAAAAGTATTTGTAAAACCAGGAAAATTAACATTTGGTGGGGAAATAAAATGTACCCTCTATATGTTTTCTAAACCTTAGCTGATGGTGCCTGTGTTCCCTGGCAGATTCCTCAGGGAATCACAATACCAACGTTGGATATAAGCCTTCAGATGCAACTACCATTGCTAACTCATATGTACCGAGTAGCTCTCATATTTAAGTATTCCAAAATGCTTTACATGATTATTTACATAGATCCTTCCATTCATCAGCAAAGTGCTGCCATTTTTGCAATATAATATGCTATTTTGTTCCATTAACGTTATAGAGAATATTTAGGAAAGGGTCTTTGCAAAGACTAATTTCAAAAAGGCTTAGCTTTTAGTACTCTGTGAATATTTCATTAATAGCAATGAGTCCGTTATTTTAGCAGACTCAAGTAGGAATGAAAACTATTTCTAGTAACACTTCAGTTTGCCTTAATGGATTCATTTGATCTTGGTCATATTCAATGTGAGACTGCAGTCCAAGGGGATATGTCCATAAACATTAGGTGCTAAAAATCTAACAAAGCATAACATCATAACATTCTCTACAAAAATCACCAAGTCATCATGGTCTCTCACTAATCAAAAAATCAGCTCCACAGAGAATTGGATGGGATTATTTTTTTTTTTTTTAGTGTTTTTTCTCACAGTTTGGAAAATATTAATCCATCAGAAGAGTTGATGATTGTACAATTTACAGTTCGTATCATTTACCTGAATTGAAATAGAGCTTGATCAGACTTTCTGCTTTGGTTGACACTGTATTTAATATTAAAAAACCTAAAAAGATAAAAGAGAGTATAAAACAGACATCTCTGGATAATCAATACCTACATGACTGAGGTCTTTTCATGAGAAAAGGAATACCTGAAGTTCAAGCTGAAAGCCAAGTTGGGCAAAAGAGAAATCGAAAACAGCAGTTCACATTCCAAGTGAGACACCTCTCCTGAAGCTCATTGGGTCTTCTGTGTGGGTACTCTCACTTTCGCAGTCCTTGACAGGTTTTGGGCTAGCTTACACCACAATGGGAAAATCCTTGAAAGTTCAGTAAAGTTATATAAAAGTGGTAAAAACTGCTTATTTTACAGCTCTAGTTCCAAACATTTTCTTATAATCCCATCAGGAATTAGTGAACCTTAAAATGGATTAGGTAAATCACATTTTATGCTACCCGTTATCAAGACACGTTTTTGCCAGCATTCATATGAGTAGCTTGATATATATTCTCCACTAAAAGGGAGAAACCCTCAATATCAATACACTTCTCACAAGTCATATAAATTTATTTTACTTCAGAGAATGAGTCACTGGGGATTGAAAAATTAAATTTAATTCCACTTTTCTCATAAAAAGAAAAATAAAGTGCTTTAGCATTTCCCCTGGTTACTTAAAAATGCTATAATTGATTAGCTTCAAGAGGGAATACTTACTGAAATTAACCTTTAAGTTGTCAAAGACCAAAATACTAAAACCACCCACACAAAATGTCTCAAAATGTAAGTTTCAGTTTTACAGATTGTTACTGTATCTCTGAGCACAGGGCTAATTGCATAAAATCCACTGCATTCTCATCAGGTGTACTTCATTCCTTGAAAAAAGTTCTAAAGACATGATAGACAGCAATGCCTTCAGAAAGGTAATTTTTACAAAAATCTCAGTATCTGTGATTTTTCTGAACCATTTACTTGAAACTCAGTTTTAACCTATGAAGATATTAATAAAGAGACTGGTTAATATGAAAAGCTTTATCAAAATTGCAGCTCAGTGCAGATCTAACATTGGAAGAAAACTGGGTTATGTTTGAGTATTTGACAGAGCTGAGTAAGGCAAGGGAAAAGAATTATTAATTTTATGTTTAATTTGATAAATCTAATAAGCTTTTTTAAAGCTTGTAAAATAGAATGGTTTATTACATTTTTCTTTTCCGAATGGTTTATACAACAATCATTTGGTCACTACTAGCCTATTTCTAACTACAACCTTCAAAAAGATATTGTCATTCATCAGTTTAAATCCAATCATTCTCTAATATGCCTTCTTTTCTAAGACTGAAATTTACTTTAAAGAAACCTATCTCTACTATCACAACATAGCTTCCTTCTTGCAGTAATGACTTTTCTGAGATAATGGGAATGATGCTGTAATGACACATTCACTAAAACAGGCAAAAAAGAAAAGCAGCTCTCATGGTTTGACCTCTGCTGGCACCTAAATACCCAGCCACTCACCAACTGCTCCGTGCCCTTCCCCCCCTCCCCACCATGGGATGAGAAGGAGAATCCTGAGGAAGAGAAGAAAGGTGAGCCCCTGGGGGTTGAGATAAGGATAGTTTAATAAAACAATACAAAATGAGAAGAAAACAATAGAACTAATGATAGTACTAATGAAATGAGAGACAAAGCAAGTAATAGAAGCCAGGAAGGCTCTACCTGTGCCCAAGATGCCAACTTGCCCTGCCTCTGGCCATGCTGAAGCTACACCCTGAAGCAAGCTGAAAATAGGAACCCCTATCAGCCCCTTCCTCTCCTTATATAGGGACATGACATCATTATGGTATCAAATATCCCATTGGCTGTTTCAGGTGTTTATCCTGGCTGTGGCCACTCCCAGCTGCTTGGGCCAGCAGCTGTTTGTAATAACTAAGCTGAACTGAACCCAGGACACCAAGTCAAGATTAAAAAAATAAAAAATAATTAAAAAAAAAATATATATTAAAAAATAATTTTAAAAATCATTGTTATCCCAATGTATGAGAAGCTTGCTTTTGGCATTCATATTTTCCATGGCAGACTTTTAGACTGAAAGATCAGAGAATGAATTGGCCCTTGTCAGCAGTATGAAAGAAATTCTTTTTGCAAAATCTTTCCCTTTCCTCTTCTCCCATCCTTCCAGAAACAATCCCATTATTTCCACTTTCAATCTCATTCCTCAGAAAAAAATCTATATTGTTTCCAGATTAAATATGCCTTTCCTCTTTGCTTTCTCCACTACAAGTGTCTTGCAAATGATCATGCCTTTCCGTACCAACGACTTAGATTTTTCTAATAGGTGATGGAGTTCCTGTGACCATTGATGGCAGCTGTGGTAGCCAGGAATTTTGTTTGCAATCTCTGTTTTTGCAGTGCTTTCTTGGAAGAGGTAAAAATTTCTCGCTGTATAGAGAATAAAAGGTTAGCTGGGGAACAATTTCTACATGGTAGTGATGTCTTCCAGCTAAAGTAAGGCTGAACTGGAGTCTGCATACAGCTGGAATTTTAGGCCCCTCTCTTTCTGCTGTTACTTAGGTTACAGGGAAGATGACATAAGCAGAAATCAAGACTAACTTTTTCAATAATGACTAATGTGACAGGAGATTTGAGGAGTACGCACTACTGCACACTATGAGATGTGCAGGTCAACCGTTCATTTTTCCCTTTAGCAGCTGCAACGGCTGTGACAAAGAATGTGAAATAGCCATGGAAGCACTTGCCAGCAAACAACATCTGTCTCGGTCCTGCTCTCAGAGAAGGGTAAAATGTTGCCAGAAACCTGCTTTAGAATTTTGCTGAGGCCTTAGGAAAAATTTTGTACCCTTCCACTCCTTTTAAACCAGAACACTTCCCTGTCCAGCCTGGATACTTCATCAGCTTCTTCTAGACTACTCACTTAGAGATACTCATTGAAAAAAAGATGCAACCCACCATGTACTTAAACCACTTAATTTGTAAAAAGGGAAATGAGAAGTAAGGCAGAGGTTTTTGTGGTTCCCTCCTGTCCCCTCCCCTGCCCAGCTTTCTGCAACAGAAGTGGATTCCTCACCTTTATTATTCTCAACTTTACAGTCAATCTATTTTTCCGCAAGGAAGGTAACCAGTATAATTTAAATTAAAGATCACATTCTCTCTCATGTTTCCAAAGTGGTAATGTCTCTGTTAGTTCTTTTTCCACTTCAGTTCTCAGGGAAATATTTATACTTGCAAAAGACACTGCAACAGGTTCAAGGAAGGCTCTGAGGGACTCCAGTGTCCCAGTGCCTGACCAGCTTTCTGCAGGTACTTTGAGGTAAGTTTTTTAATATTCAGTGCAAGCCAAAATAAATTATATTTGAAAATATATAGGAGATATTCACTAGAAAATATGACATGTACATTTATTCATGTATAAATTGAAGGACGTATTTTGCTTTGTCTAAAAGTATTTCAAAGCCAGGTTGGATGAGGCTTTGAGCAATCTGTTCTACTGGAAGGTATCCTTGCCCATGGCAGAGGAATTGGAAGAAGATGATCTTTAAGATCCCTTCCATCCCAAACCATCCGATGACTCTGTAATTCTAGGATTATATTTTAAAATATTGCAAAAACTGGGAAAGGTTAGCAGAAATTACAAAATAAATTCACTGTAGACAGAAATACAAAAGAGAAAAGCATTCAGAAGTGCCCTTCTTCCCCTCTAAAAGAGGGGAATCTAAAATCCTGCAAATTAATACTTCTCATCTCTTGCAGGATTTATCTTTTCAATCCACCTATTACTAGCACCTACTCACTCAAAACAAAGCCTGCAGTTTTTACAGCAGTCTGTCTGTCATAGCATGCTCTTTTATCCAGCACACACTTTCAGATCTTGTGTCTCACCTGGCCCTGTGGTGGAGCCAGTCACTGATTTTTGTCTCTGGTGTTTACTCTGAAATGCAGTTCCTTTATCTGCATTTCCATACTTGAGGGGTCAGACTCTAAACTCTAAGTGCCAGTCATCACTGAAGGCTGTTGTACCTCCTCAGTCTCCTGCCACTTTCCAGGTAACTCTGAAGTACAGCTCAAGTGTTTGGGAATAAGAAAAAGTGAGGAGAAAGTATTTTTTTATTTTCTTCCCCCACAAACAAAAAAAAAACCTCTATCAGCATAAAAAAGTGGCCAGTTTTGGCAAAACACAGACATCTGACTGCAATTCTTTTTTCATTCAGTCCTGGCAATACCTGGTAGTTCTGTGGGTTTTTTGTTGACGTACTTTTAGAAATGGCAAATCCTCTTTCCCTTATCCACAAGCAGAGCATTGAGAAATGCCTGGCTGACTTGACTGTATATCTCTCTGTAAGGTGAGAAACACCCACACCTTCTCCACTCATACATCATGGTGAAGATACACGCTTTCCAGTCTAGACCTGCCCTCATCACATAACACAGAGTACAATCACAAATAAGAGAGTTTCAGTCTATAGTGCAGGTTACAGTAGTGAATGAGATTCACAAAACAGAATTAAATTTGCATACTGGCACACACTTATTCCAAAGGCTGTCATTGAACTGTTACGGTATTCAGATAAGGAACATGCTTATCGTGCTTATCACTAAGTTTATTCCTGCACTGTAAGTGGGTATTCTTCAGTTAGTGGCAGGGGCAATTTTTTGGTATCAGTGTTAGTGGAGAAAAAAATAGCATATAGTGGTTTGTAGTGGGAAAAAACAACACTCCCTTTTACCCTTAGTCTAACTTCTTGCTTCAGAGTGTGAACTATATGTAATACTATATATAACCTCCAGTTTACATTTCTCTTTTCCTCTGGCGGAATTCTGCTCTGGCTGTGCCACAGGGCTTCTAGATAACACTACAGAATATACAATGCATGTCACCTTTTTTTAGTCACAGAAGAATACAATCTGTGTAATGTCAGTATTCAAGTATGTTAATAAAGCTGCAAATACTCCTGTTGGCATTATAGACACTGACTGTGTCTATATCTTTTTTCAGTGAGCCCATTAACTTCTTAAGGCCAAATAAGAACACCCTCAGCATGGAAGCATTCATCACTTGAGCTGTTGGTTTGTTAGATTTTTATGAGGCAGGTATTTTTTCATCATTGTCGTTTGTTGGTGGTTTTTATTTTCCTGCAGGCTCCACTAGAAACTGAGAAAACTGTGGAAAACACTACTGAACAACAGTGAAAATATATAGTCGGTGTTTTCTTTATTTTCATACCTTGGTCATTGGTTTTCTACCACATTTGAAAGCTGCTCAGAATTACTCACAACAGGCAACTGTCTGGGCTTCACTGACTGCAGTTCATCTGATGCAGGGACCAGACCGCTAACTGATAGTGGGTTTTTTCCTCATTACATTTGTGCTCAAAAATGAGTTCAGGAGAACAGAGACAATCTGAAAATCAAAATGTCAAGGGATTAAAAGAAATATTTTTCTAATTATGATTTTATCAGAGAGCTCTCAGATGTTTTACCAGACAAAGAGCCAGAATCTGCTAAAATTCAGATTAATGATAGTGAAACATACATAATTAGAGTGGGAAATGGCCTTAAGCTTTGAATCATAGAAATAGCATTCAAGCACACTGTGAATCGGATGAGAAAATATGAAACTCTTAATACTTACTGTTCTTATCCCCTCCTAAAACATATTTATGTATCTTAAATTTCTGGGTCCACTGTTCTTTGGGGTTTTTTTGGGTTGGTTCTCTGTTTTGATTGGGTTTTTTGTCTGTTGTCTCTTTCCTGTTAGTTCTGAATGCTAGTTCAGTTTTTATCCTGAAAGTCTTTTGTCATTACTAGAATTATCTGTTCTGGCATCAAATCTGTTTTCAAAGAGCATGCACAACTTCATATGCTGATACTATGTACCTATGTTTCATGACTGGCAAAGCTACATCACCAGTATTCCCCAGGTAGACTGTGAGGTTTATCTCTGAGATAATTACATTCTTAGTATTCCATTTAATTTTTGAAAAAATAAAACATAACCCATTAACATGATTTCTTCCTAGAAGATTCAAATATTTTTCTGAATGCTTCTGTGGGCAAATAGCTGTGAACAACAAAAAACTGCTTGATACACTTCAAATTAAACATCAGTAATAATTCAGTGAAAATATACCACTGATACACTTACAGGAAGAGGCTAAGAGAAATGGATTTACTTAGCCTGGAAAAGGGAAGGTGATGGCAGGTGTACAGAGATGAAGCCAAACTTTATCAGAAGTGCACAAAGAGAGGATGAGTCAACAGTTGGAAATGAAGACCTTAAATTGGAAATAAGTGTGGTTAAGCACTGGAAAAGGCCACCTACCTCTCCATCCCTGGAGATTTTCAAAACCTCTCCTAGACAAGGCCATAAGCCACCTGATCTAGCTGTGGAGTTAGCCCTGCTTGGAGCAAGAGGTTGGACTTAGTGGCCTTCAGAGGTCTCACAGGGCTACAAATAAGCATCAGTAGAACTGCTAACACAAACTGGAGAGAATACTTTTAATTACAGAAAACATAACTGCAAAGAATGTTAACTTTATACATTTCCAAAGTGCAAATTACATTAAACAAGTTCAACATTTTCAGATCCATACACCTATGAGATCATTCTGGATCTCCTGTTAGTAGCATATGCTGATAATCTTGTGCACCTGACATATCTCATCCTGTTTGAGGAAGTTTTACAAAACCTTTTCTAATATGTATAAGTTCTTCAATAGAGAGACAGAATATACTTCTGGAAGGAAAGGGCAAACTGAGGAATAAAGCATAAAAATCAGTTTAACAGTTAAAAAGAAAATACAGGGAAAAAAAAAAGTTATAAACAAATGACAGCCTGCCATAATGATAGATTTTGACCACTTGTGTTTGTGGTCCTGGCAATAATTTGCTTTTGCTCTAATTAAAGGTCCAACTAAAAGTTTGTGGGTATTTTTTAATATTTCAGAGACACCTCAGGGATGTCCAGAATTTGTTTTATAAGTTACAATGTTCATGATCAAAGCACAGACTTCTAGAAAACTGTTTTGTCCTAGCATCTCTGTATAGTCATTACAAGTGGGAATATGTTGCAGCCAAAATATGGTTAGTTTTGTGCAACACCTTGAACACCATTTCTCCTCTTCGCTCAAATTCCTGCAGTTTTAATACGGTGGGGTTTTTTTTATGTGGCAAAAAACCTGCATGTGACAGTTTGGGAATGTCATTAACATTAGCTAATATGTCCAAAATTTACTTAGTTACAATATCACTTTTTACCTAAAAGGCCAATAAGGGAAGACACCTTTAAATTCTTCTTCAGCTTCTTAAACTCCTTATCTATCAATGTGGCAGCTCATCCAATATATTTGTTTATATATTGATCTTGCACAGGCATCTCTTGTGCACAGAATATTTATGCCAATGAGAAAAAAACAGATGTAGGGGTGGCTCTGAGTTTCAAAACACTTCTCTTGAGATCAGATGTGTGAGACTTAAAAATCCAATATTCTGAAAATCAAAGCAAGTTTGTAGCAGTATTGTTACAGGTGTGGCAATTGTAAATGAAATATCACCTTTTTATGTTACATTTATAAAGTAGATACAGTTGGGAGACATCTGGAAAGCGGGAAGTACACAAACACTTTCTGTGCCACTGCAACCTGCAAAACATGTAAACAAGACTGCAGTGCCATCTTCTGGAGTATGGTCATGATTCTGTCCTTTAAAGAAATATTCTGCTCATAGGTGATGCTGCAAAGGACTCCAGATTATAAAGGAATTACTAAAGACCATGGTTTCTGGGTTTGTTTGTTTTTTTCCTGAGTATTTCATGTTCTGATACAATGCTACCCACTTCTGAGTTCTCCACATTCATGCAATTGCTTCAGAAGTGCATGCTTTCAATAGCCTGTTGTAAATTAACAGGTTCTAATCAAGCTCTATTCTTTCTTCTTCACATACTAACTAAAAAGTGGAAATTGTGAAATTCTGAAAAAGTATGGTTTGATTGTTCCCTGGGAGTCACTGCTGGGTCCAGTCTTGTTCAATATATACATCAATGGACTGGATGAAAGGACGGAGTGTACCCTCAGCAAGTTTGCTGATGATACAAAACTCAGAGGAGTGGCTGGTACACTAGAAGGCTGTGCCTTGGACAGACTGCACGGCTGGGCTGGGGAGGAACCTAATGAAGTTCAACAAAGACAAATGTAGAGTCCTGCACCTGGGGAGGAATAACCCCATGCACCAGTACAGCTTAGGTGTTGACCTGCTGAAAAAACAGCTCTGCAGAAAAAGACCTGGAAGTCATGGTAGACAACAAGTTATCCATGAGACAGCAGTGTGATCTTTTGGCCAAAAAGGGCAGTGGTATCCTGGGGTATGTAAAGAGGAGTGTGACCAGCAGGTCAAGGGAGGTTCTCCTTCCCATCTACTCTGCTCTAGTGATGCCACATCTAGAGTACTGTATCCAGTCCTGGGCTCCCCAATTCAAAAGATACAGGAACTAGTGGAGAGAGTCCAGCGGAGGGCTACTAAACAAGCCCAGTTTTGTCAACCACTCCTCAAAACTTGTGTGCTCTGGCCTTTGACCATCTCGGCAGTCTTTTGCTTGACCCTCTGCAACTTACTGACATCCTCTTGAAATGGGTTATCAAGTCCCATAGCCTCCCATCGCAAGCCACCATGCAATAGGTGACCAGTTCAGAAGGTGCTAAAGTAAACCTCTTAAATGTGCCTGACACCACAGGCTCAAAGCACTGCCTTTTGAGTTACCATTTACTACATTTAGCTACTGTAGCCTCAGCAATCCTATTGTCTTTTCCCATATAATTGGATTTAGGAAATGAGATTGCTAAAGGGCAGTGTACGTATCTGTGTGTTTTCTGCTCCAGCCATTTTACATGACAAGATAATTGATACTACAGCATTGAGTCAGAGTAAACTCAGTGGCAACACCAGTTACTCTTGTTTAGTATTCAGTGGAGAAACATTCAGTCTGTTGGAGCTGCTGCTGTGCCTTCAGATGCCACTGCTTATGCCTTTGTGCTGCTGCCTCAGAACCAGAAAATCACCAGAGGCCCATCACTGGATTTCATTCTTCTTCACTAGCTGACTAGGTGTCATTATGATTCTGATAGTTGACTTCCCCAACAATCAGTGGGAGGCTTCTTGAAGTCCTGCATTATGTTGAGAAATGCCTTGCACTGTTAACATGAAACTTTCCTTGGGAATTGTAGTCTAACTAAAGACAGACAAAGAATGCAAATTAGAGATAGAAAGAAAACTTAATTTCCCAGAAAATTAAATGAAGTGGGAAAAAAAAAAACATTTTCCAAAAAAATTAGTTGCAAATAATTAATAGTACAAGAAACACCTCTCTAATGTAGTACCTTGTAAGTCTCATGATTACAAATCATCTGTAGAAGTCACCACTCCTGCATATGACATTAAAATGTTTTTACTTTTTAATGGTTATATTAACTATACAGGCATGGGAAAGAGACACTGAATCACACAAGGCATCCATTTTAGCTTTTAAACTTCATTTTTTTTCCACAAGTTTTTTTTACATTAACACCTTCAAATTATCCTTCTTTCTTATGTCATGTCAAGGAATTGTGTAACTACTTTTTGTAAACTAATAGTACAATTTATTTCTGGACATAAGTACTGTATATTGAAGTCGCTTGACTTAAATGAAGCACCCAGTTTTCCTGGTTTGAGTTAGAACAGAATTAATACTGTTCAGTGATTTTACTTTTCAGTTTAGTCTCTTCTAACTGCACTTTCTGAAGCTAACAGCAGATTTTCACAGTGTCTGCTTCTCGCAGTGATAACACTTGATGTTTCCAGTTTTCCAACAAGGATCAGTATGCAGAAAGGCTCTTGCCTGTACATGCTCATGTGCAGACCGTGGTCACTGCTAGATCTTGTGTGCCATGTTGAGGGTGCAGAAAGTAAAAGGCCACACCTGTGGGGAGGAGTGGACAGGGCAGGTGACCCTAAACTGACTAACAAGGTATTCCATACATCACATTCAGTATAAATCTGAGGTATCACAAGGGTCAAGCTTTCTGCTTCAGTGGCAGGCATCCGAGGAAAACTCTGTTCTGTCTTTGATCCCAATCCATTTGTTCCTGAATTGAGTTCCTGACTCCAGCTCCTGAATTGGATTCCTATCTGCCACTGAGTCCTGTCTGGGACTTCCCCAGTGCCTGCTCCACAGAATCAGTGGTGATGGTAATGTAATTGCCATCAGGGGGGTTGGGTTGGATATTGGGTTTGCATACATTTGTATTTATTTCATTTTACTGTTATTATTTTCATTAAAGCTGTTTTAGTTTTCCAATCTGTAAGTCTCTCTTCTTTATTCTTTCTCTCTTCCCTTTTGGGAGGGAGAGTGGTTAATAGAGAGCATCTACCACTCATCTAGTGGCCAGCCCATCCCTAAACCTTGACACTTGTCTAACTATTCATCACCTCTGTATTTTGAATTTGTAATTAGCATGCCTAATTTTTGAAGTGCTATTATTCCTGATATATAGTGAAATGCATAATAGTGTGAAAAATATTTAAAAGAGCTTTGTGGCTTCTCTTTCAAAATAACAGACATTGTTCTTAAGTATATACAGCATTTTCTATATTAGACAATAGAGCATGGATGTCAGGGTCTTTTACAGAATGTGTCCTATTCCATGCCTCACTAGAGAGGGTGTAATGTATATTTCTGATGCATTTTTCAATTAGCACAAAAGGTTTAAAGCTAAAAGTATGTTCAAAGCAAACAAGGTAGAATGGTTGGGGTTTTTTTATATATATACATATATCTTTGGAAATTCTGTACATTCTGTGCAGCTCAGACTTGATTCAAATGCTGGGAAGATGTGAGTTTCTTTTATTCAAGACTGCAAAAATGCATTTTCATACAATTTCATATAAATAATTCAAATATTGAAATAAAGTAACATTTCTGTAGTTTTTACTATTACACATACCTATGCTGTATTGTTCTAGCAACAGTCTGAGGAGGAAAGGGTAATAAAAGGAACGACAGGAATGGCATGAAAACCGGAATACCTGCAATGAATTTGTCTTTCTAATCAGCTCCTGATGCTGAGTCAATTTTTTTGACTATGGCTTGTTTGTTTCTTTGTGATGCAAGGCCTGAAAGAGCATTATATTGACTGTTCTTTATCAAAGTCTTGTTTACCTATTATGAATACAGAAGGAACATTTAAATGCTACTCAGTTTTGATGTCACTAACTTTTTCCAATGTAGGAAACTGGCATGAAAAAGCTGGAGAAGTACACAGCTGCTTTAACTCTGAACACACCAACACATTCAAATGCTGTACAACAGGTACAGTTACACTGTCCTTGCCATATTGAAATCTTGTATGTCATGGCTGTCCTTTGGACTGGATCACTAATCTTGAGCTTTTGTTTTGAAAAGAAATGTGAGGTAGTTTTATACATGCTCCTTAGGAAGGATACCGCCCCTCGGAGGAGGAGGAGTTGCCATTTGTATCAGAAAGCAGCTGGAACAGATGGAGCTCTGCCTGAGAACAGATGATGAGGGCTTCCACAAGAACATCAGCAGCAAAGGGAAAACTAGTGAATGCTAGGAATGCCCCAGTGCTGTGTGAGGCAGAAGCCCTGGTGATAAGGGGCAAGAAAAACACTGAGATACAGAATTTCTTCATATTTTGTTGGGGTTTTTTGTTTGCTTGTTTATCTGTAAAAATGGCCTTAGGAATACCAGGACCCTCAGACCCATGGAAAAGTCTGGAGAAATATGGACTTACCCTCAATAGAGCAGGTTCAGCTTAGGAAACATTTACACGAGGTGGACATGCACCGTTGAGTACTAAGGCAGTTGGCATCACAGGGTCATTCATTATTACCTTTGAAAGGTCATAGTGATGGGGAGTTTCCTGAGCACTCAAAAAAGGCAAATGTCACTCTTGACTTCAAGAAGGCCAAGAAGGAAGATCCAGAGAACAGCCCAGTGAGCCTCACTGTATTCCTTTGCGAGGTGACAGATCAAATTCTCCTGGAAGCCATTTCCAACCATATTAAGCACAAGGCAGACACTGGAATTACTCAACAAAGATTTATGAAGAAGAAATGCCTGACTGACCACCATTCTATGATGAGATGGCTGTCTCAGTGGAAAAGGGGAGAGCAGGGGATGTTGTTTATCTTGACGTTAGCAAGAATTTTGACACATATCCCATGACATCCGTAACAACTTTCTCATTCTTCTCTAATGTAATTTCTTCTCCCTCTCTTAAAAATATATATATTGATGTGCTGAGATTTTATCCATAAATTGTCAAAATTATTTCCTGTCAAAGTAATTTGGCCTGTTTTGTTTAGCTTATCCCTTGTTATCAAAACTGATCCTCATTTATGAGGATATTCATGATAAGCTATGTATTTATTTTGTCCTTAGCTTCAGTGTTGCTTTTTGCTTATATTTAGATTTGCTGTGAGCACATGGAACACACAACAGAAGATCTGAGAATTAAGATGGCATAATAAAGTTGACAATAGGAAGAAAATCAGGAAAACAGGTATTTTTCAATGGGTATTAGTATATTATAAGCTTGCCAATAAAATCCAAAGTCAGAGCAACGCTGACATCATACAGAATTACTGATATGGAAACATCAATAAAGCAGCAGCAATGGTTTAAGAAATACCGCAGAATTTTTTCTAAATAATATTTTTCTAATATGCTTTTTTTTTCTGTAAAAGTGAAAGCTGTATTATTTTTCATAATGAAGGGTTTTCTAGGTTCAAACACCACAAAAAAAACCTGGCTTGTACTCTTTCACATCATAGGTGTGTTCATATAATGATCCCACGTGCCACGTTGTGCAGACAACGTTGTTACACTGACTGAACCATGCACATCTCAGAAGACCTCAGAAGAAACACTTTCTTTTCACATGGAAACTTCTGAAATTGGCATTATAATCAATGGAGTGAAAAATATGGATGAAGCATAGAAAATTGGAAAGTATTAACACGTTGATGCTTTTGAGATAGCAGAAAATAGTCTAGCTCTCCTGACCTTTATTTTAAAAGTTATAAGATCAGCAGTGTGGAAAAGCAAAATGCACAACCAGAGATAAGTTTAGGTGACAGATGAGAGAAGCAATAATTGGAATCAGTAATGGACCTGGAAACGGAGAAAGGATTCTATAGAGTGGCATGATTTTTGATGCAAAAACACACCCGTACTTGTGTTTAGCTTTATGAACAACTATCTAAGCTACTTCCACTTGTTTCCTCAAGACTAGATCCGTCATCTGTACAATTAAGTGTTAGTTTGGAGAGAGATGATGTGGTACACTGGAGTAAAGTATGCTGGAGGAATTTTTATTCTAGCAAATACTAAATTTCAATTTAAAACTGAATCTGAAAATTGAAACTAAATCTTTAAATATCAAATATAGAATTTCCTGTCTCTTAGAAAAGAGTGGAATATTGTGAAAGGAATATAGTGACATTCTAGCTTTCATTCATGTAATTTTTCAATAATTTATATAATTCATCTAAATCATCATCAATCATATATGTACTCTATAATCCTGCTGAAAAGCAACATATTTTTACTTTGTTAACCATTACAAGCACACAGTCTATTAGACATCTGAAAGTCAATTTAAAGTTATAGTCAACAACTAAGTTACATTTCTTCATAGACTAATGGTAGTTCATGATTTTTAAGGCTTTTTAAATATAAGACCCCTTCTTTCAACACATGGCAGAGAAATCTACAGATATAAGTAGATAAACCAAAAACATCCGTGGTCTTCACCATGAGCTGCAGGGGAACCTCTGTACTGGTGCCTGGAGCACCTCCTCCCCCCCCTTCTTACTGACCTTGGTACCTGCAGAGTCGTTCCTCTCACATATTCTCTCTTTTTCTGGCTGCTGTTGCGTATTAGGGTTTTTTTCTCCCCTTCTCAAATGTGTTATCACAGCAGTGCTAGCACCATTGCTGATGAGCTCAGCCTTGACCTGTAGCAGGTCCATCGTGGAGCCAGCTGGCATTGGCTCCGTCAGACATAGGGAAAGCTTCTCATAGCTTGTCACCCCTTATCTCTATGAATCAAGTATTTAAGAATTATCATTAAAATACACATTCATCACACAATCTTCACAATGTTCACAAACTTCACTTACGTCAACAAAAAAATAAAAAAAAATCCCCACACCAAAAACATCATCTCACCACTGACAAAAGTGGACACCCCTCATTCCTTCACCACAGTTAGAACAGCTGAAATTCCCCATGATCATTCCACTCTTTGCTCTCTAGCTGTGTTCAGTCCATGTTTTGCATGTTTTCTCTCCCAGTTGCTATCCTTAATCCACAAACCTTTTGTTCTGTGTTCTCTCCTCTGTCCTACTGAAAAGGGGAGTGACAGAGCAGCTTGGCTGGCACCTGGCATCCAGCCAGGGTCAACCCACCACAATAACTGAGGCGTTTGGAATGTTTATACCAGAGCTGCAGCCATTTCATAAACATTGCTTAATATGGTGTGTGTATGTATATATAGTGTATTCATGGTATCATAGGATGTGGCCTATAGCTTCAGCCAGCCCTGCAACCTGCATGCTTTTTTTGTACACATGTAACAAGGTGGTAGATTCCTAGCCACGCTGACAAAAATTTATCTGCCTAAACTACATGCATGGCCAAGAAACTATACAGCAGGTTCTCAGCTCTCTAAATTGAAATAAGAAGTTTAAGTTAAAGTTAAAAAACCCCAGAAGTTCAAGGTAAAGAAAATGTGCACATTTTCAAGCTTCCAAGCATTAAGATTTTTTATACAGTTAATATACACAGGCGCAAGCATTTTTATGAAATGCAGTATAGCTGCTTAATGCACAAAACTGAGGCTGATTTTTCTCTAGAACTGAAAAACACATTCTTCATGTGAATCAGCCTGATGCTCAGAAGACATAGAGCTGAATACCTTAGGCCTGCCTGCAGTAGCTTAATTTTTAATCACTTTGGAAAATTAATCTGTTATGTATATTTTTAGTAGCACATTGAGTTACAGTGAGTCTCAGAGAATGTAAAATGATAAATGCATTAAAACAACTCAGGACAGTCATAGTTTGAAGACCATTAGACCACTCTGAAGACCAGCCTTGATAATCAGGGAGTTCCTTACTTTGTAGACACCAGTAGCCTATACTCTATTCGGGTCAAAGCTCAGTTGGTAATAAAATAAGAATTTATTTAAATTATACTTTTAATTTCAATCTGCTGTGACTTCTGCTGCAGGTTTCTTCTTTCATCACTGCAGCTGCTGATGTTCAAAAGCACGAAAGTACTGCTCAGTTTAGCCTGAAGTTGTGGTTTTCAGTGGAAACCTGAACACCAAAGCAGACAAAATGTTCTGCTCCAAATAGGGTACTAAACCTCACAGGTTTCTACATTCAAATGCCCTGAAAATGTGCTTTATCTCAAAAATAGAATGCAAGATTGCTATTCTGATTTATTCTGTACTATCATAGTCTAGTTTTTAGGCAGACAGTTCTGTTTGGGTTCATAAAGTGAAATCATGTGGGAAAGAAATAAGAAATTATAGCAAAAAGTCAAAAGTGTCAGAGGAGAGTGGTACTGTTATAAGCCATTATGTCCACAACCCAGCAGGCCATCATTTTATTTAATCACAAAAAATCAGTTCATAGCCATCTATGAGTCACTGTTTTTAATCATTTAACTAGTTAACTTTCTTTATAGCTCTTTTTGAAGCTGCTTTCCTATTATTGCAAATTCTTTTATCAATATGGGTGCATCTGCTTTCATAAATGATCAAAAAGCAAGAAATCAACTTTAAAAGCAGATACGCCCATCATTTAAACTTTGCACTTACTCTGAAAGAACAATTTTAATATGCAGAGTGCGTCAGTGAAGCAGATGTAATTTCTTTTCCAATATTAGAGCTCTTAAGTCTGAGAAACCAAAAAAGCTTAAGTTTACACAGCATTTGTCTGAAGAATCAAGTACTCAAAATTCAGAAGAACGTATGAGGCAATATGGCATTACCTCTGTTCTATGGTACACGATCCCACAAAGAAAGTGGAGTGTGGAAAATTCCCTTGCAGGTTTTTAAGATGCATCTGGACGAAGCCATGGCTGATCTGACCTTGTGCTGGCAGTAGCCTTGCTGCAAATCAGAAATTGGATGAGCCACTGCCAGTGGCTCCTTCCAACCACACAATGTCTGTGATTTAATGAAATATGCCTGAGCACTGTAAGCTGCTGTTGACAGTTGCGCTATCCAGGAAGAGAAAAATGAGCAGCAGTAATGACCAGAAGGAGCCCAAGGGTGGGAATGGGATATCCAGTGCTTCAAATGCCTCTCTTACTTTTTTCTCAGTGGTCTCACTATGGCTCAGACTTCCTGTCTTAATAAATCAGAGAGGAAAATGCCTGAAATTAGTGCTCAATCTAGTTACCAAATCCAAGAGAAACAAAATAATTTTCACTTGAAGAACAGAGCCACCTATAGCCCATTGCCCAGGAAAGAATGTGTTGTGGTGATTCTGCAAATAGCAAATTAGTCTTTAACTTCTTGTGTTCCAGCACACTATTGCAGGATAAAGAATGTGACCAATGTAATTTGAACTATAACATACATACAATATTGATTGCATCTTCAGTAGGGTCTTCTGAGCAAAACTTTGAGTTTTGTAATGGGTACGAATCAAATTCAGCCCAGCAGTAATACAAATTCCTTTTGGAAAACTTGAAAACACACAATATATACACCAGGGTGATTTTTATAAAAATAAAGCAATGCTGAAAAATAACTTCAATCCTTCTGTTCTGACGGAGACCAGTATTTATTTACTTACATTTACCTTAGTTGTTGTTGAAAAGCAGAGACTGCAGCCATGCAGAAATGCTTAATACAACCAGCAAACCAGAACTGCTGACAGCATTGCCACTTTTAGAACAACCTTTATAAAAAAGTATGCCTGTTAGTACTTTCTGTATCTGATCTACCCAATGAAATGAAAGTGTTCTGGTTTCTGGTCTCCTCTGACTGTTAGCCATGACCTTTAAAGGTGAAATTTAAATCAGCAATATTTTTCAGTAAAATTATCAATATTATCTAACATTATTCTAAAAGATCAAGACCTATTGCTTCTCCTATTATATAGAAATGTAGCTTGTCACACAAAAACATTAGAAGAGCTGGTGCAGAAAAAAACAATGTTTAAAGTACAATCCAAAGCCTACTGAAGTCAACAGAAGTATCTGGAAATATTACCTGTGTGTCTAATTTGCATAAAACTGATCTTTTATTTCTGGCAAATTATGTATCTGTAAATATACACCACACAATTTAGCTGGTCATATGTACAGTTCTATATAGCCATTAGATACTGGTGATAATTGCACCTGCAAATAGTTCTATAGTGAATTTTCTAAGCACCTTCAAAAGGTAATCTATAAATGACTTAACAAAGGACAAACAGAAAAATTTAAAGACCTGATCAGGTCTGGAGAGCTGAGCTTATTTTCTTCCATTTTATCCATTGATGTCTCTGTCCAGTGAATTTGTTAAGGGGTGGGTACTAGAAACTCACTTAGTGATCTCTGCAAACATTTCTTCTTTCAGTAAACCAGATTTCCTGATAATCCATGTTTATATGTAAAGCCCTTCACATTTTCCTACACACATCACAACCAGAACAGTGTCCATACAAAATTTACTTTGTACATAATTTTACTGTATCTTAGATATGAAAGTGATGATATAAGAGCAAGTATAGCTCTGTATTTTCCACAATTGGAGCATTTTCTGCTTTAAATGATCATGTCTCTGACATTTCCTTGGCATTACTTCTGAATTCAATATATTATTCTAAATAGTCTGTCTTATTTATTGTATTTTGCAAAATTTGAAGTAAATTTAAGGGTAGAAGGGATATGATTATTGTCTATAAATACATCATCAGAAGTGCAAACTCCAGGAGGAAAAAAAAATTCTTAAGCTAAAGGACATTTTTTGGCATAGGAACAAATGGTTCTCTGTTAATGAGTAAATGTATGCTTGCATCTAGAGGTTCAATTCTACCCAAGGAGTGAGTTCTGGAACAGCTTTTTAAGTGAAACAAGGGAGAAAACACATAATTGGTGTTAAAAATGGAGCTTCTATCAGAGTATGAAAGATATCAGGTAGTGTGGCTGTCTGCAACAGCAGGAAACATCCTAATGAGGCAAGTGGCTCCTTCTTAATTCCTACTCATTTTGACAATAAAATTAGACAAGAAAAGTTTAGCCAGTGAAGTAAGAGCACAGCAAAACTCAAAAGCTCTTCATAGTGGGTGACATTAGAATTACTTTTTACACCAGTAAAAACTGCTTTATTACACAGAATTTCATCTCATGGTAAAAATGTTTACTTCTGGCATTTTCCATCCCAACCGACATTAAGAGACCACCTGTAGAAACAAGATGGGTATTTTTCCTTAGTGTAAATGTGTTTAGTTTAAATGTGTATTAAAACCACACACATCCATCACTGAAGGCAAGCATTTGAGAGGGGGAAAACATATTCACCTGATTTAAACATTTTGTGCTAAGTATCTTCCCTAAATGCAAAAAGAACTGTCTCGAGTTACCAGGTGGTAAACCTGGTAAGCCACCTGGGGAGCAAACTGGGATGGAGCTTCAAATGATATTTTCTTATGAGCCTTGTGTTTCTAATGCACACTTGATTGATTTGACTAATTTAATCTTGAGTGAGCCCTTCTGTCCAGTGAGAAACAGATACAATCTTTATATTTATCCAGGAATTTTAAGGGGGAAAAATGCAGCTGATACTCTGCATCTTACTCTGCCTTTCAAACTACTACTATCTACTATTTCCTATTCCCTATTCAAGATTGCCCTGCCTGAGAGCTTGCAGAACACAGGACCTTTTCCTTCCAGTTATATTGCTGCTGGTTGCTTTAGCTATTGAAGATTCATTGTTGTTTTTATATTGTGCCGTTTCATATAAGAAACCATTCAAGATGCTTTTCACAAAGTTTACTCATTGCTTATGTGGTCCAACTTTTTAGAAGTATGTCTTGAGAAAGGGAGGCTGCAGTATGATTGAGATGGAAATGCCTATACTGTCTTCTAGAGCTGCAGTTCCCCCACACAGGATGTGAAGATTTTGTAGTGCTGTGCTCACTACTAAATACTGCAATCTTGCAAGTCATTCTGTTAATTCACTGTACCAGAGCTCCTGTAGAAACCTTTCTGTGCTAACAGACTTTGTACCGTGGAGTGTAATAAACAAAACAAAGAAAAGTTGTACATTTGATCTGTGAGGTATTTTAAGTCAATGTAAACCTTCAAGCAGAGGAGTTAATTCAACACTTGTAAGCAGTCAATCAGACAGGACTTCATTAGCACAGGTCAGGGTGAGAACTACTACAAGATTTCTAGGATGCTTTCATTCTCTTTGCAACAAACAGAATGCCACTGGTGAGAAGAAAAAATAAGTGATTACAAGAAAAGTTGACTCTGAATGAGGAGTCTGAGAGGCTCTCAGAAAGCTACTGGAAATTGTTGACTTGATTGTCCAATATTTCCTATCTTAAAACTAAGGTATCTTTTGCTCATGGACTTTGCAATACTGATTCATTCTTAATATATTGCCTTTGTCTATTATGCTAAAGAACATGGCTTTAAAGATGTGATTCCTTCCACCTATTATCCTCCACTGGAGCAATTAATTAGATGCTTCACTTACAAATGCTTACAGTTGCTTTCAAACTGCACTTAAAGAAGAAATTCTTTGTAGGCAGGAATTTAATATCACTAGAGACTCTACTTATTTAATCTTTTCTTCATTTGCTTTTCGACTAAATTTTCTGAAAGTTGGTTAGCATATTCAGATGTAAGGACATGAGGGTGTCCTGAGACACTTTCCTGTGTGAGCTACTAGCAGCTGTACCTCTGCCAGTTTTACAAGAGATAGAGTTTAATATCAAACTCAGTATCTGTAGGTCATTAATCTGATGGGGGTAGTATATATTTCTTGATCATTTGAGAATACTAGAGAAGTAGCCTTTTGTTGGTATGCAGCACTTCTGAAAGAGCAAAAAGAGGTTGAGCTAAGGAGATTTTAATATGATGACTCAACAGGAGAAGTAACAACAACAATAGTAATAGTAATGAGACAACACACAAAACTTATCTCAACCTAACATAACACACTGATCATTTTGATATCCAACTTCCTGGTATCTGAATAAATAGGGCTTCACTTACGGATTTCAGTTCGTGAGAGAATATGTTCACTATTATTCCTGATGGATTATAGAATTGATGACTTTACTCAAAATTGCTCTGGATTATGTTTCTTCTGCAGGGTCACAAGTGTTTTCTTTCTTCAGGCTGCTATGTAGAAGGCTCTGTGGTGCCCACTTGAGCCACAGTTCCTGGAAGCAGCTGTGCCCGAAAGACAGATGTTTCCAGACCAATGACACAAGAGAGGAGACACAGTAGGAAGGACCTAGCCAGCTGGGAATCTTCTAAAGACCCAAGGGCTTCCAGGCTGTGGAGGAGAGGAGAGCACAAATATAACCCCAGTGTGGCAGAAGGGAGGTGAGGTAGGGATCTGCACTGTCCAATAGAGTGTCTGAGTTGGTCTGAGAGAAAACCTGCCAGAAAAAAAATCCTTATCTCAACATCTGGGGGTTTGTACTTTTTTCCCCTCTTCTCCTTCCTGTTCAGGGGGGCGGGTGACGGGACGGGACGAGCACTGCACGGGCACAGCTCACAGCTGGTTTAAACCACAACATAAAGCCTATGAGCAGGTTCCCAGAAAGGCAATAATGTTGCTGCTTACATCTTCACCCTTCTTTCCTCATTCAAAGCACTTGAACAACCTTCCCTAATCCATCTGGGAGTTGAGAGTTCAGCTCTGTGCAGGCAAGAATTATTAGCACACACAGCTTCCTTGTTCAGTGTACCTGGCATGTGTATTTTCAAAGTAAATAAATGGAGTTTAAGTCAATGACTATTTCTACACCAGCACAGAGTTAATTCGACTAGAGAAGCAAAGCATCAGCCCCACAGGCTATGAAGCAGGCAACTCGCCTGCTTGTCTAAACTGTGTTGTCTAGGTGCAAGGAAAGTGTCATTTTTGTCTGCTGCAGATGCACTGTTGAGCCATCATTTCACTCATGCTGGTTAATTTACTGAGAAAAATGTGTTATTTGATTTTGCTGTCAAAACTAGCCCTTGTTATTTTTCTGAGTGCTCAGGCACCAGGACTGTTTTCCCTGATGACCAAGTAGTGTTATGGTATATCACCAAATGGCACTCGCTTTGCTCCTTTCCCCTGCTCTGAAATCCCTACCTTTTTAGCTATGAGCTAAAAAAAGATGGAAAGGACTAAGAAGAAAAGGAAAAATCTACTCAAATTTGATTAATGATATTTAGATTTGTCTCACACATGGCCAAGAACCAGATGCACAGAGAGCACATTGAATGTCTGGCTGAGAAAGTGTTCATTTACATTTACTCCATTTAGGTCATCCTTCATATCAGCAGTGCACCTCTGTTGTGATTGAAATGCCAGGTTTTAATATAGCAGTATTAACATGCTGGGTGTGGGGAAGGGAAGAATAGGATGCTTTATCATATGGTCTCATTTATATTTGTTTATGATTTCAATATTCATGATGGGCTTACTAGTTTATGAGTTCAATTCTGGGGATGAAAAATATAAAAAGGGTTTGTGGGAACACAGATCCTGAAAAGATTTTACTTCCAAATTTTGCAGACACAACTTATATTCATCAACACACCCATATAAATGATCAACCTTTAAAACCCACAGGGATGGTTTCAAGCTTCACTCTATTCTACCAACATGTCAGCCAGAGAGTCATTAGCGAGCAGATGAAAGTGATGCAGTTAGTTAGATTTGAAGATCTCAGGACTGAAAGGTATGAAATAAAAATCATAAATGTTGCAGCTGGATTTATCGAGACTAGACTTTGCCATCATTCAGAAGTACAAGGTGAAAATAGAGAATATGATAATGTGATAAATGGAACTGATCATATTTGTGACTGTCTTTTGATCTTCAAAAGCCTAGAGGGCTTGAATTTTGCTGATAAAGCTTGCTATAATTACTTCATGTCATTCAAACTCTGTGTGGCACAAGACTGGAGAAGGTTGCAGGTGATATTGTTATGGAAAACTGGGGCTTGTGAGCCTTCTGATCACCTCTGCACCCAAGACGACAGGAAAAAACAAGCTGCAACTGATGGGATTTGCACTGACAAGTAGTTTTTTACTGTTTCTCATGATCCGAGGATTTCTTGGGCATTCAAGCAGATCTTGGAAATAAGGCTCATGTATCTTTCAGACACACCACCTTTCAGAGAGATTGAGCTTCTCCAGTTCAGTGAGGAAAATACTAATTCTTCAGTATTAAGTAAATTCTATTGCAAATGTTCAAGGCCTGTGTTGATTTGCTACAGTGATTTGAGCTGTATCTTCTAATCTTTATTTGTTGAAGTATGACTTTAAATCAGCGGCTAGAGTAAGAAGGAGCACATGAAAATAGTTCCTTCTCCACGAAAAGCTAAAGTGAGGATTTCTTTATGTGACAACTGTGCTCACCAGACATGCTCAGCAGCCCCCTAAATCTCCGCTGCTTCACAGCCAGTTAGTACAGGGCAGTAAATTGCTGTTGGCCACAGAGGGAAGTTAGCAAAGCTGGGCTGACGTGAGTAACCTAAGAGGGGCTGCAGATAGCAGCTCACGCACCTTCACCCGCACCCTCTGATGACCAAGAAATGGCTGTCTGAAATGGGAGCAAACAAAGTGACACTGAGGGTCTCCCATCTCTTGGGAAAACACGCTGTGCTGGGAGGCCAGCGGTTTGCACTTCCCCAAGGGTTGCGTCCTGCCAGAGAGGAAGAAGCATACTCCAAGAACAAAACTCTCACCAAAAAGGAAACAGGGGGATCTGTAACCACACCCCATAGTGTTAGGATGAATCTGGGGTAACTACAAATACAAGATAGTATATAATTTCAAGGGTAGACTAAACTAGCTAAAGAAAATTATTTCCAGCTTATGATGGGGAGTCCAAGTCAGCATGGGTGGATATACATGACTACTATATGCTGGCAGCAAAGATTAAGCTTCAAGGCACTCTGAATTCTAGCAGAAGGTAAGAAAAAAGGATTGTAAAAAATTTTCTGTATCTAAATTGCATTCTGCATGTTCCTGATCCATTTATTTCTATGGGGAATTTTGAGAGAGAAATTTTCAAAATGCAGAGCTTCTGTGAGTTAGAAACCTACCAGAAGTACCATCTTGAAGAGTTTTATCATCACTCTACAGCACAGAAAAATGAACTTACACTCTTACAGTAAATGATAACACATCATTTCTGTGACTAATACAGAGAGGGAGGAAAGAGCAAACACAGCAGCACTGCGATTGTTTATTCCCACCAGCAGCGGTAGTCAGTTCTTTTGGATGCAAACAAGAACAGTGATCTTTAAAGAGCTGATTAAACAAACCCTTACTATCTAGGGATCCTCTGGAAAATGCAGATTCTGGAAATAGCAATTCATGTGGGGAAAAAAAAAAAAAAAAAAGGAATATTTATTCCTGCATTCATTCATCAGACTAATAAGTTTGATAGACTCTTCTGTCATGGTAGTCACTTCTTTCATAGGTGTAACAGTTCTGGCAGAAAAATTGGTGTGTGGAATAACTGTCCGCACCTCCTAAAAGGAATCTTCTTCTAACTAATTAGAATTCCCTAATGTAAAATATAGCATACATGGAGAAGTTATCCATGTACACTCATTAATCATAGGAGAAGACAGCAGAGGACTTCCTTGGATAATTCATGGGGTAGCGTTAAAATATGCACAGAAGGTCAAGGCCAGTGAGGTTTGTGATAACGGGAAGTCCATTTGTGACAGCCATCACAGCACTTGGTCTACAAGGAGTCTGTGAAATTACAAATGTGTGTCTCAGTGCGTGTCATACGCCAAACAAGAGTCATTTCCTTCTGAAAATACCACAGTCTTTACAAGGATAGTGACTAAAGGACATTTTGTCTTAAAGAGAAAGGTAAACTCATGTTGGAAGATCATTGAAAGAAGATATGTTGTAAGTAGAGTAAGTGTGAAAAATTAAAAAGAGAGGTTTTCTCCAAAAAACAAATTTTCCATGATAACATAAATTTCTAATTACATTTGGCATATTACTAACTCAAAATAAAACTGTAAAAGGCAATATAAGGGCTTATCCATGAACTAGAGCACAAAAAAAAAAAAAAAACCCCAATTTGTTGGTTTTATTCAACCCAAAATATGAAGGCACACCATATTTACTAGTCCAGATACAGTTACAGTGATCACTGGTATAAGAAAGATTCATCACTGCTGAATCCATAAGGTGATGCAGTGACATGAGCCCTTCTACCAACACCAAGATTAGGACTGGAGTGAGCTCTCAATTACTTCCTCAAAACTAGCTAAGCAAAAAACTACACCAGATACTGTTCAGAATTGTTTTAAAATAGTTCAGAACTAAAATAGAGTACAAAGGTTCCCTGTACAACCTAAAATTAAATTATTAAAGCCTCATTTTCAGACTTTGCAATATCTACTGTAATGTTAACTAGCACTACAATACTTCATAATACTGGACTCCAGAACTTGTAAACTCACCAGGAGCCACCAGAGGACTTTGATATACAGAAAATGCACAATAAAAACGTATTTTTTAGCAATAGTTCCTTTTAGTAGTTTCATGCATAAATAGAAAAGTCTGTTTCTGTCTGACTGCCTTAATAAGAATTATTTTCTAAGATACTGCCTAATAATTATCTGTCCATAAACAAATGCTTTAAAACAAACTTTAAAAGAAAAAATAAATAAATATGGTCATTTCATTTTTCTGTTCCTACTGCCTTGGGATAGGCTGGTGAAAGGGTTGTCAAGCTTCAACAGGTTGCACTAAGCTATGGCAGCTGTTTTGCAGGTTTTTCACTCAACTTCTAGGTCAGCACAAGTCCATTCAAACATAAAAATGAAGATATAATGCTTCTCCTTTCACTGAGAAAAACCAAGCAGCTCTTGAGACAACAGTGAGAGAGAACAAGCTAAGGCAAGGCAGTAGGACCCCTTAGGAAGGAAGAACCGCGGGATAAAGCATAGCTGAGTGAATTAATCACGCACAAGAGGACAGAAAGCTGGAATAGCAACCTGAACTGCTGGCTGAAAGCCCCAAGTTTCTGTCTGATGCCAGATGTCTGAATCTTCTGAGAGAACCTGATACAGAATCCCAGCCTGTTTTGACTTGATCACATATTCCCATCTACTTTATTAAGCTGCTCTCATTTGATCTTTAGCCACGTGCAGTTTACTACAAATGGAACACTTTCCATCTTGCCATTGACAATGCACATCTCCTGCTGGGGCTGGAACTGTAGGGATGTGAACGCATTCAGAAACGCAGCACATCAGGCAACACGGTTTGTGGTTTGACTTTAATCCTAACAATACCCGAGTAAGAACACAATGCTTACAGTAGCATTACATTAGCATAGCAGTGATTGGATAGTGCAACGGAGTGAGTTAAAGTATCAGAGATCTATAATGTGTTTGAGAGACTGCAGAATCCATACCTCACAATCAATCAGGCAGACAGAACTGGAAAATTAGAATGTGCCTTGTAATAACTCAGTAGACTGAAATGCACAAAATCTAAATTCTAAATTGGATGATTTTGTACTGTATCGGTCATTTATTTTCTCCTTTTTCCTTTTTTTTTTTTTTTAATATATGTCCTATTATTTATGATGTGAATACAGTCTGTTTATACTTGGGTTATTTGAAGAATAGAGAAGTGAAATTGTTGTATGCTAATGCTCTGGCTGTCTATAAAAATACTCCAAATCAATACAGTTTTAAGGTGATTGCAGTGATGAGAATGGTATGTTTTTCAATGAGACAAAGAAAATTAAAATTTTAAAAAAAAAAGGAAAGCAGGTTTTATCCTGTAGACAAGAAAGTAGAATACTTAACTTTCTAACTTTTTTTTAAACAATAAAAATGGGCAAACCAGAAATTTTACAGCTTATAAACCAGTTTTTCTCCATCTATTGTAGTTATGCTTTCAGTCTAATCAAGAACTTTCTAGACTGCGTGAAACTGCACAATTCTCTCTAGCCTTTGGTTTATCACTGTCACGTCTCTCATGTGGGTTTTGTCTGTTCCCTGTGCCTCTTGGTAGTGTCACCCTGCGAACTGCAAGCTCAGGTTCTTTGCCTCTGCCTCAAGTCTGTGGGCTCCAAGACCCCGCCAGGAACAGTCTCAGCTACTCCTAAGAGAAAGGACAATCTGCTCAAGAGGATCTAATCCACTTATTTGCTTTTTGAAGGAACATGGCACACAGACTGAAAACAAACCAAATGCATGGATGCTCTCCATTGCACCCTGCAATCCCATGGATACAATTTGCATTGTGGACCAATATAAAGAATCCCTGTAGTTCACTGTTCTTCATGTATACAAAGAGCTCTTTAAAAAATAAATAGCTGTCTTCTGCCTTATAACAAAGCCATATAGGAAAAATTCTTAGAGCTTAGAATGTAGTAACTATTTATTGAGATGAATGATTTGTCTGAAATGAACATTTCCCCCCACCACCACTTTCTGCTGTCGATAACCTATACAATAAACTGTCTGAGTTGTATTGCCTTATTTTTATCATATTCATCTGATTTTTTAAATTTTTTTTTTTTTTAAATTTCTGACTTGGAATATTATCTTTTGAAAAAGCAGCACAGCCCTGAAAGCAAAGAAAGCATATGTAGAAAAGCTTAAAGCAAAAATCAAATCCATTTTGTATATTTAAGTAATCTATTCTTGAATCAAATATGTTCTAAAAACACTGCTAGTCCTTCTGGACAGTATTGCTATACTTGGTCTTTGAGAGACCTGAAAGAAAGAAAATTTAGTAGGACCTAGAGATAGAGCAGCCTGAAGGGAATCAGTCATTTTGCCAGCAGCACGTTGCTGCCTTGAAATTTGTTTTCATTAAAAATTAGAACAACTGCAGAAACTTTGCACAATATTACATTGTTTGGACCTGGAGATGAAGTTGTCCAGAGAGAGAGAAGGAAGAGTCCACTCAAGCAGCTGTGAAAATATCTCCGATGGCTTTCTCCTCCCCACAGCTTTTATTAAAGTAATTTCAACTTTAAGAAAGACTCACTTCATTAAAATTAGTTTTGACAGGCTCTTAGACACTGAAGTCCATCAATTCCAATGAAAGCCACTCCAACTCCAGCACATCCAAGTTATTTGAAGGAATTGTGGGTGAACGCTCAGTCTCATTGGCACAGCACACAGCATCTCCCAGCACAGCCATCACCCTCTGGCCTGACAGCAACCATTCTAGGATTAGGAAAGATTCACTTAGGGCTGCACTTTGAATGGGATTTCTCTTCCCCAAGCTGACTTGGTCTTCAGTGCTGTCTGTAACCTCTCCCATTGCAGGCTTCAGTCAAGTGTCATGTACAGCAGGATACATGAGTGATGGGAAGACATGCAGGATGTCTTGACGAGTAGTGGAAGAGATTGTGAAAGGAGGCTATTCTGAGTATAGGATCCATCATAAGCTGTTATCTGGAGGGATGTGAAACAGCAGACAGGGTTGTCAGAGCTCAAGGCAGACAAGAAGGATAGATATAGTTGGAAAGAGGGAACTCATATGAAAGCATCTTATCAAGGAGAAGCAGGACTGTAACAACACAGGAAACAATAAAAACAAACAAACACACACACCTCAACAAAAAAAAACCAACCAAACACAAAACAAAAACAACCAAGAAGAAACATGGAGATAAATACAGAATAAAGATAGAATGATCTCTTCTGAGAGTGCAAACCAGTGAAAGATAGGAAAATGGACAATTCAGATTGGCATAGAAAGTTCATGTCAAAGCATAAAACCTAATAAAAATTATTTTGGTTTAAACTACTTCTGCAGCTTCCTTTCAAACTTATCTCTCAGTCCCAAAGACAACATGGCTGGTCAAAGGAGAGACTGTGCAACGCAATTCCTTATGTTGGTTCAGTAGGTGCTCTTTTTGATGTTGGGGCTGTTTCAGCTGCTGTCAATACAAGCATCTGCTTCCAAAGTTCAGGCTGACACCTTAAAATCCTTCTGGTTTATTGCTTCTCACTCAGTCTCCTGACTGTCTCCTGCTGCAGATGCCAGAAACTCAGTCAAGATTTCTCCTCTGGAGGTCCTCAGTTACATAGCATTGGAGTTGCTCCAATGCTATCCATGCATGATTTAGCAAAGTGCTACACACCATATCCATCAACAACTTTTTTGCTTTTCTTCTACCATCTCATTCAGTGACAGAAAAATCTCTCAGAAATGCAAAAAAACTTTGAAAAGGTTAATCTCAAGTCAAATGTTATTTCTAGACCACAAACTCTCAAGAAAAAAGAGTCTGTGACAGCTTTCCTAATGATCTAGAACTACAACAGCCTGAAGTCTTGGATATTACACCAGTAAGAGTAACAAGTTTTAAATCAGAGTTATAAGCGCTTCAGTCTTCATTCTACCATGACTTTGTGTGCAGAATCTCCTTCAGGAACCACCAGAGATCAAGTTCTGCCTTGTCAACTATTCCAGTTGCCCTAAGTGCTGCCAAATTTTGAAAAATCTTTAACACTTTCCAGTAGTCCGAGCCAGGCAATTGGTTGTCAGCTTTCCACATGGACTGCCAGGGTGGAATATTAAACTAACCTGAGCATTTGTTTCTGGTCCACTCTTGTCAGAATTTATTTATGTGTGAAACTTCTCAGTTCTTAGTCTGTATATTTAATAATTTTATCCAGTGAAGTGCTTTAAATGATCTTCTAAATAAACAGCCATAGGGATTTCTTTAGATTCAGGGAGAACAGCACAAATTCTCACTTCCTAGAGAAAGTCAGCTAAACCCTACTCTTCATTGCCAGTATTTGTGAATATGCAAACAAAGGACACAAGGATTTTACTTCATGTCCAACGCTGACTGTTCAGGTGTCAGGAAAGGATATTCTTCCCAAGTGTGGGATAGTATAATTGTCCATCCTTCTTATTAGTTTTCTGGAAGTTAGATCTTGACAGCTTCTGGATATAGAGAATGTGATTAGCCAAATTAATTGTGAAGGTGAAATAGTTTGTTTTCTTATTTCATGTTTGAATTTTGAGAGCTTTCCCTAGGAAGTCAGCAATTATTTTTTGGGTGTAATACGATGAATTCCTAGTGACACAAATGCAGCTTTATTCATGTTGACCGAGGGAAAAAAAAAAGATGTGGAACGTGATTCAGTTTCATTTTGATGCTTCAGATGAGATTAGTATGAGTGGATACTAATGTATGAGTTACTTCATTGTTACTCCCTTCCTTTTTGGTGGAATTCCATATAATTCTTAACAAAAGATAATTCTTGCAGTGTGGATTTCTGACGTTGGACATCATTTTATTAAACCTTGTAGGCACCCTCTCCAAATTTTGCACGAAACTTGCACTCACTCCACACGGTTACAGAATTGTCCTGGTCCAGGGGACAGCATTTTGTCATTGACAAAGAGTTAAGAAAGGGTTGCTGATTCAGGCACAAATCTATTTCACCAAAATTTATGGATGATTAAGTCTGATGAAGAAATATTTTCTTAGTTGTCTTTCTCTGATTCTTAAAGTCATTCTCTGGATAAATGACGGGAAATTAGAAATATCTGGTGTGTGTGACTACAACACGTTAATGCCATGCCACCAGGATAAGTCACAGCAGGCCTATCTATTATTTTCCATTGAATATATGCAAAAAGAGGGATAATTTGTTGCTTCTAACACTATTCTTTGTGTTAATGTGGACCCAAAGGAGCACACAGACCCCTGTTCCAGTCATTGTGTAAATTTAGCTAAAGTTATAGCATTTTCTGAAAAGGTTGCAATGCAATAGCAAGGTAAATACAATGTGGAGGAATTATCGTGTTTATACAGGTTGGATGCTGAACCCACACAATTCTCCAGAGACCACATAAGATGTGAGTGGCAGAACCACAAATTAAAATAGATTTTCTGAATCCTATAGAAAAGCCTTACTCAAAAGGCCATTCTTTTACAGTCTCTCTGTAATCACCAACAGTTCATGACGTGTAATTGCTGAAGGAGCATGCAATTTGCAAGTCACGATTTTCCTGACTGCCACTTATTAATGAAAGACAATGCCTACAAAAGGTCAGCCAAAAGATACATAAGTAAAGCATGTGATGACAGAAATAATCACAGGAGATAGAGAACTCTGACATTGGACAGAAAATACTATCTGTAAATCATCCCATTAATACAAGTACGCAAGTTGTACTTTGATAAAGTCTCTGTGTGTAGGGATAAGCTTATTCCAAAAAAATAAATCATTCAAATAAATTATTAATTTAGATAAAAAGAGGAAGGTAACTGGATGTAAAACTAAATGTGAGGGATTTTGTGGTTTTAAATAGTAAATTCTCAGTCCGCAAAAAACTCTCATGAAAGCACCGGGTAAACTAGACTGTCACCAACAACCAACAGATCACCTTCAATAAATAAAGGAGCATATGGGTGAAGCTAGCTTTACAGATTTCATTTATCTGTTAAATAAGCAATGCTTCAGCATATTCTGCAACAGCTTCTACTTTTTACCGATATCTCCATCTTCCTATCTTTTGGGAGCTTCCTTCATCACCTCTGGGTTAGATGTAAAAAAGTAGCACAGAAGAGCTAGTGCCCATGAAGTGAAATACAACCAGCTTCAGTAAGTTTCTACAGGAAAATGAGAGGGGCCAGGCTAAGGGAAATTTGAAAAAGTGTAGTATAAGGGGGTATATAAAAATGTAAAACTGAGAGCAGTTGAATACAGGTACAATTATGCAGCAATTTTATCCATCAGACTGTAACTGAGGAGGGGAGCTACAAGTATCCAGTGCTGGTGACCTCATCTCTTAAGTGTTCTGTCAGAAGGACCTTCCAACATCATAGTGACCATGTGCCCAGTAGGACCTACCAGCCTGACAAAGTGGCAAGAAATCAGCCAACACAAGTGCAAGATGGGCTTTCCCTGTACTGTCCCAGGCAACAGCATGCAGGCTGGCACCTGGGACTCTGGAGCTCTAGTGGATGAAGTAGTAAGAGCAGCAGCAATGGGAATTAGAAGAAAACAGCAAAATGCATTATTTCTCTCCAGATAAATCCAACAAGAGTTTTGAGCTTCTGTAAAAACAGTTAGTGGAGTTCTCATTTTTAGTGATACGTGAGAGCAAGAAGACATGTCAAGCTCTTCTGCTTTCACAACTCTAGCTTCCTAGATTTCAGAATGCCAGATTTCAAATGGTTCAGACCCAAGTTTCTCATTTTACCCTTTCATACAAGGGCAAGAAATGCTAAAACAAGTACTGCATTGAATCTGCTCAGGTTTTTTATTTAGTCTTATCTTTGGCCAAATACAACTAAAGAGAGGCTAAAATGAAGAAAATATACAGGAATGAAAGTCTCTGATGTTTTCTGCACCAGGACCCTCAATCTCATAAATATCCACAAGATAGCAAGAGGGAGAAAGGCCATTTACAGCATTATAGAACACTGGGTAACTAATGAGAGGTTACTCTGGGCAGCACAGAACTGATGGCCTCCTCCTTGTAATGTTTTTGGCTAAGACCACCTGCCATCTCCAAAAGAGCTCAGTGTGATGGGATGTCAACGTACATTGTCTCTCATTCTCGGAGACAGGCTCAGACAGTAACCATAGACTACTTCTGATCAGCTGATTATGGCACATACTAGCAAGATAAATAGCATCTTTCCAGAAAATTAAGAACACAGAAGGCATAGTTCTGCACAAATAGGTCAGTAGAGCCTGAGACAGAGAGCTCTGATGTCATTTTTCCATACACTCCTCTCTTGTGGTGTTTCTGACACCTTTATTGTCTGTCATCAGTATTGTTACTTCATACGTTTTTCTCCTTGTGCTTCTCTTGCGCTCTTCTAACACTTCTGAAGCCATTTAGCTAACATTTTAACACTTTTGATGCATAATCAAATGCAGACCTATGTGGTCTTTCTAGCTGTCCTGAGGCCTGACTATGATCAATTCACTCAGAAAGAAATTTATAATAACTTGGGTGAAAGCTAGAAAGATGAACAAGCTCAAATAGAGTACTATGAGGGGAACTGAGCCCACTGTGATGGCATTTCAGAGCTCAGCTGCAGTTCCCACATACTGATACTATGTGGGCTAGCTAGGGGCCCCAGAGGAGATCCCTTCTTTCCCTCTGGCTCCTTTGGTACCCTGTATTTAGGAATGGTGCTTGCATAAATGAAGGTGCCAGCACAATTGCATCCACCAGCTGCTACCCACTGTCACCATAACAATGGCATTTTTTCCACAGACTTAATAATGAGTAGTCAACCAAGACCACAGGCAGACAGAGAGGGAGAGAAAACAAGTCTCAGAGATCACAAGTCTTTATGTCTCCAGAAAAGCAATGATTTAATCTACTTTTTGCATGCTTATCACACAGAAGAGCCAGACTACAAACTTTGCACCACCAGCAGATAACAAGTCAGTTTTTTCTAGCATATGATGAAGAGATCTTAGATGGCACTTCAATTTTGCTTCATTTTTTATGTAAACATACAATCCTAAAGGGGCCAGTCTGCAGCAATCCATCACAAGTGGACAAAATAGGTTGCTTCTTCAGGACAAGGTTGGTCATACAGTTTATAAATAATTTATGTTAGGACCTTTTAATGCAAATATTAGCAGTAGAGCATGACCCTAAGACAGAGAGTATTACCAGAAGCAGATCACTTAGGTTAGGATTCACTTCATTTGTTTGCCTGTGGTGGCACAGGGGAGGCCAAGGGTTACTTTTGATAAGGCTAAGCTGTGCCTGCAGGATCCTGTGTCTTAAAACCATGCTGCTTGTTTTTAGCTGCCATCCGAGGGCAAAGTTAAAGCTTAACATCTGGCATTAGGTCTTTTGGAGGTCTGTTACACCTCTCATTTTCTTGCTTCCTCCCCATCTTTCCCTGACATGCTTTTCTGACACAGATATCCAAAGAATAGCAATATTTTTTTTTAATAAGAAAGAAAAGCAAAATTATTCTTAAACTATATATCTCCAAAAAACATTCACTTTCGTAATTATTATATTATGTGCTCAATCTTGTTGTAATGGCAGCTCATTCTAAACCCAATCTTGGTGTTACACAGCTTCTGTATGACAGTAGTACTTAAGGCATGCCTTCCTCCCTCACTTTCCAAAACATTAAAATCTTTCACCGTTTTTTGAATTAAAAAAAAAAAAGAGGTACTATTACACTTCTCAGCCAAAACAGTTCTTAAAAGAACACAGGTTGAAAATAAATAAATAAATAAAATCACTGTTTCTACTTAACGCTTTTGCTTTGGCTTGATATGTTATCCTTTTACATAATAAATTTCTCTTGCAACTGAAATTAGAAAGTAAATAAATCAAAGTAAATAATAAACAAAACCAAATAGTAACTAAAAGCAAATAAACCAAATAAAAAATATTATGTAAACTAGTTACAATTTTGCTGTTAAGACATATGCTCCAATTCCTTAGTCATCACTGATGCTATTTGCTGGACATGCTACAGTAGGTCCATGCTCTTCTTGCACTGGGGAGCCAAAAACCAGGCACAGCAGACCAAATTGTGTCTCACCAGTACTGAGCAGAGGGGAAGAATCACCACCTTTGACCTGCTGGAAGCACTTTTGCTAATGCAGCCTAGGATGCTGTTGGCTCTCTTTGTGGACAGGGCACACTGTTGGCTCATGTTCAACTTGTCTACCAGGACCTTCAAGTCCTTTTCTGCAGAGCTGCTTGCCAGCCACTCAGCCCTCAGCACATGCTGCTGCATGAGGTTGTTCCTCCTGGTGTCCAGGGCTTTGTATTTCCTGTTGTTCAACTTCATGAGGCTATTCTTCCCATGTGCAGGACTTGGCATTCCCCTTTTCTAAACTGCATGAGATTCCTGCTGGCTCCACGCTTCAGCCTGTCAGAGTGGCTCTGAAAGGCAGTGCATTCATCTTGTTAATTATCATCACCAACCTCCTTGGCCTGGTTCTGCATTATCTGCCAGCTTGCTGAAAGTGCAACACCCCGTTGTCCAGGTCATTAATTATGTTAAGCAGGACTGGATCCAGTATTGGCCCCTCGGGCACACCACTAGTGGTTGGCCTCTAGCAGTGCTTCCTGCTGCTGCTGCCAGTTATCTGAATCCAGCAGTTCAGCTAGTTTTCAATCACTGTCTAGTCATCTACCCTATACTTCATCGGCTTGTCTAAGAGGAATGTTATAGGAGGCGATGTTGAAAGCCTTTCCAAACTCAAAGTAAACAACATCCACTGCTCTCTCCTCATCCGCCAAGGCAGTCATCTTATTGTGGAAGGCTGTCAAATTGTTCAGACATGTTCATAAATTTATGCTGACTACTCCCAAACACCTCCAGAATGCCGTTATAGGCCTTTTGATGCGAGTAAGAATCCATATCTCTGCCTGTAACTGCTGCCACAGATTCTCTGCTTCTGTCTGGTGTGATGTTTCCCTGTAACTTCTTCAGATAATCTGATCTGAAATGAACAATCCAGAAAGAAATTTGTTGTGAAAGGTTGATCTAAGGGTAAACTGAAATTTTACAAGAAAGCATGAAATGACTTAAAAGCAACCTGCTTTTGGTTAACCCAGGAAATTTAGACTACCTAAGAAAGAGCTCATCCAAGAAAATCACATTGTCCTGATACCAGAAACAAATTTGCAAGTGCTGACATGCTGATAACAGGCTGTCATACAATTCATTGCCATGCTTCTTTCTAGTGTTACTAGAAAAAAAACCCCAAAACTAGATTTCATCCCTTCCATTGCAAAAACTTCACTTGTGTTGATTTAATGTACTTACTATTTCTTCCTTTGCAGTGGAGTAAGAGGGGCAATTTCTGACACACCACCCATATTCTCAGTGTGTTTCTGGATTAGTAAGCAATTACAATGGTTGCTTATTCTCCTACAATTACTATTATTTCACGTAGACAAAATTCATTATTATGCAGAAAAAACACCAGCACATACTAAGAACAGGATACTAGAGCATGTTAAGTTTTTCAGGAAAGAGATGAAATGGAGATACAATAGACATGAAGAAACAATAGTTCCCTAAGAATAAGCAATCCTTTTAAGACCAGCTCTTTACATAAGTCACTGTGGAAATGTCAAATTATTAAAACTATAGAAGTTAAATAATATATCATGAGATCTTCAGTCATGAACCTCTCTTCTGATTAGACAGGCAAGAAATTGTGTATAGTAAGTAGTATAGATACATTCAAATTTTACACACTTTTATAAATTAATTTACCTCATCATTTTTTACTAACCAAATAGCATACCTAAAAGCACACTTTTTCTTTATGTTCAAAAATGTCTCCTGATTCAAAGGCTTAGAATTATGCTCTGCTTAAAAATCACACCTATATCCTGCTCATTTAATATACTCCAAGTTCATTCCACATGCCATCACGTGCAACAGTGTTTACTCCATGCCTGAGAAGAGGCAGAACACCACAAACTAGAAGAAAGCAGCTCCTCTCACCCTTTCTGTTGGTATTACAGATATCAAACAGCAGATCTACCCACAGAAGGTCTGACTGAGGCCTTATCTAGAAAGCAATTGGTGGTCCCTGCAAACCTTTAAACAAATCCATCCAGCAGAGAGGATGAAATGCCAACAGACTCAAAAAATACCAAATAGAAGTGAAACCCTGCTACACATCATTTAATTTCCAAAGGGAATGTGGAAACCTTGCATTAGAGCAGCCTGTAGGTGATCTGCTGAGGAGTGAAGAGGGAGGCAACAAATCTGGATGGAAAAAAAGGGTAGAAAGATATTTAATATTCTTTGAAAGCTTCGTCAGTGTTGACACATTTCCACAAGGTGTTTCACCTTTGATGCAATATAACTCTGTGGTAGAAATGTCCCTGTGTGGAAGGTTTCCACTGATCCTAAAGCCAGTGGCTGTGACAGCACTCAGGTCTGTGCTTTGTCCCTGATATTTGCCTATTTCAAAAGGGTTTAGAACAGATCCTGAACAATTTGATAGAAGACCACCAGCATAGCTGTGAAACTTTCTAAAACTAAAACAGAATTTCTCAAAAAGAGACCATTTTCCACTCTCTTCCATTAATTCTCTCTGTATAACTGCAATAGTTTTAGAATTTGAAATGGAAATACAAAGTTTGAAGTTATACTGATGGATGTATAGATACACATCCTTCTCTACCCTTAGAAGTTTTGAGACAGCTGGACAGTGCCACAGCTGACCTGAGGTAGTGCTGGTGGTGGGAGTGAAGCAGAAAGTTGGACCAGAGACCTCCAGAAAAGGAGGTGTTCCAATCAAGAATTCCTAATGCTGCCTTGCATTCACCATGCGGAAAAAAAAGGCATGGAAAGGGAATCACTGCTTTAAACAACTTTGAATAGTTCTAGAAGAATATAAGGTGAGAGAATGTCTTCTGAATGCTAAAGTGAAAGCCTCCTTAAAATTGGTGAACTATTTTATGGAACTGTAGCTACAAATATAAAATAATTACATGAAAATATAATATAAAAATCAAACTGGTTTCACAGTTCAGTTTGAGTATCATTCAAACTATGATGTGTGTTTCCTTTTGAAGCCAATGGAGACTATTGTTTTCCAGTTAAGAAATACTTTTAATAGCAATGTAATTAAAAATGTGCACTTCTCCATTTAAATCTGAGAATATTTTTTCAAAGCTAAATTTGCCACAGGTACAAAGAAATCTGTCAGCATTTGGATTTTATTGTTTATCTGCTTTGAAAGCTTCCATGGCATGTAACTTGACTGCCTGAGAGAAAAATGGTCTGTACAGGCTAGATAAAGTAACATGCTACAAGGAGAGAGATCATTATCTCAACCATTTTAAATTGAATCCTACTAACACTTGGCATGCAAGCTGAAAAAACAAAAACCTGACTGCCAATACTTGTTAATCATTTGAATTCACTAAATCCCTTGAGCACTGGGAGAAATACAGAACAAAATTAAAGTGTACATTTAAACATACAAACTTTTCAAGACCAAAGTGTGAACTTAAAAAAGTCCTAGTGTGATGCAGTACCATACTGCAAAAAAGACTTGGAACAGTATTTCCATATTTCCATAATGGAAATGGTTTCAAAGTGTAAAAGAATGAAAAAGACTTGATGAGAAAAACAGGTCCTGTAGTAGTAGAAAACAGCAGTGTGATGCATGGTGCTTCCTACTTCATCACTTTAGGAGTTAAGAGTCCTTGAAACTTCTGACAGAGTCATCTTAGTCAGCTGTCATGGTTTAGGCACAGCCAGCAACTAAGCACCACATGACTTTTCAGTCCACACCCACCTTGTCAGATAGGATGGAGAAGTGGGTGAAAGAGGTAACCCTTATGTGTTGAAATAAGGAGAGTTTAATAGAACAATACAAAGAGAGAAGAAACAACAGTAATGCTAATGAAATAATATATCAAAACAAGTGCTGTACAATGCAGCTACTCACCACTCAGAATCTGTCATCCAGCCTAGCTGCCTACTCAAACTATTCACCTTTCCCTTAGCCAGCTACCACCTTATATACTAAGCACAACCTCAGCATGGCATTGAATATCCCATTGGCTGGTTCCATTGGCTGTCTTGGCTGTGGCCCCTCCCAGCTTATTGTGAAAATGAACCCTATCCCAGCTGAACCCAGGACATCAGCCTTGACCTGTTGCCCCACAGCAGTTACGAAATCTGCTCAGTCACAAATATTCTTTCTACACCTACATTATGTCTTAGCCACATACAGTTTGTCATTAAGTATTGCTGTTTACTAATGGCTTTTTTTCCTCTCCCAGCTGTGGGAAGGGCAGTTTGCTTATTTTCTTGCTTACCTGGGCACATGAATTGTATACGTAAGTGTGCTTTCCATTCAACTTTACGTGATTAGACATGACTTTTTACAAAGGCTTGTAGTGATAAGATGAGGGGTAATGGCTTTAAACTGGAAGAGGGTAGATTTAGGTTAGGAATTAGGAAGAAATTCTTCACTATGAGGGTGGTAAGACACTTGAATGGGTTGTCCAGAGAAGCTGTGGATGCCTCTTCCCTGGAAGTGTTCAAGGACAGGTTGGATGGGGCTTTGAGCAGCCTGGCCTCATGGAAGGTGTCCCTGACCATGGCAGGGGGATTGTAACTATATGATCTTTAAGATCCCTTCCAACCCAAACCATTCTATGAGTCTATGATTCATCCACTAGCTTGCAAACTTTTCTCACACCATTATTTCCCAGTTCTAATGGAATGTAATGTCCCAGAACTGCAGAAGAAACAGCAGCCTCTGGGACAGGGAAATGAAAAGCTGGAAATATATACATGGGAATCATGACCTGTTTCATGGAGGGAAACTGTTAGCCTGTACTCAAGGAGTATGTACAACTGGAAACCATCAAGAAATCAAATCTGATAAACCTGATGATTCCAGCAGGAACACATCTATATGATCCAGCAGAGCATAGCTGCAAACACTCAAGCAGTATATTCCAGCCATGTCATTGTAAATCTGAACTGATTATCTCCACTGCAGGGCAAGATTTATTTGTACAGTACCATGACCAAGCTCAGATAACACTATCTCTTTGGCAGCTTAGTCAGTCTGGTAGCCCAGCACGGCAAAACTGAACATACCTGCCGGTAGTACACAGGCAGAGTCCATTCTTTGCCTAGAGCACTAGAGAACATGGATGTTGATGCTTGGGTGTGAAACAGGAAGCAACAGTTCAAATGAAGCCCCAGGTTTACAGGGAGAATCAAAATAAGCAAACAGAACCACTAAGAGAATCAAAGAGAAAATCATCTGGGCCTCAAGCCCTTGACCATCACCTCTAGAGCCATGTAATCAAGCTTGATACTCTCCGGGTGCCCCTTGGCAACATTGCTGGTGACCTCATGGAACAGCAGCAAGGATTCATATCCTGAGGACTGGATAAACCTCGGGAGTCTCTCCACGCTATCCTGAACTGAAGATCCTGACAAGCAGGAAACTGGCCCAGGGTACATGTCAGGTTGGTAGATGGGATCCTTCATCCATCTCGGCAAAGAGTATTCCTCTCACCTGGTACTTCTCCTGGTGCTGCTGCATGCCTGGGGTTCCACTGATTTGGATGCCCCACTAGACAAAGATTCCAGCCCCTTATCTGCTACAAGGGCTCTGAATCTTCCCCATACCTTTGGGTGTAGCAGGAGACTTTCCCCTGGTGCCAGAAGTCACAGCTAGCTTTAGCCACACTGTCAGTCTCCAATTCCAAACCAGACATGCAAAAACTCTACCTACCCTTCCTTCAGTGCAGTGAGGAAGTCAAGCTTTGAACCTATGGAGTCTCAGAGAAGGTTCTTGTCCTGGTTTCACTGGGACAGAATGACAAGCCTCTCATGGTCTGCAGGCCATTAGCAGTTTGGAGTCAGCCAGGGTGGCTGACTGCAGCTGGCTCACAGGTGTACTGCAGACTATAAACCTCAGGCTTGTTTTAAAGGGGGAATTTTGCTGAGGAAAGGGGCTTCTACTTATTCTGCTCCTCTTCTTCCCTCTCCTTCCCCATCCTGAGGACTTTCTGCAAAATGACTGAAAACCATAAACAGACATGTTACGATATTTTTGCAGCATGGCATGGAGTCGGACAAGTTATTAACTGGGAACATGTTCTGCTAATTTAAACAGTTTATGGTCTGTATTGTTAAACTTATGCAAATAAACAAAGAGACTTATAGGTAACATTTTTAATACCTGCAAAGTAAATTGTTATCAAAAAGGAGACAAGTTTCTGCAAGGTTTGCGAAGTTTCATGTCACTGGACATCTTCAGTGCTTCTACATATTGTGTCTCAGTGGTGAAGGTGCAGGTTATTTTGCTGACATAGACTGAAGGCATCTGCCCCAGGCAGAAGGACCTGGGCTTGGCAAACCAGTTGTTGATGCTGAGTGCTCACCAGAAGAGCAAAGCAGGTGGAAAAATCTCTGATTCCAGTGAAAACTGAACAGACAGAGTGAAATGTTGTGATGGAGCAATCTCCTCTTGAGTAGAAGAGGCAGCGTGGTTGTCTGTGGCTGCAGCAAGCACAGAAAGTGAACATCTATCAGATTTGTCAATTCAGTAGAGCTGATAATGCAGAATACTAAACCTAACCAACAGTATTGTACAGGCCCCTGACAGTCACTAACAGCAAGTTCACACTTGAGATCAGTACAGAACAGCAGGTTTGTAGCAGAATTTTAATCCAGAAAAATTGTTGGCAAATTCTTGGTAAATAGACGCGAGGGAACTCCCACGCTCCATTCCTCTGAATTAGAGTCTGCCACCTATATCAGAACATAGATGTAATATTCTCATTGCAGTACTCACCTAAAAACTGGCTTTGAAGATGTCTTATCTCCTTATGTACCACCACAAGTCACAACTGTATAATGTTTCCTTCTCAGGTATTTTATTATTTACTTTATTGTGCTGATGTTTCTCTGTGGTATGAAAAAACTGTGAAAATCAAAAAGATATCACAAGTAGAAAGCACTCAGTCCCTATCAATCCCCTGCTATGAGTCAGATAGTGCAAAATTGGGAAATGTGGTTTTGGACGAGTTACCATATGAATAATTAGTATGGAAATGGAGTAAGTCTCTGTATTGCACTTGGGGAACCAGATTTGTTACAGCTGTTTGTGTATGAATATTTCCTGCAGAGTTGCTTTGGAAAACGAGCATGATTCAGGTGCCAACATCTCTTAACAAAGAGAATAGGAGTTCTACTTCACTTCCAGAAACCAACTTAAGTTATTATAAAGACAGTCTTCAACAGTAATTCTGAGTAAAAAAAAATATCTCCTAGAAGAAATGACAGCTTAAGATATTCAAGCTGAAGCCTTGACCTTAGAGCAGAAATCAGAATCAGGAGGGGCTGTAGTGGGTCTGGCTGAGCTGCTTTTCCCCATCCAGCCCTCATGCTGCAGCACTGGGAGCTAGAAGGTGTTGATAAGCAGCTTTTTTTCCTTTAACACTTGTATTTGTTTGCTGCTCCTCTGAGTGAAAGAAAACTGCAAGAGATGCTACTTTACATGACATACTCAGCTTTTCACTAGAATATTATGACTGAATGTCCAAATCCCTTTCCTCTACTCTGCCACACCCAGCCTTTGTCCCCACTTCTCAAGGACTCTGTTACCATACCAGCCCTGTATTCACCCGCATCTTTATATTAGAGTCATAATTACTCACTCTACAGAGACTAAGATCTTGTTACTACTACATATATAAAACCATGATTGTATCATATAGATATAACCAAAAGTAAGATAAAGTAGCTATAGCCTGGTCACTAGAAAAATTGCTCTTATAGCTAAAATAGGTAAAACCAAGCCTCCAGACAGACCAGGACATGTTCTGACAAAGTAAGCCTGATAAGCCTTCATCCTGAGGCCTTGCAAGCTTGGTACAAAGTCTGTGGACTCTTCCTATCAATGGCAATACTGGGGCACAGGCAACAAACATGATGACTGTGAATGCATTACATATGTTGCTGTCTTCCATAGGCTAGAATCAGACATATCCAACATTTTTTTTATAGTCCTGAAATTGAAATGGTGCATAGTTCTACAGTCAACTCTCCTTCCTAAGCAAAAGCACCCACTTTCTGTGCATATCATTAAATAGTGATACAAAGCAGGCTTCTACAAAGAAGGTGGAGTTACTGAATGCCTTCTTTGTCTCTGTCTGTGTTGTTGGAGGCTGTCCTCAGGAGCCCCAGACCCCTGAGGCTTTGATGGAGAAGGAAGTGAAAAGACAAGAGAAGGATTTAGTAAACTGACTAAAAGCTGGGTTGAGGTTTAGTTGTTACCATTAAGAGTAGGTTTGATTCACTAAATGCAAATATATTTAAGTTCTTTCAGCTATTCATATATGACTCAAATACTATTGTGAAGTACTTCTGCTCTTTCCAACAGAAGACAAATTGCCACATGGATCACATTCCTCTATTCCAAATACTGTTCTCCATCAGCAAAACCAGAAACAGTTTTCACATGGTGATGAAATAACTCGTGGATGTAAACAATGCTCTGGCAATTCTAAGGAAATGAAAATAAAATGTATTAATGGGGACTGGAATCCTTTACCTCTTTGTGCCAGCAGCCTATTTCCAGTGTATTTCAGATGTGAGGGTAACACAGTTCTATTCAAAATTTCAAGGACTTCAGCAATCAATATGTATCCATACTAGTTTCATGCATCTCAACTAAGTTTTTTTTATTTACTCTCCTTTTAAGGAGTAAATAAAATAAAAGGACATTTTGAATGTGTCCTTCATCCTGGAAAGACTCTGCACCTACAACTTTGTAAGCACTCTGAGCAGATTTGGGGAAGGAAACAGACACTTACACAGTGGGTAAAATCAAGTATGGGGGTACAACTTCTGTGGCTTTTACCCATTTTCCAGTATTCCTCCATGGTAGCACCCTTCAGAATACTTGGGACATATCTTCAATACAGTAGCATGCCTGTTGTGTTAATTACTTGTAGTTTTATGTCTCTGCATACTACTTTGCTTTTTAAAATCTTACAGGGAACTAAATAATAGCCACAATGTGCTAGGCTTATCCTATCCTCACCATTTTTATGTGGATAAAATTGATTAGTAGTTTCCTCTGTTTTATTATCTTCCCATTTAGTTTTGTGGTGCATAAATTGAATGAAATAATGTCTTTTTAAAAGATATAAAGCAAAGCCCTTTTCTAAAAAAAAAAAACGGAGAAAAAATATTACATCGGGTCAGCAATTTAAGAAAAAGGTGATATTGGACAAGGAGGAGTTATATCTAGGATAAATTACTCCAGCACTTCTTCACTAATCTTTAACAGAATATAGTTTATGATATATCCAATTCTTGTTTCAGAAGTGATTTTTATATTCATCAGTGTCCTGGTTTGAGTGAGAACAGAACTAATTCTGTTCAGTAATTTTACTTTTCAGCTCAGTTCTTCTAACTAACTGCACTGTCTGAAGTCAGCAGCCTGTTCTCACAGACAGTGTCTGCTTCCAGCAGTGATAACACCCCATCTTTAATGTTAGTACAAAGGGCTGGTGTGCAGACCAAGGCCACTGCTGGGTCCTGTGTGACACACTGGGGGGTGCAGAAAGTGAAAGGCTGCACCTGCAGGGAGGAGCGGACAGGATGGGTGACCCTAAACTGACCAGTGAGAGATTCCAGCCCATATACGTCATATTAGGTTTAGAGCTGAGGGATCTGAAGTGTCTCTGGGCTCTTCTACCTTCTTGGACTGCTTTGCCAGCTTTTGCTTGGCTTGGCTCGGGTCCTCTTTCAGTTCCTTCCTCGAAGCACCCAAGGAGGACTCTGTCCGTTCTGCCTTCAATCCTGGTCTGTGTGTTCCTGAACCCGGTACCAGAATCCAGCTCCTGAACACAGCTCCCGTCTGCTGCGGGGCCCAGCCTGGGACTGCCCCGGTGCCTGCTCCACAGCATCAGTGGTGACGGTGATGTAATTACCATCAAGGGGTTGGGTTCAATACTGGTTTTGTATATATTTGTATATATAATCCATTTTTATTATTACTAATTTCATTTTCATTAAAGCAGTTCTAGTTTCCTTTCTAATCGCTAAGTCTCTCTCTCTTACTCCCTTTCTCTTCCCCTTTGGGGAGGGAGGGGGGTTAACAGAGAGCGTCTGTTATAGGTCTAAGGGGCCACCCTGACCCTAAATCGTGACAATCAGCGATTTGAGTACACTGTACCTTTATTTACATTTATGTTGAGGATTGAATCTAGCACAAAACACAGCCTGCTTATTTTTCACAAGTGGATTGTGTTCTGACTCAGAATCACTAGTCAAGGACACAAGACCTGATTATGACTTAGATACACTTCCACAGGAAAATATTACCTGATACATATTCAGTGCAGAATAGAACTTCCTTTATGCTCTTGTTTCTACAAGCAAATGAAGGTTTCCCTTCTTGTTCATTTTGCTACCTTTTTATAGTTTTAGGAAAGAAAAGAATGCTTTGTTCTTATATTATTTACTGCACTCAGCAAGAGGGATCCTGTCAACATAAAAATAATTGCTTTATGAGTGGGAACAGTCTCTATTTTATACAGCTGGAACAAAAAAATCATTCCATGTAATCTAGGAATCCTAGGAGTTACTTCAAACTCCAGTAAATAAACAAAACACTTGCACATGGACATGCATTAGGAAATCCATGACCTCTTCATTGGTGAATATTCATGTATGTATTATCTGAACTAAATCTAGTTTTTAGCTCTTTTTGTTGACCTTTTTTTTCAGATCCATATACTTGGTGTGTACTTCCAAGGGATATTGAGGTTGTGTCCAGTGGTCATCTTCCAAAGCCAAAAAAGGAGACTGGGTTCCATGGAGTTATACATTACATATGTGTATCAACTGATAAAAGTGTTAAACAGGCAACTTGTGTGTCTGGAAAATGGTTACCAGAGATTGAATGTACAGGTATGTTTTTAGATTTGCATACAATTTCTTCCTATGTACAAATGACAAATGCTCATTGTCAAAGCTTCTTAGCATTGTTGTGCCACTAGTCTGAAATAGAAATACTTCCATGCTGATATATACGCTTACTCAAGTATATGCTAAAGGATGGTCATGAATAATCATGAGAATCATTTGAACAGTTAATTAGGTTTAGAAATGCATTATTTTAGTAAGGCAGACTTAATAATCTCTGCTCTGAGAACTGGAAAAGTTTTCACCGTCACAATGTGGGAAAAGATGCAATGATAAATTTAAGCTCAGTTCTTCAAAAGGGCTTTACCCTGGTGCAAATGATAATAGCACATAGGTCAAGCTCCAGCCAAAGTTCCTGTATTTTCTGTAAACATTTAAGCTTTTCTATTCCTAATTTTGGTTTTAGTTTTTCTTTCCTTCTATTTTTTTCCAGTTGTTTCCTAGTGAAACAACAAGAAAACCGCTGAGCTGGCTAATTCAAAAGCACAGACCTAGCAGAGACTGCCCTTATGGAATGCACAACAAATATTGGATGCCTTTATGTGTAGCAGAGCAGGACATTGCGTGTAGAAGGTATGACTGTAAAACAATCCTCATCTCATTGCCTATTTTGATTATGCCAGATTCATGGGAAATGACGTGTGGAATTGGAGAAGTGACAATTTCTCGAGGGAGCATTCCCTTTCAAAACCAAGCGCCCCTGCCTTCTCAGTTTTATGGAACCACTAAAAGCAAGAAACCAACATCATTCCTAGATCTACCTCCATCCCTCTTTTTCTTTCCTTTGTTCCTTGAGTAGCAAAATTGAGGTTTATTTCTTTGTTTCCTTTTGTGATTCTCATTTAGGTCTGTTATCACCTAAGACTGAAAAGAAACACAGCAAAACAAAACAGGAACTCCAGATTGGGCGGCTATGACACCTTTTTTACTGGCCCCTGAGAAACAAGAAGCAAGGCAGATCAGCAAAGAAGTCATTTCCCCTGTGTGCTGAAGCTAGTAGCTGAAACTTAGCTCTCTGCTGAAACCAAGCATGCAGAGTGTTATAGAGGAGTAGATGCCGGATGCAAAGGAGATAACTAGTAGAGTAATGTCTCTCATTTTCATATCACTAAGAATGTTAGTTTCTGCAAGTTGTCTTCAAACAGTAAGGAAGTCACTTCACTCTCCATCCCTTTGGCAGACAATGCTGTACAGCGCCAATCTGCCCATTCAGCTGCTGTCTGCAACTCCTGTTCTCTTTTTAGTTACCCCAAGTGAAAATAATATTGTGTGGTACAGCATCACGGGATAAAGACATTAATATCTTCTTTTTCTACCTGTAGAAAATGTTCTGCATTACACAAACTGGTTTTGCTCATCAGGAACAATGGCTGTCTGGAATGCAATGTTCTGTGATTGTCATATTGCTCACTACTGTTCTTAAATGCACATCCCTTTTCAGATATTAGCTATGGAACCACACCTGAAATTCCTAATGCTTATATTGCAAGCACTCAACAAGAGAGGTATCTGCCTGCTGCCCCAGTGCAGTATGAATGCGAAAGCAATTTTGAGATGATGGGTGGAAATTATGTCAAACGTACAAATGGAGAATGGTCACAAGCACCAATTTGCAGAGGTAAGAATCTGTGCTTTCATCTTGCCTGTTAGCATAGAGGCAACTGTTTGTTTACCTAAACACTAAATACTTTACCATTTTTTACTTTTGTTTTCTTCGTGTACCCCAGCTTTGTACTTGCTATTGCTTCCTTGCACAGCACTTAAATTTAGCTTGTTGCTTCTAGAAAAACTGAGGATATTTGCAGCAGCAGCAAAAACATCTTGAAGAAGCAGGGCCTAAAATGTCATACTCTGTCATTCTCCTGTATGATACTGGTATTTCCCCAAAGTCCGCCATTTCAGCAGCCTTTGGCAGGACACGTAAGGACTCCTGTTCTGTTCAAACCTGTCAGGCAGTATCTGAATGGAAGAGGCAGTAGGGAAGAGAAACATCTGTTCTTTGCCAGGGCTCCACTCTGACCAATGCAGATCCCAGCAGAGGTTTTAATCTAGACTATATAAGATCTGCTGGGGCTATGGAAGTGGAAAGAGTGTTCCTGTGATGAGGAACTGTCAGGAGCTGTGCTCCTGTATTCTGCCTCAAATCTGTGGCTGTGGGATGAGCAAGTGCAACTTACTTGTCTTTCACACACCTTCATGGAGCTGACTGCACTCACTCGTCCCTGAGCAGTGCAGGCTGACAATCTCCTCCAGCACTGCTGGTCCTTCAGAGCTTTGCAGTTCAGCAGAACACCAGCTTGACTGCTACCCCTGTGATTTCCAGGTATGCCAGGGCTCCCTGGGGAGGGCTGTGGGCACATAGGAAGGCTGGTGTGGCTTCTTGTACCATAAGGTGTAGGTACAGAAATACTGCCTTTTTCTAGAAGTTTTCATTGACCCTGCTGTCTCCTGAGAGTTGCAGAAAGAGTTTTCTGCTGCCACTGTCACACCTCATTGCTCTCAGTGGTGAACTCTTGGAGCTGTGATCCACCTGAGGCAGAAAATGTGAACAGAAATTGTAACAAGGTTGATTCCTTTAACTGTCAGTTGTATAGGGGAACATCTCAATGACTGCAAACATGATTGCAGCAGTGTCTCTTTTCATATGTGACATGTGAACCCCCTTGACAAATTGATGGTGGTAAAGTCCAAGGTGTTCAAAAGTCAAGATATTTGCCTGGGGATAGTGCTTGCTACCAGTGCTGGCAAGGTTTTGAGATGACTGCGGCTTCCACCACAGCGTGTCAGAATGGGACCTGGACAGAGCTGCCAAAGTGCAGAGCTGATTTCTCTCTCTTCATACAGTCACCTCTCAGTGACACTGCCATGAAGCTGACTCAGTGGCATTTAGTTCTTCAAATTTCAGTCTCATTACTGTGCACAAATGCAATGTATCTGGCACACTCACTAAAAAGCCATTTTCCCAGGTATCTATTTGGATGTTTCCCAGCTGAGTGACCCAGGTGGCTTCACTTAAGAGGGCCACAGGAGAATCACACTGAAGCTGAGAGTAGTCGCTGGCCAGGTCTAGTTTTGAGATGCAGCCCTCCGACCTCTTAGAATCTACTTTCTGTGCTTACCCAATGAGAAAAGAGTGAGGAATTTTGCTGTCAGTGTTGGAGAACAGAGCCCACAGCTTCCCTGCTAGTTGACATCCAAACAGTGCAGATGCATTGCTATATTGAATGTCACATTTTTATCCATATTATCAAATTTTTATCCACATTTTACACACTGTTGTAAATGTATTTACATTTTGTAAATGTGTTTAGTTATCCATTCAAATGGCTGTTTGCATTTTATTTATTCTATACTGATCTCACCGTTACGTTTATTAACCATTGTGTCTTGAAATAGTCTGGCTTTGGTGGCATACTGAGGCAAGAATTAAAGCCCATGAGTAATTTAATCATCAGTCTGCAGAGTGTGTTTGGCCTTGTCTGATTCTAGCTGCTTCTCCGTGCACTTGCTTGCAAGCTACTCTGGGGTCATGGCAGAGGTGAGTGTCCTGACCACTGATCAGGATGATGAGCAAGTGCATGGAGTCTTCTCTAAATGACTCAAGGAAGTCTCCAGATCACAGACCCAGGTGTTACGGAGGACTTGAGCCTCCCTGACATTTGCTAGGAGGGCAATTGGAATGTGAGTAATGGGGATTTCTGGATGGGGACAGGGACTTCCCCAACATTGCAATCCTGGAACATGCCCTGTCACCTTTATAAAGTTTGTAATGGTGTCTTGATGGGACCAGGGCCTTCTTGATATTTTGGTAGTTGATCCAATGATAGCATACTGCACCTGATGTATCCTAGCACGTCGCAGCTAACACATTTGTGTATCATTGGTGTCTTGTTGGGCAGGGGAATGTTGGGGAAGTTATTACCTCTTTCCTATTTGGCTTTGCAGATGATAGGCAATTTCTTTTCTTGCTATTCTCTTTTCTAAGATTTTTGGAAACCTAGTGTGAGGGAACCTAGAGTGGCACTGTGCAGCAAGGTATGATTTTCAATGGCCTTTGGTGCCTTCATCTCAGAAGGTTTTTTTTTTTCTTTGAGCACATCTAATTCCTCTAAGGGCATGAAAATCATCCTAACAAGCATGCTATGTCTATATGTCATTAAAGAAGCTTATCTCAGTATTCACATAGGGTTTTAATATGGATTTATTTCTCTCTAAGGAAATGGAGCAAGAAATACTTCTTACGACGTTTGTTTTGCTGGATGATATGGAATTTTGGAACAGCTAAATCTTTGCTTTGGCAGCCCCATAACCAAATAACTGGACATATTTTCTTAGAATAAGATGTGAAGAGAGTAAAGGTGAGCTGACATCCTGAGCACAAATAGGTCCCTTGTTTCAGGGACTTGGAGAAGAGGAAGCCCTTCAGCTCAAGGCCCAATAAATCAACAGTTCTCTAGAATAATGGAATCCAAAGTAGGGTGCATGCATCCAAGGAGTTCAGAAGATGATTAACTGGGGAGCAGGAATAAAATACTAGAACTTTTTTTTTCTTTTTAAGTTTTACTGGTATTTAATATTCAGATTTGACAGTGGTTATTTCACTTTGTATGTCAGAGGGTTCTATGTCACATATGATACTGACATGTTCTGGGGGAGAGTGGGTGCTCCTTTACAAGGAGGTGTTCACAGTGGCACCCTCAATCTTATGTTCACTTTCAGCATACTGCAATGCACTGTACTTTATTTGTGCCTATTTAAGTGCATTTGTAAGTATATTTAGTTTTAACCCAACTAACTCTCACAAAATGAACAAGTGGCTTAAATAGATTCCTTGCATAGAAACTGCAGACAGAAGATAACACACAAGCAAACAACAAAATAGCAGAGCTGATGCTTCTGCTCCTAGTATGAGCTCATCATCAGCCACAGAGGTAAAAACAACCACATCTGATCACATCTGACAGGATTTCAATAAAAATATTTTGAAATTGTGAAGACAACTATTTGAAATATGGATTTAAATCCACTATTGTTAACTATGACCCTTGCCTCTAGTATACTGCCCCTTAAGATACTAGTTAATGCTAGCAAGACATGTAAAACTTAAGTATCCAGAACATGAAGACAAATGTCTAAATTTATTTCAGTACTGTTTTAAGTCATCTTGTCATACACAATCCAGTACTTTACAAAATTTCATGATAAATGTTTAGAAGCCTCTTTTGAGCTTGTCAGAGGAGCAGATGTTCCCTTTAGCTGCCAGGACTGTGGACAGCATATTTAAATGTTCATTTTGAAAGTATAAGAAAATGATGGATTTTTTTTTTTTTTTTTTTTGTTTTTACGAACTTTGGTGAAGCTTCTTCTTAAGCTTTTTTCATAATTTAGGAAAGATAGTGCCAGCACTTTTGATGCAAAGCAATAAGCTACTGTAGTGTATTTATTTTTTTGCCTTCATTTTAGCAGCCTTACAAATGCATCATCTGCCATCTACTGTTGCCAATAGAGACATCCTCTCCTGGCTATAGCCAGAGACCAGCGCTGCAGGTCTGGTGGAAATACAAGTGTAGAAAACTGTATGCAGTATCAGCAACAGATTGAGAAGAAATCTTGACAGTATATGACATAAACAATATTATGAGTGCGGGTGCAAGTGATAACACAATGCTAAACTGAATACAGTGATCTAAATCACCTGTACTCCAAGTTAAAACTCCAAGTTTAAAAAAAAAAAAGTCCAGGTGCACAAATGCAGATGCCTTTTGGCATCCTGTACAGCTGCACTGAAGGGATCTTGCTGGGAGTCCTCACACATTTAAACTGAGCCCTGCCTTCGTGGTGGGAGAGCAGAGCATGTCCCCATTGCCCCACTGCCACCTCACTGCAGCTCCTTTTTGCTGTGAAGCATTTCAGGAATCCAGCTGGTACTCTCTGAAAATATCAGTGACAGCACATGAGAAAATGTAATATCCTTGATGAATTACTATGTTAGAAACACTACATTATAGTAAAAGAAATGTAAAAGCCAAATATGTCACTAACATTCTTTCTTTCTGTCTCTCTCTCCCTGCCTCTTTCTTTGGTTCTGACCTTAAACTTTCTGGTAAACAAAGATACATTTTTCTCACTGAGAGAATAAAGCTCAGATGAGTAGTTGCCCTTTCACAAGTGAGTTAAAACTTCTGTCCCTGATTTTATTCAGTGGTACAGTTCAGTACATATTTTATGTGTGTTTATTTGTGTGAGAAATGAATAAAGAACTTGGTACTCTTATATGAAAAGCAGGATTAAGGAATATGGTAATTGTATGGGTTTACTCAGATTACTTAGAAATATCAGTCCTTCTCTCTCCCTCCCCTTTTCTCTCTCTGACTCCTGTGCTAGTCTTCCCCTTTCCTGTTTCTCCCCTCTGTTTCTCTCTTTCTCTCTCCCTCCACCCCCACCCCCCCACCTTTTTTTCTCTCCTCCCTGTTTCTCCCATGCTGTTTATTTCTCCCCTCCCATTTCTCTCTCCCTCCCCTGTATTTCTCTCTCTTCCATCTCCATGTGTCTCTCCCCATCTCCATGTTCATCCTATGGATGCTCACGTGGGTTTTTCCACGTGAGATTTTGTCCATGGGCCTTTCCCCACACAAGTTCCTTTCACAAAAGTTTTCCTTCACACAGGTTTTCCCCCCACGTTTATTCCACATTAGGTCCCCCCATGTAAGTTTTTTCCATGCAGTTTTCACCCCCCCAGAGATTTTTCCACATGACCTTTTCCCCATACAACTTTATTCTATGTGAGTTTATTCCACGCAATTTTTTTCCCTGTATGAGTTCACTCTACATGAGTTTTCACCATGTGAGTCTCTTCCACATGAGCTTTTCCCATGCAAGTTTTGTCTCCATGGGAGTTTTTTCCCACATATCAGAAAAAGACCTTCCAGCATCTTTTTGTTAAAATAATAAAAAAAAAACCCAACTCAAATCAATTTACATGCAACCAGCAAATAGACAGTTGATCCACCTGATAGTTCCCAATACTACCTTATTTATGTAGCTAATTAGATCACCTTCCTGTTGCTGCATCTACTGTTCAACTTAGGGGTTAGGCTTTTAAGTCTTTTAATTAATTTTCCTTGAAAGGTAACCTGTGACTCCAAAGCCCAAACTCAGGGATTATTAATACCTTTCAGAAATAGAATTTTAAAAGTTATCTTTGTTACCCGTGTACCCTAAATAAACCCTTAAGCATCATGACAGCTAAATGAAGAAAACAGAAGTGAAATAAGCACACCTTTAAAACAGAATGTGCAAATTTGGTAATAATAAATGTTGCTCCTGAATATTAACCTGCAGCAGTCTGTTGGGCACACATTTTGAAGGGAGCTGGCTTCTGGTGTATGAAAATATTGAACGACTCCATTGAAAAGTTCTGAATTTCCCACATCTTCTAGCTATTCAGCATTGCTGCTTTCATTTAGATCATTTCTTGTAGAGTGTGTTGAAATATAAATGTCTTCTCAATTCCTTGTCATCTTTCCATAATGCTGCCAATATGAAATTAATATATCCCATTGCATGCATATTCAAATTTACCTTGCTACAAGCAGGTGAAGTAGGAATTTAAACCACTCATCCCAGTTGTTGAATTACTTTGTGAGGCACAAAAAGGATGTTGGTACTGATGAATTGAACACTTGTTCCATGAAGTGAAGAATACATTTAATAAAAGATGAATACCCTTGTGTTCTAGCCCGTCCTTGGAGATTAGAGGGGCTAGGGGCAGCTGGATTTCTCTCTTAATACGTATGGCAATTTAAATGCTGCTGTAGGTCTGACACCTAATGCATGAACAGCCTGTATGCTGTAGGTATGGTTGCATATGTACTTGGATGCATGAATAGCACAACTTTTCTGTGACTATAGGTCTGACACCAGATGCACAAACAGCCTATCTGCTGTAGGTCCAGTTGCATTCACAAAATGCAGCTGGATGCACAAATAGTATGGTTTATTTACACTTGCAAAACTTTAAAAACCTGTATTAAAGGTTTAAACTCTGATTTATTTTTCATTTTCTCTCTGCAAATTTATGTTTATTTTAACTATATTTCCTATATCATATTTTTGTTTAGCATTTCTTGCTATTTAGCAAACTGGAGTCTTCTTGATGACTTGTGGGTTTGGAATGGTTTAATATTGGAAGAAAAAAATATTTAAGATAGCATAAATAATATGAAGAGTAAATTTATTTAAATTAACACATGTAGGTTTGCCCATTGATAAAAAGTTTGGGCTTATTTTTTTCTGCCAGATTCACTACTCATCAGTGTTAACCAAAACCGTTGAGGTGTACCAGACTGCCTTCTCATATTTCTCGTGTGGCAAAATCCTCAAATATCCTAAGTATCTGTCTGCAGTCCTTTAAATACTACACAAAAGGCAACACCAGGAAATGAGTAGTTAAAGTTCGCTGATTCTTCTGGTATTCATGTGTTTTAACAGACTCATAATGCTGCACTTTCAAGTATAGATAGCTTTGTTGTTTTGAAATACAAATGAAATTTAAAGGCAACATGCTGAATAAGTTTAGTTATTTAACTAGTACTGTTGTTATTACTGTTGTTTCCTTCTCTGTGTTGCTCTGTTAAACTGTCCTTATCTCAACCCACAGGGTCTCACTTTTTTTTCTTCCTCCTAGTTCTCCTTCACATCCCACTGATGGGAGAAGCAGCAGGCAAGAAGCTGTGTGTTGTTGGCAGAGGTTAAACCATGACAGTGAGTATGGCACATTGTTTAGCAAACAGTCCTACTGCTTTTAAAGGGAGTTCTGGCTAGACAGAGGTTCACAGCCTTGAGGTGTTTATCCCATCATCATTCTCAGAAATTTCCCTTGTTCCCTCCTGAATCTTAAAGTAAGAACTGTACTACTCTCTTTTCTGGTCTTAGATGTGTACTAAAGTGTTTCTACCTCAAAGCTCAAGGAGTAAAAGAAAAGAAATATTTGGGATTCCAGTTCTAACCATAAAAGAACTAAGGAAACAATCCTTTTCTCAATGTTTATGAAATGCAACTAAATAAATATAAATATTCCATGTCTGCAATCAAGCATGAACAACAATAGCATCTGCAGTGCTATATGACATCCATCTGTACATGTCAACAAAGTCATTTCAGAGATACTGTAAATATACTCGTATATTTAAAACATACTTGAAACATGGTGATAAACATATAATTTACCTGCTCTGTTCCTGGATAAAATAACCAAGTGAAGGTGATCGCAAAACAAAGAGCTCCTTGCTGGCATCAGTGAGCTTGTCAGCTGGCCAGCAACATAACAATCAAGAAAAGATCCAATCCTCCATCAAAGGAGGATGGATATATCCTTTAGATAGATCAGAGATAACTAAAGGAAAACAACATGAATAAACAGAATTGTTTTAAAGGTATGAATCTGGGGGTTTAGATGTTGTGTCTAGGGAACAGACACTGGCTGGTGGCCTGGGGAGCTCCCTGCTGGGTGCGCAGGGGTCCCCGCTTCCTTCGGGCGGAGGAGTGGGTGCTTCTGCAGCCTAACTGTGTTCTCCTCCTCCTTCCTTCCTTGGCTGGCAGCAGCCAGCAGCCAAGCAAGCAAGCAGAGGTGTCGAGCGTGTGGAAAAGGGAGGCCAGAGTAAGGGAGAAGAGGAGCAGAGTTGGGCTGAAGCACCAGCACAAGAAAGGCACGGACTTTGCTTGCCTCCACAGAAACCCCCGAGGTAATTGAGGTGAAACAACATAAATAAAGCGACCTTTTTGAAGGTGTGCATGTGGGGTAAATTGGGTTACCTCAGGAAAGTCTGAGGCAGCTTCTCCAGGACAGAATGCCCATTTTGGAGGGAAAAGCTGAGATAAGTGAGGTAAAACAAGACGACTGAAACTAAGGGGTGGATCTGGGATAATCTGGATTACCTGGAAAAATAAAAAAGAGATAATCTCTAGGGGACAGCAAGAATACCCTGGAGGGAAAACCTGAGGTAATTTAGTGGAAGCACAATGACTTTTCTTGAAGGGGTGAATCAGGGAGTTACCTTCCAGCAATGGGAGGTTGTGTCTAGGGGACAGAATGAGGGCTTTGCAGGGAAATGCTGAGGTCATTTACGGGAGATGAGGCGACGTTTGGGAGGGAAAAGGCAAGGTAATGTAGGTGCAAGAAAATGCCCTTTTTTGCAAGGGGTGGATCTGAGCTTCCCAGGAGGGAAAGAGGGGCTCTATGTGGTAACAGGGGGGTCCCCTGGGAGCCCGCGGGCAGACTGGGGTGCGGGCTTGCCCCTTTTGTGAAGGACGAAGCGAAGCCCCTTAATGGTAGCATGGGCACAGCGAGCTGCCTGTAGCCAGGGCTTGGGTCTCTGCCTGTTCTGCGCAGCTGCCTGTCCTGCTGGCGAGCGGCAGCTGCCAGCGTGCCAGCCCTGTACTCAGGGCATGTGTCATGAGCTGTGGAGCCCTCTGTCCCCCCTCCATGTCCCCCAGAGCAGCCTGAGCTCCCTGTAAGCAGGGCTGGGGCGGCTGCTTTAGCCAGCCGAGAGGAACAAGCCCTCCCTGGCCCTTGAGAGGCTGCAGGTTGAGGAAGTGCTGTGCCACAGGGTGCAGGCCCTTTGGCCCTTGGCAATGCTTTTTTTGCTGGGGTGACCTCCCTGCTTTTGGCTGGGGTGGCAGTCACTGCCTGGGCTGCTGAAGACATAACATGGTGTGCTGCAGCCAGGAACCATTTTTGTAAATCAGAAATAATGGACCAAGAGGAACACCGTTTTGAATCATAGGTGGAGACAAGCAATCTTGCTACATTTCTAATAGAAGTTAGGAAAATAGGTTATTAAGTCTTTCAAATTATGTTAACAGTGGCAAATGTATCAGACTAATAATAGACTGAGGGGAAAAAATACATACAAATAAAAGAAACCAATACTTTTTCAAATTTTGTTTTCAGAAACTACACTTGCTTTTCTGAATTGCAGACAGGCTTTTCATTTCCCTCTACACTCTTCATCTATTTCTGCTCTTTGACTCTCGCTGGCTTACTCAATATAGATTAGTTCTTTTTCCGTGATGATTTGGTCATTTTTTGTTGCTTGAAATGGTAAGTGCATACGTGATTCAAAATAAATAAAAGAAACCTCACTGGATCTATTAATCAAAGGATCAACAAAATAGTCATGAATTTGTATGTTCAGACAACAGTTACCCTCAGTCATTCTGTACTCCTGTATATTTAATTTTATTTCATACATAAACATTAGCAAAGAATTAGGATTATACTTGTAGTTTATAATTACTATATTCAGACTTCTGCATTGACATCTGCAGCACATGCAAAAATTTTCAAGAGTAAGTAAATGACCTGGAGCAAAAGGAGTGTAAAAGTAGTCATGAAATGCCTATAACATCATTGGGGAATACTGAAGCCCCTTTTAAACAGAAAAGCAATGTTCACCTACTCACATCTTCATTGATATGTTTTGCTTGCCCATATTGCTGCATCTACCTCAAGTGATGGTGGTGCCTCAGATTCCCATTTATCCATGGTTCCTACAATCATGACAAACCCTGATGCATTGCAAGATGCAATAAAATCAATATTCCAGGGGAGAACTATATGGTATGGATGTCACTCGAATTCACCAAGCTCATCCTTTCTCTTTAATCTGTGAACAACGGATTGCCTGCAAATTATGCATCACTTAAAATGCTTGAGAGGTAAACAGAGGGGGATATAAACAGTTCTGCAGAAAGGGAAACTAAGGATCTTCAGAAAATTACGGCATTGTTTCTTTTTAGTTGTCAGTCTTCATGAAAGTACTCACCAATACAAATAGGGTATGATGATGTCCATTGTCCTTTGTCACACTGGATTTCTTCAGAGCTTTCAAAGGGACTTTTACACTGTATACGAACTTTGTCTCCATTATTATATATTCTTTTAAGTGCAGTTATATTGGCATGAGGAGGAAAGGATGGTGGAGGACATTTATTTTTTACATATGAAAATTTAAAAATGCATATTGTTTTCTGACTAGTCAAAACCATGTCCACGATTAATTTTACTATACATCATGCAATCTTATCACTCAAAAGACATTGTTTGTTGATCCAGAGTAATTGTTTACTCCCGTTTGCTTAAGAAAATAGGAGAGCTGACCAAAAAAGTGATTTTACATTCAACAGATATAAAATGGAGGTATTATGCTATTGTACTGCTATAAACAAATTTGTAATCTTGCCACATAGACTTAATAATTAACGTTCTGCAAAGGGCTTCGGGAAGCAGAGATTTCCCATAGCCTCCGCTGATACACTATTTAAAGCATCTTATTTGTTAATTCTAATGCTACAGAAGCAGCAATAATGCATAGCCCGTTTCCTATCCCCAAATTAAGTTTGCTATTACTGTATCCTCAAAACTGGTTTTAGGCCTTGTTTTCATTCTCACAAGTACTCACTCAAGAAAAAATCCTGCTGAGGCATCAGAATAAATACAGAATTGGGGTCCTACACATGCCATTTAATTTGGAGATTCAAATGCATATTAAATGCTTCAGGTGCTCAATAAGTTCCCTGCACTTGCTGATTCCTGCTTCTCCAGAATACAATACACAACAGAAAGAGATTTTTACAAAAGAGGATTGTTACACTTTTCTAAATGAGTCAGTTTGATTAGAAAGAATTAAGGGAACATTTTTGTTCTATGATGAGAAAAAGAGAGGAAGTTTTAGCTATCCTGATCTAATGTTGCTTTCATGACCTACTAAAGAAAATCTACCACACTGACCTAACAATAAACCAAAGGTAATATGACAAGCATAGAAACTAGAGCAAGGGATGCTCTAGAGGATATACATCTGAGGGGAAACTATTAGTTTTCCAAAAATAAGGAAACTGGGCAAATTTCTCCACATTCTTATAAATACTGTAAATACATATTATTGTAAAAATAGTTTGTGTATAAACATACTTAGTTTGTATACATAAAGCATTGATTCCACTTTGTTGTCCAAACGTAAACATTTTATCCCTTTTGTTACGCAGCTTCTGTTCCTGTATGCTGCAGGAAATGCAGCTAGAAAAGCTTCCTGATAGAGGCAGTGATGACATTGATAAAGCTAACTCACAGCAGCATTGTGGCAGTGGAGTCCATCCTTTTGCTGTACAAGTCATTCTTCCATATTGAGTTTCAGCTTCAGTTGTATAACCAGACATACAAGAACACGAAAGTTTTTTTCCCTTATAAATAGGGAAATAGTAACTTTTGAAATTATTACAGTACTGGGCAACCCTTCCATTTTTTGTATGTGGCAAATCAAAAGGTTTATCTGCAAAAAAGATAAGTATATTTCTCAGTAAAATTATCAGCCCGGATATGAGCCTTTTGCATTAATTTGTTTAGTATCAGTTGCATTGATGCAGGCTTTAAGGCAAGGTGAATGAAATTCTGAATAACTACACGTATCAAGCATCTTCTAAGACTCACTGAAATTAAGATATAAGCTAAAGAACAAAAGCTGATATAATTGTATTAACAGAACTATCAACTGTACAACAAAGCTGCCTAACATTGAAGTGAGGGGGGACAGTGTTCTGCTTAAAAGATAATGAAGCAAGTTGAGCAGCCCTTGTTATCCTGGGGCCTCCCGACATAAACAGGAGACAGGACCTTGAGGCTTGACAGCTTTACGACCCTTAGCTCATCTTGCATGGCTTGTAGATAAGGGAAACCAACTCCAAGACAGGGAGCAATAAAGAAGAGCCTCCCACCAGTCCTGTGATCTCCGATTCATCACAACTCTGCATTTTGAGACAAAAGGTGAAAAGTACACTGCGAGGAAGACTGGCAGCCTTCCTCCCAAAGACCCCTGAAGACCCCAGCCCACGACCACCAGACGGCAGTGTGCAAGTGCCAAGGGGAGGAGGCTTATGATAATGAGTTCCTGGAACTGATTATAATAATCCAACCCCATATAATGAATATGTAGCTAACTCTGCTAAATATGCATGCTTTGGTGTAATAAATAGCTGCCTGATGGACACCTGGGTGTGCAAGTTAGGAGGAACAATCCCCCTTGCACCCGGCGCTGTAATAAACATACCTGCTTTATAACCTTTCACAGGTTGTAGAGCTTGATTTCCGCACGTCAACATAAACTGGAAAAAATTGATGCACGTCGTTTATTTGCCTCTTTATTTAGCCAAGATGCAAACACGAGCACCCTTTGCAGCATGAATGTACTGATGCCTTCTCTAAAATTCAGCGGAGCCAGCTGCAAGATTAGCTACACCAGACATTCTAAATTCAGCACGTGTTATCAGAACAGTATGACAAACTGCCAGGAGGCAGCATAGGAGGTAAAATTCCTGAAGGGATTTTAAGAACAGAGTCAGGAAATGAAAGAAGAAATGGAGGTTAAGGAAAGAACAAGGAGAGAACTAATCCGAAGAAACAAGCTTTAAAAACTGAATCACCACCTATGAATCTCATTATGCTTTGGCAGAATTTCCCCACTAGTTGTCACTGCTGCATTCACTCTACAAATATTACAATCAAGATAACGAACCATTACTCCTTCCCTCAATGTCATTATATTTAATATATTTATTAGAATTTTCTCCATGTTTAGCATTTTCACTAAATAAAAAGTGCAGTCAGTTGCACTCTATGTATCAATCATTCTGAAGGCTCTTACATTAATGATGTAGCTACTACTATTGCCTCTCTGTTAGGCGTTCTTGTGTACAGCTGGCTACTTTTGAGCTTCTTATAAAAACAGCCCTGCTAACAGGGCACTCCAGACACTGCCTGGACTTAAAGCACCCGGGATCCTGGGGCACTGACCAGGCCCTGACTTACAGGGCAGCCCTGGTCTGAGCTCGAAGGGAGGGAAATAAAAGTGCTTTGTGGTATGAGGACTGAGAATGCAGCGGAATGATGCAATATTGACATGCGTGTGGAAAAATAAGGATGAATGAGCGTATAAGGTTGACAGCAATAATCTTGTGGATGCATCACAATCTGCAGGACTTGAGCAAGCGCCACGAGGAGATGCTGAGTAAGTACTGCCCTTTAGGAAACCGATAATCTTGATACCATAGGTGAACACAGAATATAGCTAAATTGAAACTTTATGCACTTCAAATGGATGTTAAACTATAATACTACAGTGGGAAAGGAGAGGACTATTATGTTGTAGATCTTAAACACTCATGTCTCAGGTAAGAAACCTCTAAAAGACAAGGTGGGAGAGACAAGAGAAAAAAAAGTTATATTAAAAAACCCTGTGTTATAACAATGAAACCATTTTAAACCTAAAAATATGCCAATGTTACCGAGCACTTAATTCTTAAAAAAAGTTAAGCAAGCGTCTTTGTTTTGCTAATTGAGAGCATTGAAATTATTAAAACACCTTGTCCAACTACTTTGATTTCCTTTAACATTTAAACATAGGACTAATTGACATGATACTCTTGGGTCTCTGCCTGTGAGCATGCATGACTGAAGATAGGAAGAAAATTCAGGAATATGGACAATGTTTGCCTCACGTCCACGTTAGTGTGTTTTAATAAAAAAAGTCACTGGAAGGGTTTCTTCTATACTTTATGAATAACCTATATCTTATTTTGATAGCACTGCATGTATGCTGTCCTATATGGGTTTCTGAGGCTTTTTTGAATGCTGTGAGAATAAATAAGAAATTAAAGCATTTAAGAAAATACTACTGATTGAATCAAAACCCAGTAAACCATGTGGTTGAAAAAAAAAGGTTGATAAAAATACCATTTTACATACTATTTACAATCACATTTGACACCGTCAGGCATGACATGCTTGTTGCTGACAGTTCCTGTCATGGGCTGTTCCCATACAGTCTGCTTCTCATTTGGCCCCACAAACCTGAGACAAGAAGTTGTTCTCTCCAAAGAGGACAGAGAGACAATAGCTCCAATGTCTGCTGGTACCATCGACCTCCTACTGGAAGATTGGTGGTCCAGATGCCACAACTAGTGGCCCATTAAGCCCAGAACACAACTGGAGGCCATGTGTCACTATTGGTTAAATGAGACCAAGTATGTTAATGCATGTGGTATAATTAAAATAGACATGCCCTTCTGTAAGAGGTTGTAATGGAACGGACCCGTTCTCTGAATACCAGATACTGACTTCAAGAGGGGTCTTCTGCTGGTCTGACATCTCCCACCTATTAAGTGTACCATGTAGTTGGTTGCATAAAAAGCCATACATAATCCTCTGGTATTCCCACAGAGTACAAATTGGGATAATCTATGCCTGAAAATGCCATCTCAGGTTGCCTCCTTTTCATTCTTAGCAGCCAGATGACGTGAAGGAAAGGAAGAGAACACAGTTAAGACCATTCAAAAAATGCAATTATTTTCAGTTTTGTTACACCTAAATTACACCTGCTTTTGTATAAAAATTCACTTTTGTGCCTCACAGTCAGTCATTCCCTCAAAAATGTTCATTGTCTTTCCCAGAGGTAACCCCAGTTCGTTTTGCGGTACCAACAGATTCACCCCTTCAAGAAAAGTCATTGTGCTTCACCTTCTACCCCTAAAATGTCCCCTCTCTGTTCCTTCAGCTTTTCCCCTCACAAATCTCACTCTCTCTCCTCACAAATCTCACTCTGTCCCCTCACATTTACCTCAGCTTTTCCCTCAGAAATTCCACCGAAAGCCTACACATCTCAGACTGCTCTCCCATGCTCGGTTCTTCTGCGTCCTGTCTGACAGCCCGAATTCCACCCCAAGGCGACTCTAGGACCCATTATCAATCTCCACAACACTCACCCCGGCCTCAGGCACTCGTTCCAGCTCCTGCGGCTGCCGCAGCCCGTGGGGCTGAGCGGCAGAACCGGCCGCCGAGGACCCGGCAGCGCCACCATTTCAAAGCCGCCGCCGCCGACTGCCGAGCACGCGGCTCCCGCCGGCTCGGGACAGCGCTGCGGCTGCGCAGCCCGCGGCGGCTGTGCCGGAGAGACCCGTCCCGCCTCAAACCGCCCCCCTTCAACCTGCCCCCCCCCCCCCAACCTGCCCCCCCCTCACCCTACCCCCTCCGCCGGTCCCCTCCCGCCCTGCCCCGCTCCTCCCCTTGGGTCCTACTATAGCTTTTCACCAGAAACGCGCCCCGCCTGCCATCTCTGGCCCCCTGCATCTTTGCACTTGGTGTGTCCCCGCTGCTGCCAGGCCTCTTGCCCCAGCAGGATCGTGTTTCCAACTCTTCTTTCAGTCTGGACCCCTGCAGTCTGTGTTTTGCTCCAGCCAGCCCCTGGCAGTCTCCAGCCTGCTCCAGAGCTCAGTTTAACAGAAGAGACCTGCTCCCTTCCTTTATTTACTTTTCATCAAAATAAGCATTATGTGCTCTTATATGATTTCCCTAAGTTTTCAACCACATGCCTCCACTTACTATTATTTTTACATAAATACATCTACCATTTTTTCCACATTTCTGCTGGTTTTTTCCTAGAACAAACACTTTGGCAGTATCATTCCTCAACCAGTAAAAATTGCAGAGGGGATGCTGCTTTGCACTGGAATATGTGGTCAGGAAGAGCTATCCAAGTTAAATAAGGCTGGTTCCTGATGCATTTTGAATATTTGTTTTATATTTTCTCCACCTTCAGAGAGGTTCTTGTCATTAGCAGGAAAATGTACATTTTCCTTTAAACGAAGTCCTGGGTTAGACTGGAAGCCTGTGGGTAATCCCCCAGGGTCCTACCTGCCCGCACTGCAGTCCGTTTAAGAGGTGCCAGCAGCTTAATACAGACAGGGTTGGTATACGTTACCTGAAGGACAGCTACTACTATTATCTGTCTGTTAGGTTCTGTTGTATACAGCTAACTTCTTTTGAGCTTCTTTTAAAAACAAAACAAATTAATAGAACCTCTTTTACAATGCATTATTGCTTAACTGACTGACCAGTTGATTTAGGATCATCTTGTACCCTTGGGATGCATAATCTTTAAATTTAGAGGTGGGAAGATATAATTTTAGTTTTCATTTTCTTGGCCCTGCTCTAAGGAAATGCAATTTCAAAGCAAAGAATTTAAGAGAGATTCTGTGATGAACACGATCTATCCAGCCAGATGAAATAAAAGCTTGTATGTGCTGCACACATGATAGCAGGAGAGCACTCACAAACCATTTCCTTTATAATATTGGGTCATAATTTTTAACTCCACCATTACATCAACACATTGTTCCATCATAATCTTGGAGTGTTTAAAAAAAATTTTTTTTTTTCCTCTCTATAGTCACACGTGGTTCCTCAAAACCTTACAATAATAAGGTAAACTCATGCTCCTCAAAAACGGTCAGTTCTGAAATCAACAGAGTGTGTTTCCCTTCCTACCTACACCTCTCCAGAGCAGATGTGGCAACTTAACTGTTCCACAAACAACTATTGTAGAATAGAATTCTACAATATTTAATCAGAGTGAGGAACACCATGCTGTTTGCAAGATTCACAGCTGTGGAGTAACAACACATTACTGCACTAGTGAAATTTCCAGGGCTTATGATTTTATTGAACAATTGCTTTTGGTAGTAATACAAAACAGGATTTCAAAAGCTATATACAATACAGAAAAGTGACAGACATGTTAAATGCAATTTGAAAAAGGCATTTGCAAGGGTAACTTGACACACTTGTTTTCTTTCAAAATCATTTAGCTGTCTACTACATAGTTGCTGTACAACTACATTTTCATATACATCATTTACATTTCAGTGTCAGGCAATACCAAGCGTGTCCATCACCATTAGAATTGCTTGCAAAGGATCCACAATTTCTTGCATGTTATCTTTTCTCAAAACCCACTCTGGCTTAATTCTGTGAAAATATTTTGTAATTAAATATTACATTACCACAACAAAAACAACAGCAAATTTTTAAGCTCTTCTCTTGAAACTGTTTTTATTCTTTGAGGAGTTCCACTTAAAGTGTTTGTTTTCTGCTTCACAAGTGTTCTCTCTGCATCCATTTTGCGTTTATGAGCTGTAAGTGTATATGGGCTTTGGATGCACATAACAGCTCTTAGTGTGCTTCGGATTTCCTGAGAAGACATAGAAACAGTACACAGTTAATACTACAAGTCCAAAAGCAACTTAACAGATCAAGAAATCAGTTTTATACAAAGAAAAGAGAACATTTATCATTTAAGCTGAACTTCTACCCACAACTACGTTGAAATCATTTTAAAGCCAGCACACCTACAGCTCAGTGGTCTAATGCCTTCAAAATACTGAACAACTGGTATGTGACTTGAGATCTCAGAAAATTCAAGCTTTTACAAGTCTGATTTTATTAGTTTCTCACTAAAACAGATTTTCACTTTTGCAATTGGCAGATGGCTCCAATGATTTGTACATCTTCACGGGCACAAAGGAACAATGCAGTGGTCAGTGGTGATTGGATAGCTTAAGTGCATACATCCGATGTGTAAACAGCTAGTGAATTTATAGCATAGAACTGACACTACTCTCATAGCTTTACTAGGGAGTCTATCAATGTACATGAACAAAGTAAATTTCTTTCAGAAACAGGCTATTTTTCTGTTAAAACAGAGTATGTCAACACAACATCAGACCATTATATTGCCAGTTGTTACTGACTATAAAGATATTAACTTTATCTGAAAAGCAACACTAAACTTCCAGAAGTGGAATAAAAGTTAATTAAGTAGCAATTAAACTATTGATATAAAGACATCAACTCCCTGTGGAAAGTAGGGATCGCAGTATAGTAATCTTGCAAGGATTGTAGGATAGAACCTCAGTGCCCTGTTGAGTAGCTCTGGGTGGTCAATGCGTACAAAGCACACCGTAATATTTTCACCATCTTGGAAAGGCAAGTTTTTTAAATCAGAGTGTAGTCATAACTAATGTTACAGTTGTAATAGGTGTGGTAGGGAAGGAGAGGAAAGAAAAAAAAACTACAGATATCAACAAACCATGCAAGAAAAGTAGGTTAAATCACGCAAATCATTTAAGTCCTACCAAAGCTCTTTTTGAGTCCTTTGAAAGTACGGCCAACAAACAGCAGGTCTTTGTGAAAATGCTTCCTCCTTTTCTGAAATTTTGTCCCCAGCTTTCCCTCTGTACATTTGTGGTAAGTCTAATAACATATCTATAGAATTTTCTACTTCATAAACTTCTTGAGTAGTTCTTTCATACTGTTTACAAAAAACACAAGAGAGGTTATACAGACAAATCTCAAAAATATCTTTCATGTTAAAGAAAAAACCCCAAAATCTGTATTCCCTCCTAGATTAAATTCATAGTTGATCTGGCCATCCAATAGCTAAACAAGACTTCTGTATGTTAGACCATCATAACAAGTTACAAGAAGCTCCCCCCCCCTTGTTTAAAAACCTGTAAAATCAAATTTTAAATTTAAAATAGAAGAAAAAATAAGTTTAGAAAAATGTATAAATAAGTTTAGGTTTTTGGTTTTTGTTTTTTTCTGAAATAAAATCAGAAGAATTTTAATGTAAATGCCTGTAGGATGAATATAAGATCCAAAACTGATTAGCAAATATTTTAAATTTTCAAGTATAGAAAAAAAAACCCCTCTAGAACAATCCATTTGTAATCAGTAACTACAATACTACTACAGTGCTGAAGCAGCTTTAAATATTTATGAAAATAATCGGTTTTGTAAGAAATCAGTAAGTAGAAATACAGTCTATTCTATGACACGAATTTGGAAAAGTAGCCTGTCTTCTGGAACATATACATTTCTACCTTTAAAAGATTCATAGATTATCCTAAATGCTATATTTTTACATTTCTACACAATTTCATGCATTCCCACACAGTTTCATGCAATAACTGGGATACCCTGCAATGCAATCAATTAACAGTAATATTATTACTTTAAGCCCAAAAAATAATTTTCTTTGACAGAAGGAAAATTAAATCATAATTATTACAAAGTAGATAACTGGTTTTGAAATAACACAGTTAAAATTCAGAAATATATTTTATTCAAAACTATTACTTTTGTGGTTTCAAATTTATCCAGAAATTTTGTGGATAAATAAATACTACAGCAGTCTACATCTTATAAACCTGCACAATAGAAAAACTGAAGTTACCTTTGAAACATTAAGTAGAACATGAACTGAATATCTGATCACATCCATGCATAGATCCATGCAGCTGCAACTTCAGATCAGAACAAACGTAGTGAAGATTACTCTGCTCTGGGGCACATTTTCACAACAGAGTGGGAACAGCCTCGTAGCCACCTCCATAGTGATTAAAGAAAAATGAATAAACCAACAACAAAACACTCTCTAGCTCAAGCAATTTAATTGCAAACCAGTTTTCTCCTATTTTTAAGCAGAACTGCGAAGCATAATTATTGATTTACATAAATATTTCTAAATCAATAATTTTAATGATCCAGGCTAAAAATGAATCAGACAAAAACAAACCATGGAGAGCACATACTAACAGCAAATATGATTGATTTATGTAAGGAATAGTATTTCTAGGAGTGCCAGGAAATTAGAGCAATCATACAGGATTTCCCTTCTCTTCAGAACCATTTTAATATTGTTTGTAAACCAATAATCTAATTTTAGTCTAGGAAAAAACCTCCATTATACTTTCTCACATTTTACAATTGTACAGAAAGCCTACAGACCATTACAAACTCTTCTCAGCTGAAAAATTCCTGTTTCTATCATCCTGGAAATTTATCAGTCACAATAAAACAAAATACTGACCAAGATGCTTGATAAGCATATCTCATAAGAATATGAGAGAGATGTTTGTATTTTAGGAGGTAATCAATAGCAACTGCAGTTCTGCTGCACAGTTTTCTTTCTTCTCTGTTCTTTTCATTAGCCTTTTCTAAACTACATCTTAAAGCCATGTTCTTGCCATGTCATTACTCTTTCTCCAAGAATATCCTCTCCACAATGCCTACAGAAAAGGAATCTAACAGAGAAAAATGTTGTTAACAAGAGACAATAGAATAGAACTTCCATATACCATTACAAATCAATTTTACACATCTGACAAAGCAGTTATTTACCTTTATTAAGTAATTACCATTCAGCGTTAATATATATATAGAGAAAGAGAGAGAGAGACTGAACTTTCAAGACAAAAGACCAAAACAAACATGCAGTTACACTCCACATACACTCCCACACAACTCATCTCAACCAGTATCTGCTTATTATTACTTCATGATCTCTTTGCATTTAGCTTTGATGTCTAAACCGGATCTGCCCTAGCTTTGGTCCTGCTTTTGCAGAAGGGTTGGACTTGATGATCTTCAGAGATCCCTTCCAATCCGTAACATTCTGTGATTCTGTGAACTTGGCTTGCAATGTAACGGATAAATTTACCAAAGTAAACACCTTCCTCTCCCCCAAAACCCATGAGACAATAATGAAAAAGTAATTTTTTTTTTTCAATTGTATTTTCCTTACAAGAAGTATTTACCTGAAATTTCATTATTCCAACTGCAAATTTTCTCCTATATCTGAAGGAATTTTCTCTGGATTATGCTTGCTGCATCATTTCTGTGATTTAGCCAGCCTCAAAACACGTTGTAATTGAACAATTCTTTGATAATCTCTTAGAAATCTCTTTTGTTGCATTTTTGATCAGAACCATCTCTTTTTAAAATCGAAGTACATTTGTATTTATTTAAGACTTTTCCCCAAATTCCCTTTTCCCATTCTAAACAAGCACTGATAAAAACTGAAGAGCTATTTTAACATGAGCTGTGGCAGATACAGGTACTATGAACATCACTATCAGTCATATAACCACCATGACACAGCTTTGATTTGCCTTGGGGAAGGTGAAACAGGCATTGACCACCTCTCTAGGAAGGTGGTTATACTGTTCCAGTGTTTGACCACACTGTTAATAAAGAAATGCTTCCTAATGTCCAGTTTAAACCTCCCCTGGCACAGCTTTTAGCTATTCCCACATGTCACTGGACATCAAGAAGAGGAGATCAGCACCTTCCTCTCCACTTCCCCTTCTCAGGAAGCTGTAGAGAGCAATGAGGTCACCCCTCCTTTTCTCCAAACTAGATAAAGCCAACGTCTTTAGCTTCTATTCATAGGACATTCCTTCCAGCCCTTTCATCAGATGTGTTGCTTTCCTCTAGATGCATTCAAGAACCTTCACATCCTTCTTAAATTATGGGGTCCAGAGCTTCACACAGTATTGGTGGTGAAGCCACACCAACACCACATACAGGAGGATAATCAGTTCTTTTGACTAGTTGGTTATGCCGTGTTTGATGCACGCCAGAATGCAGTTTGCCCTTTTAGCTTCCAGGGCACACTGCTAACTGATACAGAGCCTGCTGTCAACCAGCACCCCCAGATCTCTTTCTGCAGAACTGCTCTCCAGACACTTCTCTCCCAGTTTATACTTCTGTCTGGTGTTACCCCATCCTAGGAGCTTTCTTCCTCTTGTCTGGCTTTTAAGGAGAACCACCACTTTTCTCATTTCTCAGGTCTGTTTCTTCCCCTTTCCATAAAGAAGGGAGACAGAGTATTGTATGCTAAATCTAAGGAAAAAAAAAAAAAACCAAAACCCTCTTCCATCCATTCACTCTTAGCTTAATGGGAAAATACCACTTACGAGTAGACATCACAGATTTGTATGTATGGATAAGTAGTAAGGAAATGTTTGCCTTAACATCCTTAACTAGAAAACAGCTATTTCAGGGTTCCCATTTGAGCTCTCCCTTTATCTAATGCTGACTTTCCACTATTAGGACTAAGCCAATGGTCAGTTTGGAGACCTGAAGATAGATGTTACTATAAGGCAGTGCTGCAGTACAGGCCCATCAAGGCCTACTCTTTCTAGATCCCCTATGCACAAAATTTAAATTTGTGAGGTAGCTTCCAGTCCCAAAAAACATTTAAACATAAAAAAAAAAAGTCTTGTGCAAAAGAATAATCCCACCTGCATGAACAGGATTAAATTCATTCATGTTACGTACGTGCTGCAGGGCCAGAGCCTGAGAATCTATAAGCATTTGTCAGAGTGCAAAGCAATACTAAATAATAATATAATAAAAGCTTTGAAAAGCAGAGATGTTTGTACGAAATTCAGTATTACCAGGTCCACTGCTGTTTTGCTTTAAAGTGACTCTGAATAACACGTATAGCTTTTACCACAGATTCATATTCCTTTCATACTCTGCAGCCTGAAAACCAGGCTTGAATTACTTGTGCTGCTCTCATTTTGTTAACCCACTGTCTTGTTTTATATCCTCTATATTATGCTTATTAAATATATAAAAAGAAAAAATAATAAATTCAAACTTTTCATGTTTGTTTGTTTGTTTAATGGAACAAACCAAAATAAAAACAAAAAGTCACACTAACATGAAAAGCTTTTAGGATTCCTGTCTCTGTAGTATTACAAATATCTCATTTGTCACATCTGGAAGACGTTTGGTTTAGCAAGTGAAATGCATTCATAAAAACACCACAAATGACACTCTCCTTAACATCTATAAAAATATTTATGTCATAAATAGAATTATGTCAAAATACTCTAAAAGAAACAAATAAAAGAAATAATAAAATAAAATTTAAAAAAACCCAAACAAACCACAAAACAAACAATAAAAACCGCAAAACATACAAACAAAAAGACCCAACATAAACAACTGTCTGGGATTACCTGAATTCTAATGGTAGCTCTTTTCATTTGATGGTATCTTTGTTGTTCAATATTTCTTATCTGATGGCTCTGTAGTGCTGTATTACTACAGCAAAAAAACTTTCATCGAAGGTATTTCTGTCTCTGAATAAATCCATGGAAAAATGCCTTAAAAGAAAAAAACATTATCTTGAAATATTTCACCACTTACATGGTATGGACCAGAACACTGTTTGCATATTTTTACATACCAGCTGTACTCACTGTCACATTGCAAAAATAACAAATATATTTCTAATTTCCCAATTTATACATTTTTTCCTACTTTTTAAGCAATCATACTTGTGTTGTTCAGGATATATGTTAGCCATTCAGAAAATAACTTAAGAAGCTGCAACTTCCCCCCAAAACATGGAGGCAAGTATGATACATTGGTTTTATTTGCTAAGTAGAGCATGTGCTGTCCAACAAGATAGTAATAGCAACCTAAGAAATTATAATGAGAGATTATTTATTTCACTTTCTTCCCAGATAGGGGTGGGGGGGATGGGGGATAAGAGTCTTTTCACTCCAAGAATAGCATGAAGAGAAACCCCTTAGCTTAGGGTAAAATAGCTAAGACCACCACAGGAAGTCACTTAAAGCTTTTCTCAGAAGGAAAAAGAAAAAGTGTACTCCCACTACACAAAAATCATGAATAATATAGCAAAGAAGGAAATAAACCTTCCTCCCTCACCATAAAAATAAATAAATAAATAAATAAATAAATAAAAATAGAGAATGCACTTCAGAGTAACTAGTCATCTTTGAACTCACACCACACGGATATTTAGCTGGATGAAGACGGAGATGAAGAACAGTCCTCATTAACTCTTCCGGACCACGCTTCCATTGCGACAATGATGGAAAGGAAAAATATCAAACTAATTACTTGCCACTTCCTAGAGTACCTCTGGGAAATCAGAGATAGAGTTCCACATTAAGTTTGTGACACCACACCAACTGAAATGTACAATAAGAATGCAGTTTCTCTCCTTACATTCCTCTTCAAAATGTTAGTTAGACACTCTAATTAGTCTAGGGCCATTTAATAAATCTAAAAGAACTATCATGATTGACTTACTGATGGCCTACCTAAATATGAGTCTTAAAGAATGTAGCAGTTATGCCTTTTTTTGCCATTTACTTCACTTTATACCCAATACCAGTGCCCACTCATTTCAACATGTCAAGACAGATTTCATCTACATTCCAATTAAAAACATAATAAAAAACATCCATTAGCTACTAATATTTGTATAGATGAAAGACAATTCAGACAAAAATATTCTTAGAAGAGCCACACACACAAGTATCAGAAATTATTTGAAGAGTAAAATTCTAGGGGAGAAATAAGAGGGAATGTTACTTTTTAAGATGAGTACCTTATCAAGGAAAGGCAAAACAGAGATGAACTAAGGCTCATTTCTGTGCACTGTAAGTAAGCTTTATAGATCTGCCATGTAGTGTACTTCAGATACTGAGTCTACATCAACATACAGCTTTAAATTGTTGCTTTGAGAGAACAGTAAACATAAAAAAAACCCCAAACCTGAACAAAAAAACAAACCTGAAAAAAAATGCAAACTCCTGGTTTGAGTGAGAACAGAACTAATTCTGTCCAGTGATTTTACTTTACAGCTCAGTTCTTCTAACTAACTGCACTGTCTGAAGTCAGCAGCCTGTTCTCACAGACAGTGTCTGCTTCCAGCAGTGATAACACCCCATGGTTAGAGTTACTACCAAGGATTGGTGTGCAGACCAAGGCCACTGCTGGGTCTTGTGTGCCACATTGGGGGGTGCAGAAAGTGAAAGGCTGCACCTGCAGGGAGGAGCGGACAGGATGGGTGACCCTAAACTGACCAACGAGGGATTCCATCCCATATACGTCATATTCGGTTTAGAGCTGAGGACCCCGAAGAGTTTCTGGGCTCTTCTCCCCTCTTGAACTGCTTTGCCAGCTTTTGCTTGGCTTGGCTTGGGTCCTCTTTCAGTTCCTTCCTCGGAGCACCCAAGGAGGACTCTGTCCATTCTGCCTTCGATCCAGTCTGTGAGTTCCTGAACCCGGAACCAGAATCCAGCTCCTGAACACAGCTCCCGTCTGCTGCGGGGCCCAGGCTGGGACTGCCCTGGTGCCTGCTCCACAGAATCATTGCTGATGGTGGTTGAGTTTGATACTGGTTTTGTATATATTTCATTATTACTATTTTAATTAAAGCTGTTCTAGTTCCCTTTTCTAATCACTAAGTCTCTCTCCCTTATTTCCTTTCTCTTCCCCTTTGGGGAGGGAGGGGGTTAACAGAGAGCGTCTGTTATAGGTCTAAGGGGCCACCCTGACCCTAAACTGTGACAAAAAGAAAAAAACCCACAGCCAAACCCCACTATTACACATTCAAAATTACCTGAACTTTTATTATGCTTTCTTTAATTTTGTGAAACCTCTTCTTTTCAATGAATCCCCTGACTCTAGCCTGCAGAATGACAATGTTCCTACAGGTTTGTAAATAAGTCATTCTTTGGTATTTCACAATCAAGTGAGATCAGTAGCATCTTTGCAAGACAACAGCTGCTTTTTTATAGCTTGTATAATGTGATTTAGTTTTATACATTAAGTAATAGGCTCATAATGTAATAGCTGCTGTTCTAAATTGAATCAATTTTCTACACTGCACAGCTATCTGAAGAAAAGACTGAATCTTTCTTGCAGCTTGTATTTGTCTTGCTGTTTTTCTAGCTTTCATACCACTGAAGGCAGACTGAATAATTACTACTGCTTGTCTCTGAGCAGAATACTCTGTAAAAGAGTCCGTTGACACTCTCTGTACCACCTCTGAATAAAAACTGCTGAACTCTGAATCAATTTATAGCAAGTCCTTGTTCTTTGGCAGCGGAACATAGACGGGATCTTTACTGCTGCTGCTTTCTTGTCAAGAAAACGCCTCCTCTCTGCGTGCATTTGCAGGAATGACAGCACTGGTTTCATAGAACTGCCTCGCTTTTGTAGCGCAAAAAGAGGATTGAAGGCAAATAGTCTTTTTTATTTTTGGATTCTTGTCGTCTTCTTTTGCCACTTTGTCTCTGAATCTTTGTTGTACAACTCTGACAGCCCAGCACAACTGTTTGTAACGTCCATGTTGTATGTACATGTGATAACTAGACTGTATTACAGTTGCAGAAACATGTATGATTCTCAGTTTCTGTTGTTCCTTCATGCCTCTCTATGATGCTTGAATAACAAGAGCAGAATTCTTCACTGTCAGATATTTCTTTCCTTGATTCCTTCTTTTAATGTAGGATTGATACTAGTCCTGTATAACAATAGCTGCAATTTTCATATTTTGATAGAACCTTCTGTTCCTGTGCATTTTGTAGGCTGACTGTGTTGTACTACCAGCTAAATGCACATACTCAATAGTCTTCCGCACCCTGAAGCCTCTATATACAGTTTCTACACGTACAGTTGCTCTACAAAGAGAAAGATACTCCAAACTATGTTGTCTTGACAGAATCAAAGCTGTACCTTCTCTGAAAGACAAGAGTAGCTGCTTTAAGAGAGAGACATCTTTGATGTTCTCTAAAAGCTTTAAGATTTTTCTGGACAACGGTATCAGCGTAATGCATTTCTTGACGTTGTTTTTTTACTTGCATGTCTCAAAAATCCTTCTGAATACAAGCTGATGCTTTCTTTCATGAAAAGTACTGCTGTACTGCAATTTTTCTTTAGCCTATTGGCTCTGTCTCTTCTGTATTAGCTGGATTGCCCACTGAACTTTTCTGTAATGGTGGTACTGTCTATACATTCAGTAGTTTCTCTGTATTGTAAGTGCTGCCTCATGTCTTTTCTTCAAGAACCATTTTGTTTACATTCCCCTATAGGCAGCCTGAAGAACTAAAATGGAATTGTATGGTTTTAAGTACATTTCTCTCACACACTTCCCTTCCCTGTAAGCACTATAATGTTGCTGTATGATTACTGAAGCAAGCCTGACAGCTCCACAGGAAATGTAAATTTTACACATTCTTAATGTTGCTTGAATAACTGCATCAGTTTGATGCATCTTCTGCATTTTTTTTAATTATCACAAAGCCTCTATAAGCAGACTGTATGACAACAGCAGCATTAGGGAAAGAGAGATTTTTTACATTGAATTTTTGCTCCTTTCATTGTTCTATATTTTCTCTGAATTACAATAGCAGTTGTCTTAATGGAAAGAAAATGTTTTCTTTTGAGAAAAGTTATAAATCTTTGTTGAATAAGCTCAGCTGATTCCCTCATAGTTCTTAAAATTCTTCTTGTTTTCATACCACAGAATGCAGCCTGGATATGAAGTGTGGCACTTTTCATAATCATATAGTTGTGAATTTGTATATTTTGCTTCTTACAAGCATGGAACCACTGCTGAATTAGCCCAGTTGCCAGCAACAACTTTCTGAAATCCCTCTGTTGTTTGTGCATTTAATAGTAAGACTTTATTACTGCTGCTGACTGATGCACAGTTTTCAATTCCTGTCATACCTTCATGCTTCTGAAGTCAGCCTGAAGAATAATGATAGACTGCTTTAGTTCCAAGTACTTTTTACATTGTACTTGGCCTCTACAAAATGCTCTATATTGTGTTTGAATTATAATTGCTGCCATTCTCATTGCTTGATACTTCATGTTCATGCAATGCATCTTTAACATAGCTTGGATACAAATACCTGCTTGATGCATACAGTGAATTTGTCATCTAACTCTTACATCTCTATAAATCGCCTGCAATTTGACTGTGCTTTTTTTTTAAAGACAAATATTTCTGCTTTTGACATTTAGCATGAATAACTGCATGATAATACCTTTGAACTACTATAGCTGCAGATCTAAGTCTTTTGTAGTCCTTTTGGACTACAAGGTAAGATTTGAAGGCAGCTTGTATAACTGTAACAGCTTTGTTTAGTTTGTTCAATTGTTTTCTCACAGTCATCCCATGGTAAGTAAGCTGCATGACTAACACAGCTACCTTTGCTTTTAGATAAATTACATGTTGGGTTTTTTTTTTCATACAGTAATCTCTGAAGTATTTCTGAATCACTAGAGTAGCTTGTCTTAGTTTCTTATATTTTAGTTGATTTACATGCATTCTGTAATGGGACTGAATAATTGTTGCAAGATTATGTTTCTTTTGAATTGTTTCCCCCCCCCGCCATTGCATGAAGATGTACTACAGAGTTACACAGCTGGACGTGTTCTTGCAGTTTTTTCTGGCCTATAACAGTGGCTCTGTAACACTTTTGGATAGTTATCACAGCATGGTTCATAAGCCTGAAGTTTCTCAGAGCCAGGAATTTTCTGAAGACAAACTGTATCTTAGTATCAGCAACACACTGTTTTCAAATCCGCTACCATACCTTCCAGCCACGAAAAGCTGCTTGTAAAGAATTACTGCTGCTCTTGTCATTAAGAAGTTCAGTCTTTGTCTGTTACCAGTCTTATAAGTTTTGTACCACCTCTGAATCACGATGGAAGCCTGAAGCATTGTGTTATATTTCATTTTTGCAGCATGAGCTCTAAAAGCAGTCTGAATTTTAATAACAGCTCTATATTCAAGTGTTTTTTGTGCTTTATAACCCCTGTAGGCTGCCTGTAAGCATGCAGCTGCTTTTTAAAGGTGCAAGAACACCTGCCTCTGACAGAACTGCTTTTCATATGCATGATAATGTTTTTGAATGACAACAGCAGCACTATAGATGCTTAAATAACATTGCCTGTCCCTTTTCATTCTGTAGCATGCCTGGAGATATATTGCAGTCTCCCTCCACCTTTGCATTTGTTTCCTGACAAGAGAGCCTTGAACTACAACTTGAATTCTTAGGCAAGCTCCTTTCAATTTCCTATAATCTTCTCTAAGTTGAAGAACATATCTGTGAGACCAATACCTTCACTGGACATAAAGTGTTGCCTCCCCTTAATGGACAATAATGCTTATGCACTTGCCTCATCTTTACAAAAGCCTGAAACTTCACTGTTGCATCTTTCAAGTTTTTAAATCTCTTATGGACAACATGAACATGTTAACTTGACTGGATTTTTATTGCAGGTTTCAATATGAGAGCCTCCTTCCTAGGCTCCATTCCTCTGTAGGCAGATTGTTGTACAACAGCAACCAAATGCATCCTGTTGAAAGAAGCAGCTGCTTTCTTGGAAGTGACACATGCCCTATACTGAGTTTGAATCACAGAAGCTGCATTTTTAATTTCTTTGTATCTTTTTACTTGTTGGTATTTTCTCACATGTGACTGTAAAGTAGTAACAGATTTTTTTAATCGCAGAAATCTTAGTTTCTCTTTTTTTCTCTCCACAGTGACTGAAAAACACAAACTGCTTTTGTTTCTCTTAATAGTTTACATGCCTTCATGCCCCTGAAAGCATCTTGAAGAACTATCCCTGCCACACACTTTTGCAAAGAGTATTCTCTTTCAATTTTTCCTAGGTTCTAAGCCCAGTAATACTGCTGAATTGTCACTAGTTTTGCTCTGTATTCCTGGTAAACACCCCTAGCTAGCTGACACCTGTACCAAGCCTGAATCTTGGTAACACTTCGTCTAATATGTAGATGCTGCTTCAGATCTCTGTTCATCCTATGCCAAGACTGTATAACAAGGGCAGCCCTCTTTCTTTTGGACAGTTTAGAAGATTGCTACTTTGGGAAACAAGTCTGAAGCACTCAAGTTGCTTTGATTTTCTGTTGTGATTTGGGTTTTTTTCCATCTTCTGAACGTAGACTGAACGTAGACTGAACGTAGACTGAACGTAGACTGAACGTAGACTGAACGTAGACTGAACGTAGACTGAACGTAGACTG